>MU628216.1:0-235125 GCA_025688815.1 Aspergillus carlsbadensis | reverse complement strand
CCCCCCCCCTCCAGCGACCTAGACGAACAGGACCTTGATGACCTGATGACGCTGGACGACGCGGGAAATGATTAGCTGACCATGCCACGGAGGATAGCATGGATCAGTCACGAATCCTCCCTGCCGCCCCTATAGGGCCTCACGCACCACATCTTATACAACAGCATACACAACACCCGAGGGTCGCCACTATATTCTTCCACCCAGAAACCGCCACCAATCACGGCTTACTAAAACCTATTATGAAAACGAAACTACCAGTTTGCGTTGGTTCTGGCGCTGATACCCACGGCAATCTCCCGTGACTACTATAATTCCTACTCTAGTCATTACCCGATGGCTTCGGGTACAGTCTTTGCAAAATCGTCTTGGGTTTATACCGTATAGTCCTCTGACTCTCCAAGACCTGGTTGCATTTAGCACGCCAGATTCAGCTAGCTTGAAATAGATCGGAGAGGGCACTTAAGTTAAGCTCAGATCCAGGGTGTCAAGCTCGGTACTATGAGGGAAAGGAGCATGGACCTGTGTGCTGCTCTTTGGCTCCTTACTCGGGGTGCCTTTGCCCGTGAGAAATATCCACATTCCAGGGCTGTCTGTGGGCGCTGGCTTCCTTTTGACTTGTCTCGATGATCGCAATAAACAAACCAAACGCCATCATAACAACCAACTTCATTGACAGCGTATCCATATCAGCAGCAGAATGTGCATGCATGGCGTGGCTCGCCTTACCCACCAATCGGTAGCGTTGCTTCCGCCTCAGTCCTTACCATCAACCCTTGAGGCCGATAAGAGAACCTTTGATATGGTCAAGGCCTTCTTCTTTAAGCAGGATTCCCTTATCTCTGAAAGGTAAAATCCATAGAAAGTCTTTGTCCACGCACTTGACACCATTGGCTTTGACGGAAGACATGGAACAGGTTCTGCAATATCTCCCTTCACAAGTTTCAAGACCACTAGTCAAGCTCCTTACAGATGATACCACTCAGACCGAGCCCTGAGGACTATATGGCTTGGCCGAAGCAGATGGTGGCGGAGGGGGGTTATGGAGGTAGTTCTCTACAGTGTACCCTGCGGTGCAGGGGTAAAGTCGGTGGCTCCTCTGGAAGGCCTTCCTAGCATGCAAATACTGATATCCTCTCGTGCACTCTCTAATCTAGCTGTACCATAGCTGTCTGCGAATTATTTACCAAGATGATAGGGTAGTACGTGTGTAGCCTAGCCCCGGGAACCACCAGTAGATTTCACGTTCTCGATGTCCGCTGTTGAGCCCAATTGTCCCCGACGAACAGGCTAAGCTCCTCCGTCTGGAACAAACCAGAGTTTAGAGACATTACCTTCATTTCTGTGCCTCGCAACGCACCTCGCAGTCTAGAGCAGATACACCATGACCCTATTCCCGCTAAAGTGCGTCTCCATTCCACTGTTCTGCGCGCTGTCCTATATCTGACTCTTAATATGATAGAGGCCATGGCAAATTGCTTTATCACCAAGCAATCTGGACCCTAATCGCAACAGTGCGCCTACCATCTACAGAAGCCATGCTGAGGTTGTCGAAGTTGCACCAAGCCTTGAGAATCGGGATGTTTGTTCCTCAATAAATCCATTATTCAACGCCACTGTCCCAGTGCTAACAGAAATTAGTCATGTTTATTGAACCATAGCATTATATTCCCCGATCTTCGAGTCTTGATCTCGCAGATAGTTGACGACATCTGGAGTGAAGACTGGCACAATCACGTAGTGCTGCCTTATTACGGAATAATCGAAATGTCTGGCGGAACAGACGGAGTCGCTACAATGGTTTGGCAGAGTATTACGCCTGAGCTAAAAGCCCTCCAAGGCAAAGTGATAACACGCAAGGAGTATATCTTCTCCCTAATCCCTTACCCCAAATGCCAGTCCATTGCATCCGATAATATGAGAGCTAACTGTGTCTTAGACTAGATCAGGTCAGAACTCGCCAAGAATATTTTGAGATCTGGCCCTGGGAGAGCGGCTATCTAGATTATATCACCGATGACCGTAGCTCCGGATACTGGAGGCCTTACGTAGGCCAGGCATCACAACCAGGGGTCATAATACACCAGCATCTCACGGCAGCAGCTAAGAACAATCGGGAAACGCTACACTACTATATCTTATCTCAAGGCCAGGGTAAAAGGGCAATGAATTACATCCGGCTATGGAGCTTGCCGGCTCAACTGGCTGCTGACGCCCACGGAAAGCAAACTAGACTCCTCCTGAACAATATCTTGGAGACATTAATGTGTCGAGCCTTTCAGAGCCTCCCAAAATCTGAGTTGAAGCTTTTATTCGGAGAAAGTGCCTACTCAACACTGGGGCTCAATGTTCTACCACCGTTTCTCCAAGGAGTCTCGCTTTCCATATCAACCAGAGTCCGCTACGTCGATCAAGCTTTCGAGTCCGTGGATGACGAGATCCGGGCCTGGCCAATGGAGAGGAAACGTCAAAGGGCAGCTCGACGCAACGGGCAAAGGAAAGATGGGAAGAACCATGAACCTTACTGGCCCGGCTTTATGTACTTGGATGCTGTCAAGCGGAGTATCCTGGAATCAGAGAGCAGTGGAGACCTTGTTTGGAAGGATTCAAGTAGCCAGGATGAGCCACACTCGACTGATATCACCAGTCTTCTCCTGCAAGATGGGGGACTGCGCCCCGGTCCTCGGTTTCTTGTTACCCGGCCTTTTGGAACAGTTGATGCGCGAGTAGGGGTCGTGCTCGATCCATGCCCGGTTATCTACTCTGAAAACACCTTCAATATTCAGGAGTCCATTAAGGCCCTCCCGTCATCGCTCATCCAAGCAAACTTTACCGAATCGAATTGTCTAGTCTGGACGTATAATCTTCAGCAGTGCTTTGAGTCCGGCTGAAACTCGAGTAGAGTGTCAGTGCCCCCAAATCATGAACACCTCAAGCAGTTCCACACGGCTTTAATCCGGTCGCCTAAACTCCGTGTCATTTTGCTAGCCGGTCCTAATGCTGAAGGAGTGGTCATTGGGCCAGAACTGGAACGAAATCGAACGGTTATCCAGCTGAGAGGCTGCACCTTCCCCGCGTACCTGGAGACCAATGCTGCGAAGACCGAGATCACCAGGATCTATGTACGACTGTCGGCTTCTCTTGCCGTCACGTCACGCTGTGAGAGTTGGGAAGAGACCAAAGAACATGCCGAGGCTTTCAGATTCGCCGCGAATGTCACGGAGACAGCCGACATCTATGGATTCACTATCGCGTCATGGCTGGTCGGCAAGGAAATTATACTGCGTTACTGGTCAGAGAGAGAAAACCTAACAGAGCCAATGACAATAAGCTCGATAACACCAAGGATTCACGAATGGTTTTCTCTGAAGGGGATCACCACTGATCAGGACATTCGATTGTTTGAGGATCTGGGCGGCTCTCTTTCACGCGGCGCTTTTCTTCTACTATGCACCCTCCCTCCCTAAATTCAAACGTCCCAAACTAGATCATCAAAAACCACCACTTCTCGAGGAGCGCATCCGCAAGTCCCACCCACTGCATTTGACAGAGACACCCTGGATAAATGCAGGGCCCTGTACGCCGGGCTGACCTGTTCCCGCTTTCTGCCTGGGGACCATGGTGAAGCATCTGCTAGAGATTAATTTCGTTGGATTCTCCCGTCCACAACTTCATACTCGAGTATTCACCATGCGGATATTGGAAACATAGCGCAGAGGAAGTTGATGAGGGCTGCGCTGAGATCAGGTGCCTAGGGATGATCCTTAACGCATTAAGGCTCATCATTTCCTGTATTATAGAAAAAGAGCGGGAACGGAAAGCAAAAAAGGTTGACAAAGAAGAACAGCGAAACAAAATGACAAGAGTGGGATTCGAACCCACGCCCCTTTCGAGATGCGGAAACTCTGCTGAGTAACGAGATTCGGGTTAATCACCTGAACCGCACGCCTTAACCGCTCGGCCATCTTGCCAATTGATGAAAACAGAGTAAGTTCATTTGTTATCTAAGCAAAAACGCGAAAGAGCCGCATTTTCAAAGTTATCCCATAACCTTGGCCTGGGCGTTCTCTGAGAAAACTTCTCACACCATAGGGGTTTGCATGTGTATTCTCTTTATTATAGACATTTGTATAGGGCTAATCAGCCCTAGTGCCTGGAAGGTGAAATATATGCCGTAATCTACCAGATTGCGTTCTGGAAGATGACTTTATACTTTGGTACAAGGTGTAGGTCAGTAAGCTATACAATTTTTATTGCTGGGACTTTAGATATGAGGGCAAGTATTTTCAGGCGTTTATAAATTTATCAAATACAGGAGAGCTTGTCTCTAATAGAGAGTAAAGAAATTGCTCTTTTTTCATCAACTGGCAAGATCTTCGGGCCTTCGACCGAAGCCGTTATCAGAGTGGAGTTATATCGGAAGTCATTTCAGTGTTTACCTATCAGATGGATGCTTGAATGACGAGTGGATATGTACTCGAACGACACTCGAATAACATTCAAATGATTGATTGATGGATGTTTGAAGGTGTAGAGCGCTATCGGGCTCTATAGGAGTCTTGGGGACGCACACCCAGTGCCAATATGTATACGAGAGTCCTCAGGTGCGACAAGGCTGGCAACTCGCTGATGCACCACCACCAGGTTTCAAGATAGTCTAATCCTTAAAGCCACGCGATTCTATTAGAGAGCTTAAGATGTTGAGCCTATCAATTCACCTATTGATGGTTATTGGTCGGAACATAGGGCAAGTCGTCGCGGGTTTGGAGGAGAATGAAAAGTGCTCCAGTGCCCAGAAAGCAATCTCTGAAAGACCATATGAGACATCGGGCTCTGGCATAAACATTGAAACCGGGCTTCGAGGATTTTGACAAGGATTGAGCCTGACCACTGTGAAACATGATAGACCATCGCCCATCGCATGGAGCTCTGCAGATATAGCCGAGAAACACTATTGAACTCCAAAAGCGGCAGTAATCTTCAGATCTGCGAATCAAGTATCTTGTCAAGTCTAAAGTAGCGCTGGTACCGCTTCCGGAAGCCAGGTGGTTAAATAATGACCTGGGCTAGCTGATCTCGAGTACGGACCATCTCTATACCGTCTCCGTCAGTGGCCGCTAGGTGAGGTATGGTGGGCTTCGTTGGGAGACGTTTGATTAGGAGCTCATAATCACCAGTATCAGGGCTCTTGCGCTGTCAGGTTAACCTCCTGGGGGTAGTGGTGATTCCTGGCATAGTAGCAGGCCCAGTAGCGTTTGCAACATCAACCATAACGGGCTCAGTGGATGTTACCGCGTCCCGCTCACTGGCCTCCTCCCCAGAGGAGTCGTTTGAGCTCGGCGTCGTACGGTGTCCAGCTCGAGAACGAGCTAGACTTGTCTTCAATCTCGGAGATCTTGGTGCAAAACGTGTGCCGAACAACGTCTGTAAACAGAAGGGCTGTCCGTAGCCGTATTCCCGAAGGAATCGCATGCAAGATAGGCGTTAGCGGTTGGCACTTAGGGCATACAGGTCAGCAATTGCAGAAAGCACCTACGATGGACAGTCTTGACCGAGTCGTTAATCCAACAATAGTGGTTTCTTCTGGAAACGGACTGAGGACACGCAAGAATGTTGTTTGCGGGATTGCGGAGGCGATAGGTCTGTATCATCTCTTAATCTGTAGTAGCATATGTGCGTAGAGCCCAGGGAAGGCCCTTGAGCACAACCGAGAATATCTCTAATGTGTTTCCTGATAGACTTAGGACCGTAGGCCCTTCACCAACTAGGGAAAATGCGGCATCTTACGTCCTTTGCAAAGGAATGGCAACTCGGACCATAGGATCCTTGTGGGTCAACTGAGAGATTATCCCAACGCTTAATCCTAAACGGCACAAGAGTCAGGATAATTGGCACTTCTTCTTGCAATATGGACAGACGGAGGAGCTTAGCCTGTTCGTCGGGGACAATTGGAAGGTAATGTCTCTAAACTCTGGTTTGTTCCATCGGCACTGATCCAGGCCGTGGGTTAGGGAGTAGCATCTTTTGCATTGGCCTGTATGCGGGCAACCCTTTCTGATGTGACCCGGGAGGTGACAGTTTCTACAAATAATCCAGGGGCACACTAAAACCCCATGGCCATTGCAACCACAGTTGGAACAGTCGGGCACAGTAGCACAGCGGTGTTGGGCATGCTCAGAGTCATCACTCTTGGGCAGATCCATATTTGACGGGCTATGTTGATATGAGAGAGTGTGTGAAGGTCCAAAGCATGATTTGAGGAAAAGAGAACCATAAAGTGCTCCCTCATCAAGTTTCTCACACTGCGTGAGTAACACAGATCTAGATCAGAGAAATGATGAAAGATAGCCTAGACTCAAAGGACTATATATTTTTGAATATTTGATATTTTGGTAGTTCCTAATCAGAAGGCAAGATGGCCGAGTGGTTAAGGCGTGCGGTTCAGGCGATTAACCCGAATCTCATTACTCAGCAGAGTTTCCGCATCTCGAAAGGGGCGTGGGTTCGAATCCCACTCTTGTCATGAATTTTTTACCGTGGTAATCTGCCCAATCCGCTCCATATAATACTCACCTAGTTAAGCTTGGTAGGCTTATATCCTATTAATAGAAGTTCAGGAGAGTTTTGTTCTCTTTGTATGGGTAGGGGTGCTATTAACCTTTTGTTTCTGGCTTGCCAAATTACACTCCCAAGGCATAAACTTTCCCTGGGTAAGTTATGGCCAGGAGTGCAAGGGTCTTCAAGGCAAGCTGGGAAGAAGAGTTTTTCATGGATCGGGACCTCTCACTACTACCCACGCACCCGGGGGAAGGATCGGAAGCTTCCTTCCTTACCCTAATCCTGGCTATTGCGAGAGGTGTTGTAGAAAGCCTTCTAGGTATGAAAGGGCACCAGTATCTACTGCTAATGAACTTCCTCTCTAGGCCGAGCGCAAGCTTCAGTGACAGCAAGAGATCCTCTCCGGTTTGTATGGAGGCTGCAGGAATTATCGAGCGCTGCATCTCACCTTGGGCAGCTCATACGCCAAAGACGTTTTGTTGTCTCGCTACGCCATTCTATCTACTTTCGAGCTTTATGGGGAGTGCCTCAAAAGGCTTACTTTGTGTCATAGATCTTTATCACGGCAGAACTGCCCCTGTGGTCATTGCCACGCTCACAGGTCACTCAAGTGGGACTCCTTAAGTAGTGTAGTACCAAGACTAATCGTGCTCGCGTCTGCAAATGGCTTCCTTGATAAAGTATGAGCCGCCAAATATTCAGCAGTACTCTTAGGGAAGGCGCGAACACTCGCCAATGACCTCCACGACAACTGCCCCTGTCATTGTTGTATCGTTTATGGGGGCAGTCCAATGTAACCTTATTTCATACTGGGTGTCCAAGTCTTCTCTACGGTACAACTTCACACAAGAACTAATAGATAACAGTAGGAAGTGATCGCTTCGTTTCCAAACGCCTCCCTACAGCAATGCCCGGGCAGGTGGACTTCGATTCCGAGGCCTAGTCACGTATTAGCCTGGTCTCAGGAGTGGTGTCATTGAGCCCTTTTCCGTCAAATTCAACACATATATCGGATTAACGACCTCGGAGGCTTCTCAGGCTGTGGAACGCTACATCGTAAGTATATAAGTGAGCCAAAGCTCCAGCCCCCTACCTGTATTGTAACCACTACTGGATTATCCCATCTTTGTTGTCTTCCACAGATATGAACTATATATCTTAATCATTCATTTGTTAGGTAATGAAAGCCTGGTTACTACAGAAGGCTATGAAAGAAATCTTGACGTCTATTAGTGTGTAGAGAGACCAGATGATCCACCAGATTTTCATCTGTTGCTGGCCGGACATTGAACTGCTGTTTATTGCGGACTTGACGAGTCGTGGTGACGGCATCCGAAGTCAAAATTGGACCGCGAAACCTTTTCTCCCTCCACTCACTTTCTTCCATCTCCCTGACAACTTCTCCCTCAGCCTTCCGTCAATAAAACTAAGTGTGACCGCGTTGAATCATTATTTGTTGATGTAAGGCTGATGAAAATCGATGAAACAGCATGTTTTGCAATGTTTTGTGATGGATCTGTTACGTCCCTCCCGTCAACGTCGCATTCAATCTCACTATCGGAACCACCGGGAGAGTTTCACGCGCAGCAATGGATCCTCTTTCTGCGAATGACAGCTCGAGGAGAGCTAATTCCGACCCAAGACCTCGTTTACTGGCCTTGTTTGTTCCTTGCGAAAGTCATCTGTTCCATCGTACTTGCCCACTCCTGCATTCGGAATAATCCCATGAGCACTACACAGTTTGATTAGCTTTTACAACAACACCTGGCCCGAGCTTTCATCCACCAAATGAGGGAAATTGTCGTGATCATCTCGGATATCGACGTCTTATACGTCAAGACATCTGAAAACACCAGTCATTGTGTCAACGAACCGTCTCAGACCGACCATGGACTCTCGCCCAACACGCGAGTCGGCTTCCTCCGCGAGGCCATCGCGGCCACGAACTCAAATGCCTACATCATACGTTCTCCTGGAAGTTAGTCGACTCAACTACGTCACAGCCCGGATCGAAAGGCCGGGGTGAGGGATATTCCGGCTCACCGGTCTGGTTTTCTCTCTCTTCATGAAGATATTCCTGCCCGCGTCGATTTGGTGTTGAACACCGAAAACACAGGGAATACGTCGACCCTCCCACAAAAAGTCAGCATTCGCCAACATGTCCGAGCCCGCCGGCGCCTCGGGCGATGCCAAAAAGGCCGAAGGGAAAGCAGGTGCCGCACCGGGTGCGCCTGGACGGATCTCCTTCTCTGGCGAGCGAGGCGATACGGAACGGGCCGATAAGAGCGAACGAGCCGGCGAGAGACGGGCCTCGAGACGTGTTTCTCGTGCGTCGACAAAGGAAGACTGGTCTAACCTAGACGAATACGGCAAGCTCGTCAAGTACATTTCGACGTTCCGCGAACGGGGTGAGGAAGAAGGGGAGGAAAATGTGGAAGAGAAGAGGGTTTGGTACGCGCCATGGAAGAAGCGCAAGATTCGTCGCCAGGTCCAGGAGCAGGAGCCGGGCAAGTTTCCTGATGATTGGCTTATCACGGACATTAGGCAGGGGTTGCCTAGCACTGAGGTGCCGAACAGGCGGCGACGGTCTGGATGGAACGAGCTGGTTTCGGAGAAGGAGAATCCAATCGCGAAGGTCTTGTCGTACTTCCGAGGGCCAATTTTATACGGTATGCATCTTCATGCTATCCCTGAACATGGCTAATGAGTCTAGTCATGGAACTTGCTGTTCTCCTTGCCGCGGGTTTGGAAGATTGGGTCGACTTTGGAGTCATCATCGGAATCCTGTGTCTGAACGCCGCTGTCGGCTGGTATCAAGAGAAGCAAGCCGCTGATGTTGTTGCCAGTCTTAAAGGAGACATTGCAATGAGAGCACATGTTATTCGTGACGGTCAAGATCATGAGATTCTGGCGCGAGAGCTTGTGCCCGGTGACGTGGTAAGTCTATAATCCGAATTTGCATTCCGTACTAAGAACATTAGGTTATCATTACAGATGGCCAGGTCGTTCCCGCCGACTCCAAGGTCGTTTGCGACTTCAAAGACCCCAACGGCTTCGATGAGTACAAGAATTTGCTCGAGCACGGCGACCTCAGCAGCACCTCTGAATCCGACATTGAGGATGAAGGGGAAGGGGAAGCAGACGGCAAAGAGAAAGAAGCCGAGCAGAAGAAGCCTGCCAGAAAGCGAGGTTATCCAATTCTTGCGTGCGATCACTCTGCAATTACAGGCGAGTCGCTTGCGGTGGATCGATACATGGGCGGAATGATCTACTACACGACAGGCTGCAAGCGTGGCAAGGCGTATGCTATTGTCCAGACTACTGCAAAGACCTCGTTTGTCGGCCGCACGGCGAGTATGGTGCAAGCCGCAAAGGGAGCAGGACATTTCGAAATTGTCATGGATAACATCGGCTCATCCCTGTTGATCCTGGTTATGGCATGGATTTTGGCTGCTTGGATTGGTGGTTTCTTCCGGCATCTCCCTATTGCCTCGCCACGCCAGCAGACCCTTTTACATTACACGCTATCTTTGCTGATTATCGGTGTTCCGGTCGGTCTTCCTGTCGTCACGACGACAACGATGGCCGTTGGAGCAGCGTATCTGGCAAAGAAGAAGGCAATTGTGCAGAAGCTTACTGCAATTGAATCTCTTGCTGTACGTTCCACCAGATTGAAGTTGGCCAGTGCTAATTGTTCAGGGCGTTGATATCTTGTGTTCTGACAAAACCGGCACACTGACCGCGAACAAACTCAGCATCCGCGACCCGTATGTGGCCGAAGGGGTCGACATCGACTGGCTTTTCGCTGTAGCTGCACTTGCGTCCTCACATAACATTGACTCGCTCGATCCCATTGATAAGGTTACTGTCCTTACGCTCCGATCCTACCCCCGTGCGCGCGAGATTCTCCGAAGGGGATGGACGACTGAGAAATTCACCCCATTTGACCCCGTGTCGAAACGGATCGTGTCAGTGGTCACTTGCGATGGCGTTCGGTATACATGCACAAAAGGTGCGCCAAAGGCAGTTCTCCAGCTCAGCGAATGTTCCAAGGAAACATCGGATCTCTACAAGGCAAAAGCACAAGAGTTTGCCCACCGAGGCTTCCGGTCTTTAGGAGTTGCAGTTCAGCGAGAAGGAGAACCGTGGACGCTCTTGGGAATGCTGCCTATGTTTGATCCTCCACGCGAAGATACGGCACACACGATCCGTGAGGCGCAGAATCTAGGAATCAGTGTGAAGATGCTTACGGGTGATGCATTGGCGATTGCAAAAGAGACCTGCAAGATGCTTGCGCTTGGGACCAAAGTGTACAACTCGGATAAGCTGATTCACGGCGGCCTGAGCGGAGCAATGGCTGGCGACTTGGTCGAAAAGGCAGATGGCTTTGCAGAGGTGTTTCCGGAACATAAATACCAGGTTGTCCAAATGTTGCAAAATCGAGGCCATCTCACTGCAATGACCGGTGACGGCGTGAACGACGCACCATCGTTGAAGAAAGCAGATTGCGGGATTGCAGTTGAAGGAGCTTCCGAAGCAGCGCAATCAGCTTCAGACATTGTCTTTTTGGAGCCCGGCTTGTCGACGATCATCGACTCCATTAAGATGGCACGGCAGATTTTCCACCGAATGAAGGCATACATTCAGTATCGAATTGCCCTCTGCCTGCACCTGGAAATTTATCTTGTGACCTCAATGATCATCATTAACGAAAGCATCCGCGTGGAGCTGATCGTCTTCCTCGCGCTCTTTGCCGACCTTGCAACTGTTGCAGTTGCCTACGATAACGCCTCATTCGAGCTCCGACCAGTAGAATGGCAGCTCCCAAAAATCTGGTTCATATCAGTCCTACTCGGTGTCCTCCTCGCCCTCGGCACCTGGGTGGTCCGCGGCTCGATGTTCCTTCCCAGCGGCGGCATCGTTCAAAACTGGGGCTCAATTCAAGAAGTCCTGTTCCTAGAAGTCGCGCTGACAGAAAACTGGCTCATCTTCGTGACCCGCGGGATGGAAACCTGGCCATCAGTCCACCTAGTCGCCGCAATCCTCGGCGTAGACATCCTCGCGACGATTTTCTGCCTCTTTGGCTGGTTCAGCAACGAGACCATGCCCACAAACCCGGCGACTTCGTTCGTCGAGACGACTAATGGCTGGACGGACATCGTGACTGTAGTCCGCGTGTGGGGCTACTCGCTGGGCGTGGAGATTGTCATTGCACTCGTATACTTTATGCTGAACAAGTTCAAGTGGTTGGAGAATCTGGGTAGGTCGAAGAGGGACAAGGGAGATCTCAAGATTGAGAATCTGCTGGGCCATCTGTCGAGGCTGACGGTCGAGTATGATCAGCCTGGACAGCCGAAGGGCAAGTTCTTCCTTGCTACGAGTAAGGAGGAGGAGGAGGTTGAGTAGGTTGGCCATTGCTATTGGCGAGCCCGAGGGGAAGAAGGAACCGTGGTTTTGGTGCTTGAGTGGGGGAATATGTGTTGTGTTTTTTTTTTGTCGTCGTTGAGATCGTGTATAATAATACACTGCAAGTACTAGCTAATCAACTGGTTGCGTTCTCACATCCGCCCTGGACATGTATGTCTGGCTGATACCACTCTATCCCATCCTTGTCGAGTCCGCAGACCGAACCTCCAACCCGAAATTCTCACATTCCTGAAGGCCTCGGCCCTGATCCCCATCCCTCTCCCTCTCCCAAGTCCCAGACTCCCAACCCATCCATCCCCTCGCCGAGCCCCAACAACCATCCAGGTACGCGGAATGCAGGAATGCCTCACCAGGAATCCCACCACGCACCGCGCAACCCCCGACCTAGTTACCAAAAATTCCACACCGTCCTTAATGGGCGCTGACAGAACAGTCCCGGGCTTGCGCCCGGAATGCGAGAGAACAACATCCAGCTCCCCTTGTTGAAAAGCGCCCGCTCCCCTCGTTGGCTCTGTTGATTCGGTCCTTGTTTCTCTCGCGGCTGTTGCTTCGCTTTGTCTCGCTTTGCTTCGCCTCGTCTCTCGCCCTTCGATCTAGCTCGTCTCGATCTGTCTCGGTGGGAAGTTCGATCGGATATAGATAGGTGGGTTTGGATAAAAGAGATCCGATAGAAGAGAAGGAGAAAAAATGTCTTTCCGGAAAACGTGTCTCGCCTTCTTTGGCGCATTCGCTGCGCTACAGGGTGTCTACGCTGGTCTGGACTTGAGCTCTAATTCGACGGTGACGGTCTATTGGGGTGAGTGCTGCCACACATACCTACTCTTTCCTCTATGCAGGGTATGAAAGGAGGGAGGGTGAGTACAAGCTAACTAACTGGCGAACAGGGCAAAACTCCTTCCGCGGAACGGGGGACCTCGCGCAGCAGCGGTTAGGGTATTATTGTGATGGTGAGTACACTCCTCCGAGATAATGGACAGAAGCGAAAGGAGGCGTGAGATGCTAATACGTTTCCTAGATCCAAACATCGATGTTTGTCCCCCCTCATCAAGTCCCAAGTCATACCTGGCCGGCTACATAGTGAGGAAGCCTAATACTGATACGAAGGCAGGTCATAATCCTCGCCTTCCTAATGACAATCAACGGCCCCGGCGGCGCCCCGGAGATCGACTTTGCAACATCGAGTGAAAAGTGCGAGACATTCGCTGGGACGAATTTGAAGAGTTGTCCTGAGATAGGGTATGTCGTCTCATTCCGCTCTTCCTACCCGACCTACCCTGTCTGCCTTTTACCAATAATAGTAATGCGTATATACATATACTAATTGAGTATCAGCACGGACATAACAACCTGCCAGTCAAAGAACAAAACAATCCTCCTCTCCATCGGCGGCGCAACCTACTCCGAAGGCGGCTTCGCCTCGGAAATGGCCGCAGAAGCAGGCGCCGACCTCCTCTGGGCAACATTCGGTCCCCCGCAGACCCCAACAACAGAAACCGACCGAACAAGCGGACAAGGGCGCGGCCACGCCGTGCAAGCGCACCGTCCCTTCGGAACCGCAATCCTCGACGGGTTCGACTTCGACTTCGAAGCCGCCGTCACGAACATGGCGCCCTTTGCGAAGCGGCTGAGGAGCCTTGCCGATGCTGATACGGCGGAGAGTCAGAGGACGTACTTCCTCACTGCGGCGCCGCAGTGTCCGTTCCCGGACGCCGCGGATCGGGAGATCCTGAATACGGACGCGAGCGCGACGATTGATGCAGTGTGGGTACAGTTCTATAATAACTACTGCGGCGTGAATGCGTATTCTTCGGGGAGTGTGGGCAACTTCAACTTCGAGACCTGGGATACGTGGGCGCTCACGGAGAGCAAGAATCCCAATGTCAAGGTGTACCTGGGTGTTCCTGCGAACACGGGCGCTGCGGGTACGGGGTACTTACCCATCTCGTCGCTGAGCCCGGTGATTCAGTACTCGAAGCAGTTTGAGAGCTTTGGAGGGGTCATGATGTGGGATGTGAGTCAGGCGTATGGGAATCAGGGGTTTTTGGACGGTGTTAGGGGGGCGCTGAGGGGGACGGGGAATGTGCAGGGGCCGAACAAAGGGGAAGAGGACATTCCGGTTCTTGAAGTGGAGGATTCCTCTGCTTCTGGTTCTGCGTCTGAGGAGGAGACGGTGTCAACCTCAGCGCCCGAATCCGAACCCCAGCAGCCATGGTTATTCCCGTTCGTCACACAACAGGAAGCCACAACCTCCGCCGAGGACGCAAGTGCAGATGCAGATGCAAGCCCCGTGGCACCACAATCGGGAGAGCTGCAGGACAACCAAGATGAGTCGGCCGAACAGAGCGCCGATCGGCCTCTGCTTCCTTCGTTTATGGAGCCGGACGCCGATCTGCCCTGGATTGAGATCTGATCTGCGAGACATGCAGCGGGATTTGATTTGATGTGCTAATTTATTCTGGACCTTCTTCTACGACGGATATGGGACTTATACAACGTATGGTGTATTCTTTGTCTATGTGTTTATACTGTGTTATTCGGTGCTGGTGCTAGTGCGGAATTGTATAGGGGAAACCCGGTTCGGTTAGGGTTATAGTTCAACAGGCAATCATGTATCATGTCGAGGACGAACCACAGCCGATCGTTGTAGCTTTGCTCAAAGCAAACGCGAGACCAGCCCATCGAGGTCATCCCGCATGAACTATTACGTTGATCACCGCCAGCTACTTGTCCCCATGCACCTCGCCGTCCATCATCTCCAAATCTGCAAGCCGCCCAGCAAGGCCAAGCCGTACTTTCCGATCCGAGAACTGAACTGAACTGTGGATACAACGCAGGTTATAAAGCAGCCCGCTCTCTCACAATCGAGTCTCAGGCTTCAGCTCTCGTTGTCTGCAGCAGCCCTACTGTCCCATCCCAGCAGTTTTACGGAGTCGCCGCCATGATCCTCCCCAAGGTCCTCCTCCCCCTCACTCTAGCCCTAACGGGTGCATTGGCAGCCACGATCCCCGAGACGGACTTCGATGTCATTGTCGTCGGTGGTGGCCCTGCAGGGCTGAGTGCCCTCAGTGGTCTGTCTCGTGTGCGTCGGACGGCTGCGATCTTTGACTCGCACCAGTACCGCAATGATCCGACACGGGAGATGCACGATGTTATTGGGAATGACGGTACCTCCCCTCGACACCACCCACTCTCACAAGCCAAGCTCTTCTACCACACCATCACTCGGGGTTCATAAAGTCTAACCATGAGGAAAAGGAACACCGCCCGCCCTCTTCCGCGCGGCCGCCCGGGCCCAAATCTCCAACTACACCACAGCAACCTTCATCGACAACGCCATAACATCCATCACGCCGCTCGAAATCACAGACTCCGCCACAAACTACACGACCCTCTTCCGCGCAACAGACAGCACAGGCACAGCATACACCGCGCGCAAAGTCATCCTCGCAACGGGCCTCATCGACGTCCTCCCCTCCACGCCCGGTCTCGTCGAGGGTTTCGGAAAGGGCATCTTCTGGTGCCCCTGGTGCGACGGGTACGAGCACCGTGACCAGCCCTTTGGGATTCTCGGATCTCTCGATCATATCGTCTCGAGCTTGCTCGAGGTCGCGACGCTGAACACCGATATCATCGCCTTCGTCAACGGGACATATACCGACGAGACGGTCGGTATTCTGGAGGCCAGCTACCCAGACTGGCGCGCACAGATCGCAGCGTACAACGTGCGCATCGAGAACCGAACCATCGCCTCATTCACCCGTCTGCAAGACGGCGGCGAGGTGCAAAACGCAGCGCAGGATCAGCAGTTCGATATCTTCCGTGTCGACTTCACCGAGGGCGACCCCGTGGTCCGGAACGCGTTCCTGACGAACTTCGGGACCGCGCAGCGCTCGTCTCTGCCCTATGATCTGGCCCTCGTTATGACGGACGACGGGAAGATCGATACGAGCAGTTACACGGGGATGCGGACGAGCTTGGCGGGTGTCTTTGCCGTCGGCGATTGTAATAGTGATGGGAGCA
The DNA here is from genome assembly GCA_025688815.1 of Aspergillus carlsbadensis. Classification (NCBI taxonomy): domain Eukaryota; kingdom Fungi; phylum Ascomycota; class Eurotiomycetes; order Eurotiales; family Aspergillaceae; genus Aspergillus; species Aspergillus carlsbadensis. Next base: position 219,120 of record MU628216.1, on the reverse strand, counting down.
CGAATGTGCCGCATGCGATGTTTAGTGGGAAGCGCGCGGCGGTTTTTGGACATAGTATGTACTCAATCACGTTTCCTTGTCATCTTTCTCTGGTGTCCAGTGTCGGATGTGTTATTGAGGTTTTGCTAATGCTGTGTGTAGTTGAGCTTGCGCGCGAAGACATGGCCGCGAAGATTGCGAAGCGCTCTATCTCGGCACGCGCGTTGCAGAAGGAGGCTGAGCGGGCGATGGGTGATGGGCTGGAGAGGATTTGGGACGCGGTTAAGCCTTGAGCCTGGGTTTGAACTGCTTTTGGGGTCGAGTAACATTGGATACGAGTAATTGTGTATAATTCAGGTTAATAGTAAGGTTGCATTTATGTGCTCAAATTGAGAGAAAACCAAGCTATTTTCCTGAAGGTGAAACTTGGCTTTGGGGTGTTTTAATCATGTATATCAGTCTATCTTCGTCACCCTCCATAAATGAAAGAGTTTACGCTCTAGCTCGTTATAGGAGATAGTGAATTGGCATACACCCATTCCGGACGAAACGGTAGCTGCAATATCAGCTCTGAATTCTGATGTTCACAGAAAGGTTGAATAGTGTGTAACAGTAGCTTGAGCTAAGTCTGAATCCTAGCCCTGGGTTGTTGTATATCATCATTTATAGTCGCCCGGTATAGAAACGGCCACTGAGTGGACATGATGCTCCTCGCATTTCAAAAATTCTCTCATTCTTACACACTGCAGGTAGTCTGGAAAGGCGAGTACGCCACATCCTCAGACCCATCATAGGCCCTGGTTTTACATAGTGCCAGGTAAACCACTCACCTCTTAATCCCCGTAACCCTCTTAACAGCCTCCTCCCGATCAACCCCCTCCCCAATGACCCCAGCCCCCTTCAAAACATCCACAACGCCCCCAAGCACCTGGCTACTAACCCCCCTCGTCCCCTCGGAGAACCTCACATCACGAATCCACTCGGCCCCATCCTCAGCAGAGTAATGGCACCCGAACTCGCCCGTCCCGAGCATCCTGACAACACCCTCATGATCGCCCTGGAACGCCTTGATCCCCTCATCGAGCAACGCGAATAACTTCTGCAGCCTGTCATCAGACTCCGGGTTCGGGAAGGTGGATGTTGACGCAACGACCATCCACGAAGGCCAGGGCGTGAAGATCTCCCCGATCTTCTTCAGCGGCGCAGCCTCGCCCGTAAACGACGGCTTCGTCGTAAAGTGCTCCCACATGAAGAAATCCGCCTTGCCCTGCTCGGCTGTCTGGCCCGCGCTCGTACCCGTAACACCCTCCTTCAACGACCCGAACGGGCCCAGGATAACCGGCTCCAACACCCCACCGACCCCGTCCCACTTCTGCTCATCAGCAAGCACAAACGACATAACATGCGACCCGCTCCCCAACCTCGACACACCAACCCTCCCACCGCGCAAATCACCAACCCCCCCTAGCGCGTCGCGCTCACGACCCGTCACAATCGCCCAGCGGAGCGGGGTATCGACCCAGTGTCCGACGATCTTATACCCGGCGTCGGATTCAGCGGTCGGTGCGGATTTCCCCGCGAGTCCGGCGACCCAGCCTTCTGTGAGGCCGATCGCGAGGTCGATTTCGCCGGCGCGCAGGGACGTGATCATGTGGCCGGTTCCGGAGGGGAATGGGACTGGTTCGAGCGTGTAGGGGAAGGATGGGGAGGTGTAGGTTGGGTTGCGGAGGGAGAGGTGGAGGGGTGCGAGGTAGTGTTCTGGGATTGGGTTGTTAGCTTTTGTTGGGTTGTTGGGTTGGAGAGGTTCTGCTCGAAGAGGTGTTGCTATGGAGGGATGAAATGAGTGAGGGGTGGCGGGGTAACTGACCTGGCACATAGCCGATGCGGAGTGTTGGTTTTTCGGACATGATGGGCCAGAGAGTTGACTGTTCGGTTCAGTTGATAGCTGTAGGGGAGAAAGCCAAGTTCATCAGTGTGTTATTAGTAGGCGTGATTAATATACAGCTCCATGATTTTCTGGTGGGGTCAAATCGCCGCGCGGGGCACTTGACCACCGGGTCCACGCCGGCTCGGCACCTGGGCTTGGAGCAACGCATATATACTATAAAGTACTATAAAAAGTAAAAGAAATCTATCACCAGCCGTCTACATGCTTCGTGTAATGCAATGCCATGCCATCCATGCCAATTAGTATATGTAGGTTAGTCATCAAGTCATTCGGATATCCTTCTCCTCAAGTGGAATTTCCTTCTCCAGCCGCTCCTGCGCGCTCCCGGGCCGGAAACTCGCCTGGTTGTACATCCAGAACTGCACGCAGAGGTATGCGTCGCAGACGCACTGGAACATCGCGCACAGCCGGAACGCCCAGGGAATGCCGTCCTCGCTGGTGAAGAAGTAGCTCAGCTTCATAACGTCGCCAAGAATCCAGGCCGCTGCGACCGAGAGGCGGAAGCCCTTGCATGAGCGGGAGCGGTGGTTGGCGATTACCTGCGGCAGAGGAAGGATCGCTTCGACGGCGAGGCCGACGTATCCGAGGAGTTCAATGTAGACTGTGCTGTTTGAGATTGGGGGGAGGCAGATGTGAATGAAGGCGAGCGCGCCGGTGAAATAGGCGAGGAACATCCAGTATCTGCAACTGTCAGCACGGCAGGCTGATTTTAGGGGTGAACGTACGGCTTCGCATTCTTCCACTGCCAGAAATCATAAGGCCGCGCGAATCCCCTGTCTCCATTCGCATCGCTGAAGGGGATATGCTCAACCCCGCTCCTTTGTCCCGGAGCTGGTCGGTTGTCCAAGGCTACTTTCAGCAACACGAACTGAACTCCGATCATGATCACCGCTTGCGCCAGGAGCGTGAGAGAGTAGTAGTCGCCAAACCAGTAGAAGACCCTGCGATGTCAGCATTGGCCGGGCGCCTTGACCGAGCGGCTCACTTTAGAATCGACGCAACCAGCATTATCAGCGGAATATCGAGCGAAAACCCGGCCGAGCTCCTGCTCCGGTGTATGCTAAGGATTTGGTCCGTGTACGAGGTCAAGGGGGACGTGACAAGGCTATTCCGAGACGATGTCAGCACAGTTTGCGACGAGATTGTTTATCGCGGGAGCCACGCACAAGACTGGGGCTCCATATTCGAGGAGCTGTGACACGATATACATCGCGTTGCTGTCCGTCAAGTCGTGAATCAGAGCAAGCGCGGTTCGACTGGGTCGTGAGGCAGGCTCAGGGGATGCCGGCGACGACGGATGACGGGGCGGGAGCGAAGCTGAAGACGCCGGATAAAAGGAAAACCAAACGAATCGATGACACAACAAGATCAGAGACGAAACCAGCGATCGTGATCTTGACTCGAGCTCAACTCCTGAAAGTACGAAGTAAGAAGTAAACGTCCGCAAACGTGCTGGCGAGCGTGAGCTGCGCTCTTTTTTGCGCGCCGCTGAGTCAGCGGCGGACCCAGCGTTGATCCCCAACCAAAACAAGCCTTCGATTGGCTTCACTTTCCCCGATTCGTATCGGCCGCTAACCTGCGCTAGTCTCGCTAGGCTTGGTTCCTGCAAAAAAAGGGTCAAAGGTCGTGTGATGGACTCAACCTTATATTGGTTTTGTTAGACAAGTAACATGCATGATGCATCTATCTATAATCTACCCAAGCGTCCAAGATGCTAAACTAAAATTCAATCCGCCAGGTCTTCGAAATGCCCACATTGGGGTTCTTCACCACCGCGTATGGAGCTTTGCCGATGTCATGGACGTGGTACTCTAGCGACGCCGATGTCGACGCCTTGGCCCCGTCCTCGATCACAGTCACGGTAGTCCTGTCCTGCCACTCCTTTGGAGCGTCGATAACAACAACCCTTTCAACGCGGACACTGGCAATGGTCTTGAGGTACGCGGATGTTTGAGGGCCGTGAGTGGCAATGTCCTCAGACACCAGCGAAGAGCCGTCGAAGTGGAAGCGTCGGTGGAGGTATCCTCCACGCTGGTAGTCGAAAGTCTCGCCGTCGTCAACGTACAGATTGCCCTCGGCTTGCCCATTCTTGTCGAGAACAATGACCAGAGTATACGGGTCGTACTTCATCAGACTGCTGCTCCGGCGGGGTCGGTCCTTTCGGGGAATGACGTGTCCACCCTGCATCAGAACCGGTACCTTCTCCATTGGAGCGGGAACAGAGTGTCTCTTTCCAGCTCCTTGGTAGACGGTGTAGTCGTAGTAGTCAAAGTACTTCTCGTCGTCGGCAATGTAAATGTCGGCAGTCGTTGCTTCCTCGGAGACAACTGGCTTGGCAAGGATACCAGTGGATCCAAGGTAGAGTTGGTCGTCAATGTCGAAACCGGCGGCATCAGTGGGATGAACATAGAACTGCGGTCTCACAATTGGAGTCCCGTTCACTGAGGCTTCGTGGAAGGCGGTGTACCAGGCAGGTAGCAGCTGGTAACGCATGCGGATGGCCTCGGTAATGATAGTTCGGAACGGCTCCTGGATCAGATACGGCTCTCGGCGGCGAGTATCGATATGCGCATGGGCACGGAAGAAAGGATACCAAATACCGGTCTGATACCACCGGGTCAGCAGCTCCTTGCTCGGGTTATGGAAGAAACCGCCAACGTCGGCACCAGCGAATGGGTAGCCAGAGATACCGTTGTTGAGGACCATGGGAAGAGACGCCGCCAAATGCTCCCAGGTAGCCTGGTTGTCTCCGGTCCACATGGCAGACGTGCGCTGAGCACCGGCAAAGAATGACCGGGTCAGGATGAACGGCCTACGAATCTCGCCCTTCTTGCGCTCCAGCATTGCCTGGTACGTGGCATTGACAAAGGTAATACCGTTAACGTTGTGAATGTCACGATGCTCCCAGTTGCCGTGGTGCAGATTGTCCTTGGGCATAGTGGTTTCCGGTCCGTTGAATACGGATGGCTCATTCATGTCGTTCCAGATAAAAACATTCGGGAGCGTTCCCTTAAATCTATCATACTTGAAGAGGCCGATCCACCATTTGATGGCAGCAGGGTTGAAGCAGTCGATCCAGTTGGAGGAGCCAGGCCAGCACCAGCCCTCGTAAATGTTTCCGTCCTTGTTCTTCGCAGCCAAGTCTTTGCTCTTTAGCTCCTTGGAAATGTCGAACTTGTCTTGGTTCTTGATGTGCGGGTCAATGATAACCACGAGCTTGCGCTCAGACTCGTCCAGCTGCTCTTCCATCCCGATTGGGTTAGGGAAGGTCAAGGGATCCCAAGTGAAGTACTTGCGGTCGTCGAGGTACTCAATGTCCAGCCAAATGACATCGTACGGGATCTGGTACTTGTCGAAATTACGGTCGACCTCCTTGACGTCCTCATCAGTGACATAGTTCCAGCGGCACTGGTGGTAAGCGATTGCAAACTGCTGGGGCAGTTGAGTGTATCCGGTGAGCTCGCCATACTTCTTGCTGATGTCGCTAGGTGACGGCCCCAAGAAAACAAACATATCAAGCTGGCCGGCTTCGGAGAACCAATGGGTTTGAGTCTCGGTCTTTGACTTGACAATGTCGATCCATGTTTCTGCGGCGTTGAGCCAGAACACACCAACAGTCGAATCCGCACGGTGCGCTTGCATCAATGGAATAGAACCATACAGAGTCATAGGACTGTCGAGTTCATATTCGAACACATCTGCGTTGTACAGGCGGTAAGGTTCCTCGTGATTACCCTCGCCTCCTCTGGATGTTGTCAGTGCAGTCACTCCATAATACAAGAAAGCGCCTTACCGTGTTCCCCGTAGTGACATGGAATCCGCGTGCTCTGGAATACCAAACACATGGCTGTAGCCAGAGAAGGTAATGTCCAATCCCACACTCTCAGGCCCTCTGGGCTTTGTGTCGGTGTTTCCGCCAAAGGTCTCTTCCCACCATGTGCCCTCATCTTCCTGGGCACCGAGAACCTCCTGCTGACCTTCCACAGCCTCCACCTTGCGCCTCCAGTGCTCCATGTTAAGGTATCCCTTATTGTTCAACTGCACGTGAGTCTGTCCATCTCTCTGGAATTCCACCGAGAAAGGCGCGTGGCGAATAACGGCTTGGTAGGCGTTGTCAGGTCCATACAAGACAGAGGTAAGGCCATCCTGAGCTTCGGAGCTCAACGTGGCCGACTTGCTGAGGTCCATTCCACCAACAATAACCCAGGACTCCGCATCGTTATACCGCTCCTTGCGTGCTTGACTTCCATGTCGGATCTCAATGTCGCCGGTCATGCGCTTAGCTTCATCGACGGTAACTCGCGCGACTCCGGATTCGAGGAAGGAGATAAGGATAGGCAGCTTCACTTTCTGGTCGGGAGCGACGTTCTTCAGGATGGTTCCCATCAATTGGCCATTCTCGAAGCGAAGGTCGGTGGCGTCGAGCTCGTATGGCGAGTTAAAGGACGATCCCTTTGCGGAGGCATCGTCGGCAAGCGCTCTGTTGCGTTTGCAGAAGCCCGATTGGGCGCATTTCTTGAAGTTCTCGTGTTTCACGGTGGCTAAGACAAATATGTCAGATATCCGATTCACGAATCGTCCAACTTGAGGTTAGTCAACCAAACGCACCTCCAGGTACGATAAAACATCCAAACAGTACTGCTAGAGTAAATAGCAGCGCCCAGCTGGACAGCTGACTCCGTGCCATGTTGGTTGAGACAATATGTGCAATCAGAGATGCTCAACCTCCGACGGTAACAAGTATAGTAAGGTGTCCTGACCGCATCTACCAGAGCTGGGTCAACACCGTTGTGAAAAGCAGTCAGTTGGAGTGCTTCCAGGCTGGCCTCATCAACTGCGGGCGGACAGCTCCCAGTCAGGCTAGACTGTTCTCGGCGGCTGGGGTTGGACACCTCGCCATTCAGGCCACAGGGTACTTGGTCCTGAGTCCTGACCACTCAGGCCGCAAGGCGCTCAGGCATGGACCGAAGCCCCTCAACTGAGACTCCTCGACTTTGCGCGCCCCACTCTGGCGTTTAGTAGTGGAATAAGAGGAAGATTTTCCCAGCTCAACGCCAGCTTCCGCTTCTTCCCTTCTTTCTTTATCGCATCCATTGACTTCCGGTCTTCGATCTCTACAAACCCTTCAAAATGTCTAACGAGCAGACGTAAGTTGATCCCAGCCACTCTTCATGATACAATTCCTCTCCCAGCTTCCACTGGTTCGCCAGACTTTTTGGGCGTTGTTCTACCTCATCGCTGGCCAAGCTAACTGTTCACCGTAGTTTCATCGCCATCAAGCCCGACGGTGTCCAGGTACGCATTGAGCAGTCATGTATACCCATCAATTGAATATCAATTGCACTGGACTGCATCTCGAATGACGACCATCGACTAACAAGCTATACAGCGTGGACTCGTTGGCCCCATCATCTCTCGCTTCGAGAACCGTGGGTGAGTACCGTACGATTCCAAATCAGTCTGACAACAGAACTAACGCATACCAGCTTCAAGCTCGCTGCCATGAAGCTCACCTCCCCTCCCCGTGCTCTCCTCGAGCAGCACTACGCCGACCTCAAGGAGAAGCCCTTCTTCCCCGGTCTCGTCTCCTGTAAGTCTGACGCGCAAACTTTTTGTTATGAGATTAGTGCTTACACTCGTTAGACATGCTCAGCGGCCCCATCGTCGCCATGGTCTGGGAGGGCCGTGATGCCGTCAAGACCGGCCGCAGTAAGTTGCCCACCTATTCGTCGCATGCTCCCATCACTAACATGTCACAGCCATCCTCGGTGCCACCAACCCCCTTGCCTCCGCCCCCGGCACCATCCGTGGTGACTTCGCCATCGATGTCGGCCGCAACGTCTGCCACGGCTCCGACAGCGTCGAGAACGCCAAGAAGGAGATTGCCCTCTGGTTCACCCCCGAGGAGGTCCAGAACTACAAGCTCAACGCTTTCGGCTGGATCTACGAGAAGGAATAGATTCGCTCTTAGCTTGACTCCTGGGCATCTGCGTTCTTTGCTGCGCATGTAGGGGATCAGAGACCGGGCGTGCGATGAGATATAGAATTTATACACTCGAATAAAAACATTCAGGAACAGCGCTCTACGGCCTATAAAGAGTCTAGATTTATCATCTAGATCGGAAGTCCGCATTCGTGTAAACCCATCCAGTCTATTTACCTCCGAAACAACCCCCTCACCCCCCTCCGAACCGGGGCAATCACAGCCCTCGCAAACCACGGCGTCGCCCAAACACTCCACATAATTCTAATAGGCAATAATGCCTTCGTAACCGCATACGCAGTCGCAAATTCCAGCACCAGCCGCACGCCCTTCTTCTCTCCCGTAGCCTCAGTACTCTCTTCGACAGCTCCCGCTGTGGTACTTATGCTCCCAGCAACATCCACATCCTCCTCAACCCACCCCTTCTTCCTCAACCACCTCGTAAACCGCCTTGTCCCCTCCTCAAACCCACTGTACGTCGAGAAATCCGGCAGCCAGTTCCCGTAATGGAATGCCGCAACGAGTCCGAACAGCGGCACGACCGCCGTGATTTCGTGCAGGATTAGGAAGGATGTTATGTGTGTTGCGGGGGCGCCGAGGAGGGGCGTTATGTAGGCGCGCAGGAAGGAGGGGAGGCTATCGTTGAAGCGGCGGAGGCGCGATTGGACTTTCGTGTCTTTTGGGGGAGTTTGAGGAGAGGGGTTTGGTGGTGTTGTGAGGTTTCGGCGGGAGGACTTGAAGTAAGGGGTGCGCACGCGCAATTGGCGCGGAACTGTCGGTGCCGCTCTTGAGGGCATTTTGGAGGATTTCCTCTCGAATTCGCGCAGTGAGATATGCTTTTCAAAGGAAGAGAAAGGACCTCAGAGTCGATGTATCTCCAAAAGGATCGGCCTTTTTCAGCTCCGCTAGCTCGAGGTCGACGATGGGGGCTCCCTGTATCGGAATTGTGTTTGGTGAGTTTGCAACGGATGCTACTCCGTCAACCCTATTGATGGCCTCCGAAAGTGGACGACAGCCTCAAGGACGGAGGATTGCGCGTCTGAGGTGCCGAGTCAACTTTCCGCAGCGCTCGTCAGCGGGATACGGCATGTCGGCTGTGCGGAGGAGACTCGGAGAGAGCGGCCAAGGTCAATCAGAACCTTTGCTGGAAAAGATGCAGCGACATGAGCAAAGTTCGAGCTACTGGCTGAAAAAGCTTGAAGAATAGTTAAAGCTTTCAGAAACCATGGCCCCGATGAACTCGAAGATTTGAGGAAAAAGCAAAAAACCGACCACCGCGTGGTTCGAACAGGCCTCCGAGAACAGGAGCGGAAAACCCACTGAGTCCGCCCCTCAAAGTCCTCCCCGAGCCAGTTTGTCGTCATTTTTCTTCCTCCCACTCCAACTCTCCTCTCCGCAATACCGGCTGTGCGAAACAATATCTCCAACCATGGAGAAGATCACAGACAAGATCGCGGCCTTGCCGCCCGATGCTAATTACTTCTCGCTTGAGTTCTTCCCTCCGAAGACTCAAATGGTGGGGCACTCCCCTCCCCGCATTTGCCTCTGATATTGAGAAAAAACTAACCATGGTCGCGCATACAGGGATTTGCCAATTTGCAGGCCCGTTTGGAGCGTATGGCACAGGCGCTGCGCCCGCTCTTCGTTACAGTTACGTGGGGTGCTGGCGGAAGCACAGCGGCGAGGTCGCTGGAGTTGGCGGAGATATGCCAGAGGCAGTTGCAGCTGACGACATGCTTACACTTGACATGCACGAATATGAGCCGCGCCTTAGTGGATCAAGCGCTGGAAGAGGCGAAGGTGCTTGGGATTAGAAACATCCTGGCGCTGCGTGGTGACCCTCCACGGAGCGAAGAGTACAACATGCACGGCGAGGATGACAGCAACAAGGACTTTACCTTTGCTGTGGATCTGGTGCGGTACATCCGGAAAAAGTACGGCGATTACTTTTGTCTTGGTGTTGCAGCGTACCCAGAGGGTCATCCCGCAGATTCGTTCCAGGATGTCCAGGATCCGGAAGTTGATGTCCCGTGGTTGGTCGAGAAGACGCAGGCCGGTGCCGACTTCATCATGACCCAGTTGACATACGATATCGACGCCTACACGAAGTTTGAGAGCATGCTGCGCAACCATGAATCTGGCACTTTCAAGACCATCCCCATTATCCCGGGTCTGATGCCCATTCACAGCTACAAGATCTTGACCAGGGTAACGAAGCTCAGCCACGTCAAGATCCCTCCCCGGATTCTTGCGAAACTGGAAGAAGTCAAGCATGATGATGATTCGGTGAAGCGTCTCGGTGTGGACATCATCGCCGAGCTTGTAGATGGCGTCAGAAAGCTCCCCACGTCTGGTTTTCGTGGATTCCACTTCTATACACTCAATTTGGAGAAAACCGTATCATTCATTCTTGAACGATGCAAGCTCATCCCCGATTACCCAGACGAAGAGGCAGTAGCCGTCACCGAAGACGTCTCCTTCCTTACCGTTGAAGCAGCCAAGAAGGCCACATCCAGGCGGCGCGCTTCATCGATCAGCTCAATCCCCCACAACCGCGTCATCGTCGACAAGATTTCAGAACCAGGCTCCAGGGACTCCATAACGCATGAAGCTACCGCCGCCAGCGCCGGAATGCCCGCCCAACCCCCAGACCGCAACACAACCCTTCAAATCTCCGAAGGCCTCGGCGCTCTAGGCCGTGAAGCCACCTGGGACGACTTCCCCAACGGCCGCTGGGGAGACGCCCGCTCGCCGGCCTTTGGTGAAATTGACGGCTACGGCCCCTCTCTACACGTCGCCCCATCCGTCGCCCACCGCATTTGGGGCTACCCCGTCACCCCCTCCGACATCAGCACGCTCTTTCGCCGCCACGTCTCCGGAGACCTCCACATGGTCCCCTGGTCCGAAGGCGGTGCAGAGGAAAACACCAGTGGGCTAAACGCCGAAACAGAAACTATCCGTCCAGAACTCCTGAAACTCATCGACGGCAAGGGCTGGTGGACGCTCGCGTCCCAACCCGCCGTCAACGGCGTCCGCAGCGACGACCCGATCTTCGGCTGGGGCCCGCCAGGCGAAGGCTTCGTCTTCCAAAAACCCTTCGTCGAGTTCTTCTGCCCAACCTCCGACTTCACCAACACCCTCAAGCCCAGCCTCCAGAAACATGGCCACGAGAAACTCGCCTGGTTCGCCGTCAACGCCCGCGGCGACTTCGAGTCCTCGCTCCCCGCGCAAACCTCCGACGCCGATCCCATCGAGATGAACCCCAACAACGTCAACGCCGTCACGTGGGGCGTCTTCCGCGGTAAGGAGATCATCACACCCACCATCATCGAGGAAGTCAGCTTCCGCGCGTGGGGCGACGAGGCGTATAGGATCTGGGACGAGTGGCGCCGGATTTACCCGCGCAATTCAGCCACCGAGCGGTTCCTCGAGAATATCAAGAACGACGTTTGGCTTGTTTGTGTTGTTGCGCAGGATTTCGGGGCCGGCACGGAGAACGGGTCCAAGGAGGAGGAGGATGAAAAGAAGTGGATGTGGAGGGTTCTGGCTGAGTGCTAGACGCTGATTACCCCTCAAAATTATCTTTTCTTGATTTCTTCACGGGGCTTGGGGATGGGATGGATGGCCTGGTGCTCGGGTGTCACCGAGCAGATTATCTACTGGTACTATCTCGCTTAGCCGGCTGCAATCATCTCAGCGGATTGCTATTTCTTTCTATTTGCTACCTACGGTGCTTTCAACTTACTGTACATAAATTCAACATGGCATGTCGGGTGGGGTTTGATAGAAGTCGAGGTTCGGGTTTTGCTTAGTTCTGACTTTACTTGACGAATGAATGCTTGCTTCTTAGCCGAATCCTTCTACATGACAGATTCTTCAAGTCGTAAAATTCGACTACTTCAGAAGTGCTCAACGCGCTCAAATAAAGAGTCCAGACTGAACCCCCGTAAGTATGAGCGGGCCATTGCATAGACATTTACGTTTATAAACCAACGTGATATCCACTGGAGTACGTCCACGCAACATTTATTCTTCTTTCGTGTTGGCTATATCAGACGAGTCTCTACGGCTCAGTTCACTCTATCCGAACCTTCTCGGCAAACCCGTGCTCCTCAAGTCCCTCGGCGCCCGTATCAGGCGTCGGAACCGACGACTCGCCCTGGGCGAACTTCTCAGCCGCAAGCTCCAGTTTTCCGTAAGCCGGTGGATATCGTCGTGGCTGCGAGGGGCCGGAGGCGGGGAGCTGGTAGCCGCGGAGTCTGTGTATGTTTGTTAGTGCACACGTATGCATAGTGCTAATAGGTGGATAAATGGATGGGGAAAGGTACCTAGGTCCTTCGCCCGTGGCTTGAGGAAACTCCGGGGCGTATGTCCTCTGGAACGTCTGGACGTCTGCTTCAAACGTACCGCGTTCGATGCTATCACGAATCGCGGCGAAGAACTGGTCCATGACGTGGTGGTTGTGGATCTGGAACAGGGTCCAGGCGAGCATTTCTTTGGCGGAGAGAAGGTGGTGGATGTAGGCGGGGTGGTGCTTTTGGCACGTGTAGCAGGTGCATGATTCGACTAAGGGGGTTGTATCTGTTGTATATGAGGCTGAACAGATGTCCTTGGCGAGTGGGAGAGGCTCGGGGGACGGGTCGGAGTCCTCGTTGGTTGCGGGTGGAGATGGGAAGACGAAGTTGAGGGCCAGTCCGGAGTCTGAGGCGATGCTCAGGAAGGGGATCGTGAGAAGGTCTGCGCCGAGAGACACTTCGCGGAGAATGTCGTGAGGTGTGGTTGGACCGCTGAAGAGGAGGCGAGGGAGGTCGCCCAGTCCTTCAGGCACGATTGATAGTGATGCGGGTTCGTAAAGGGCGAGGCCGGAGATGAAGGGTCTGAGATCCGACTCCAGGTCTTCCAGGTATATCTGTTGCTCGATGTTCTCTAACGGGAGTATCGGCGCGAAATACGCAGCGCTCGATCGACTATGCTCAGAGAGATGAGGTCCAAGAAGTGCCTCGGTCCCATGCGTGGTGAATGCGTGTGTCCGGTCGACCATCTTCGCCCGTCGTTTGAGACCCGGGGTTTGACCTATCGTCAAGTCCGACAGGCCGATCACAATATCCGGGCTGAGCCTCTGCATTGCTTCGACATATTTCGTCTCCTCTAGCTGTGCAAAGCCCACCGATGTGAGAATCGCGATTGAATTTGGTGTATTCGACGGAGCGCAGGGAATCGGAGGCTCGCGACGTGCGCCGAGAATTAACAAAAGATCATCGGGGAGGCAGTTGAACTTGCGCAGCGCCGACTCATGCGGTTTCGTTGGGACTGCATATACCGGGATAGGTATCGAGGACTTCTTGGTGCTATACTCCTTCTCTAAGACTGATATCTGAGCCCCGGTGGGCATCGGTTGTCAGTGCCATGCGGTCTCCCATTCTTTGGCTTGAGCTCCGTACGTACAATCTTCCAAGCCAATGAACAGACTTCCAATTGAAGTATTATCTCGCATCACATCGTGCGACAAGTGAGGAACCGCCCCTCGCGATGTCAACGGAACGTAGTTTGGTGTTGAGATCGGCTTTCGGCCAGTAATTGACAGTCTTCCGAGGCGCGGGGCAAGGACGTCAGCTGCAGAGCCCAGAAGGCTGAAATTGAACATCTCACTCGGCGTCGGTTGAGAACTATCGTCTGATACCATGGCGCTCGTTAGTGGAAATCGGAAATTGAGGGGTTGTGTCTGGAGAAATGGCTGGTGTGGTGCCAGAAAAGAAACTTTGTTATCGATTTTGGCTCCGCTTCTCGATTTCTCCGCGTCTGCCCAACTACGGGTCCTAGACTCTTCACAACAACCATATCTACCGCAATTTACCGATTCACCAATTCTCGGCAATCCGAAGGGACTTCTATAGCTCCGAGTATCACGTCAGGCGTCGCTCGGTTACAACCTATAGGCTGAAGCTTGTCTCTTTGCAGCATGGCCACGAACGCGACGCGCGGGGGGCGCGGGGCACTCATCGTCGTCGAAGGCCTTGATCGAGCAGGCAAATCCAGCCAATGCGAATCTCTTCGCAACTTCCTACAACAGGAAAGGCATTCGGTCAAATACATCCGGTTTCCAGGTAGCGCTCGAACCCCTATACTGGCTCGCAATTACACAATTTGATAACCTCGGCTTCTCAGACCGAACTACTTCAATAGGAAAGATGATTGATGGCTATCTACGCGGCCAGTCACAACTGGATGACCACTCAATCCATCTCCTTTTTTCCGCGAACCGGTGGGAGCTCGCCCAGAGCATTGAAGCAGATATCGCCAGTGGTACCAGTGTGATAATCGACCGTTATTCGTACTCTGGTGCGGTATATTCGGCTGCAAAGGCCAATCCGGCGTTGTCACTGGAGTGGGCTTGGTCGCCTGAACTCGGGTTACCGCAGCCAGATCTTTGCCTATTTCTCAGTATCTCCCCCGAAGATGCTGCCAAACGTGGCGGGTTTGGCGGAGAGCGCTACGAGAACGCGACCATGCAATCACGCGTGCGCGAGTTATTCAAGACCGTCTTTGACCTCCAGCAGGGGGCAGATGTCCAGACAATCGACGCCGGAAGGTCGTTTGATCAAGTATCGAATGATATCTCGAAGATCGCAACTGAGTGCATTGCACGCGTGGGCCACGCAGGCCCTCTAGGAAAGTTAACAGCTTTGTCCATTAGATGAAACACTGATAGGACCGTGGTGACAAACACACATCTTGGATCAAATAACTTCATGCATCCAGCTCAGCCTTTTGTTCGTCCTTGGAGTATATAGATATCACCCGCCTTCAGGGCGCCCTGCAGATGCGATTGCGCATGTTTCAGGGATGGGCACAAGCGCTTTGGTGTTTTTTTTTTTTTTCGGCCTCAAACATGTCCGATTCATAGAAACGATAGACGAAGACGATAAACCCCCAGCTAGCACAATTAGACAGGTGCTTACCATAGATATGTTTGCTAGGAACTCAAGGACAAAGATTCGAGATTTGACTGACATTGAACAAACAAAAGGGGGCTGTATAGTGCTTTCCCACTTTGGGCGTAATCACGTGGTCACCCCCTTCTCGTTGAGCCTCATTGCCCATGTGCATTAGAATAATCTTCAAATCTCATTTGAATGTGAAAAGAAGTACATAACACTTGGCAGGAGCTATCAGTCTTCTATACTGTTATCTCTCAAGCTCATTTTGTTGCTCGCCCTTAGCGACGAGTACGCCACGTGATTGCCTCGGTGACGAAATATATATTCTAGAGTGCCTAAGGCGTAAACAATGCGGGCATAAACATCCCAAGCAGCATTCAGCAAACTCATTGCTTGTTTTACTGTACTGGAAAGGTCAATGATTGGGATCGTCTGATGAATCTGCACATTTGACATACTAGTCTACCCCGCCGCCTGCTTTCTGATGCCTAAAAAGTCCAAGAAATCTGTCGCCACTGTGGCTGACGACCAGCCCAAGATCATACCAGCCTTCTACTGCTGTTATCTGCTTCGGTCGACCGGCACTGGCTGTAAGAGACAGGCATGGTACGTAGGGTCTACCCCGGACCCTGCTCGCCGCCTCTCTCAACATAATGGGCTTTCCACGGGGGGAGCTAAAAAGACAGCAAATGACAACAGACGGCCATGGGAGATGGTCATGTTTGTGGAGGGCTTTCCGAGTCGTATTGCGGCTTTACAATTTGAGTGAGTCTCTTATACCTCATACGGGCTCGCTCGCTAAGACTTTTAGATGGGCATGGCAGCACCCTGCCGCTACCCGCCACATTGGACCGGATCTGGAAGATGACGAAGAGGAACAGGAGGGTCAAGAAGGCGGCAAAGACACTAAGAAGGTGACGAACGGGAAGCCAAAGACAGCAACAAAACGCAAGACACAGACGAAGGCGCAGGATGAGATCAAAGGTGCCGATGAGAAACCGAAGAGGAAGAGGAGCAAACCACCCGCTCGCCGTACTCGGATGTCATTGAAAGCCCATCTAGAAGACCTACATCTTCTACTGCGCTCAGCTTACTTTGGAAAGTGGCCTCTTGCCATACGATTTTTCGCCGCCGATGTTGCGCAAGCCTGGAGAGTCTGGTGTGACCGTGTGGATGGAACAATTCCAACCCATATCAAAACCATTCTGGACGGGAATTGCGTGGACCTTTCGGTTCACTCGGAGGGTCAGGTGAAATTTGGAAGTGTCAAAGACATCAAGCCTAACTACACGCATATTCAAGGTTACCTAGAAAAAGCGACATCTCTAGTGAATGACCTTGAAGGGTCGCAGTGCGATATGTGCGGAGCCCAGTTTCAAGAGCAAGAGCTGGTTGTTGTCTGCCCACAAACGAGCTGCAACTGCACTACTCACCTCCTCTGCTCATCAACGAATTCGAGTACAACTAGCGATCCTGAAAGCTTGGTGCCACTGACTGTCAAGTGCCCTGCGTGTTCGCAGACCGTTCAATGGCAGCTGATGATGCGCGAACTGAGCATTAGAACCCGGGAGAAAGATATGTTGCAGGCGTTGCAGAAGAGAAGCGAGAAGAAGAGTCGAAGCTCCTCTAAAAAGAAAACCGGAGCGACAGCTGCCGAGGAGCCAACGGCCGCTATACCGCCCGCGCCTGAGGGACATGGTTCAGATACTGATTCCCTGGACGACTATTGGGATAGAGTCCTTGATTCTGGATCGCAAATTGACGCCAATGACACCCCACAACTGGAATCGAAGACCGAAAAAATGGAGATAATTATAGAGGACAGCGATTTCGACGACCCAATGTTTGTTGATTGAGCAACTTGAAGTCTATTTAACATACTTCCTTGGCGACTCGTGGTGCGACTTTCGGTGTGGTCTAAAGCGACAGGACCCCGAGGCTATGAACCGACTTCGGTAACTCAGGGCCCAAAAGACTAGTGAATACGCTCGTCGTTGCTCAACCGGGTCGGTAAAAAGCTTTTCTCTGCTGCCAACTCGGGAGCAAAAGTGACCACCAACCTTGTGCTCATATAGATCTGTTGTGCGTTCATGACAATGCGAAGCCGGAACTAAAATCCGGGACCTACAGCTCGGAGCAGACAAAGCTTTTATGCGCGACTGGGAAAGCTGAGTGGGAAAGTTCCAGGCAAGCTCCGAGGGAGGAAGCTTTTGCGGCAGAATTTGGGTGGTTGGGAATAATAATCTTGGATGCAGGAAACATTGAAACATGAGCCTGGTAATGCAATTACATGTATTGCGCGATTATCTAGCATGCGGCGGAATCATGTGGCTCCTCAAGCGCCGCTAAAAAGAGACCTCGGTCATCGCTTTGGGCTTAGGTTAATATCAGTCGATAGTCTATCACCAGTAGCAACTCATTCTTTTATTGTCTGCAGAAAAAATGGGGAAAATTGACTTGGCTGAGGCATTATCATTGTTCGGCAGTCCGACTGCCCTCAACTACTCTGTCATGTACCCTCTGCCGTTTGCGGACTCTGATATTATCTTTCCGTACCGTATCGAGGATACATGGCCTTTGTGCCTGAGGCATAACTCCCGAGTCGTGACTAAATCTTGCCCATCTCCCAAGCTCGAGTCGAAACTCTGCGAGTGAAGGCCCAAGGGAGGGTGAAGGCGTGACATATTTTTTTTTTTTCACTTTCTCTCACCCATCAAGCTCTGGTTCCCCGTGAGTTTGTTCTGGGATCTGAACCAGTCGTCGAGACAAGGTGTGTCAGACCACCCTAGGCCGGGCCTGAGCAGCAGCTAGTTTTCCCTTTTTGGCCCGACTTGCTGGCTGTCCACGAACCAGTCACCTCGCCTGGTCTTCTGTATCAATCCTCCAATCGTCGCTTCTGCTTTCTAGAATCCCGGCACCGACAGAACAGCTACTAGTACCTGGGTATTGAATTGGCTATAATAGTACTACGGAGCGGTCGGCTCTCGACCACTGTATTGAATCTGGACAGACCCCGTGTGAGCAGCTGTGCTTGTTCTCGTTGTTCTTCCGAGACTCCACACTAGCCCTCCCGGGTCCATCTCGGTCTTCCCTTCGACAGCCGTGCTTGTACTCTTTCGTCGCTCGCAATCATCATCCACTCACTTGTCCAGCATCTCTCAGCTCTTTCCTTCCCCTCCGCCTCCTCAACTTCTCCTCATCCCTCCCGATCTCCCCACTCAGCGCTTTCCTGCCTCATCTCCACCTTGACTTCGTGTGACTCGTCTTATTACTTCTTCTTAGTCAACTTTCTCATGGGTTTTTCGCATCGGACCCTGGCCTCCTTCCCTCCGCGATAAACGCACGCGCACACCTCTCCAAGACGTCAATTTGACCATCGCTCAAAAGACATGGTGGCTCCGGCCGCTGCGGGAGGAAACTCGACAGGCACGCAGCCGTCAGTGAACCGTCAACCCGCTCGCTCCTCGAGCACCCACCCGTCCCATTCCCACAATGTACCCTTGAGCGCTCGACGATCCGCGCCCCTCGACCTCTCGACAGTCGAACGACGAGGCCAGCCGAACGCACCCCGAGAACCGACGAAACGAGTTCGCCCTCACAATGTGGAAGAGGCGCCTACTTTTCGCCCGACCGAGGAGGAATTCAAAGACCCCGAGGCTTACATCCGCAAGATCGCGCCGGAAGGAAGGAAATATGGTATTTGCAGAATCATTCCGCCAGAGAACTGGCAACCACCATTTGCCATTGATACAGAGGTAGGGGAGCGTTCCAATTCTCGCATGGGGATGATTTTTGAGGGCCATCCCTTGCGACGGCAGCTCTACCTGGATTATTATAGCTAATCATCGGCTTTTCTTAGCGATTTCATTTCAAAACTCGGCGACAGGAACTAAATTCGGTTGAAGGAGGTATGCCCCCGCGTTCAGCGTTGCTTGCTGCCGGTGGTACTCCGCAGCCCAGTTCTGACCCAGACCCAGGAACTCGTGCAAACTTGAACTACCTTGACCAGCTAGCCAAGTTTCACAAACAGCATGGTACCAATCTGAACCGTTTCCCAAGCGTCGATAAGCGGCCCTTGGACCTGTACAGGCTGAAAAAGGCCGTCGAGGTCCGCGGTGGTTTCGACCAGGTGTGTAAGATGAAAAAGTGGGCAGAAATCGGTCGCGATCTCGGTTACAGCGGCAAGATCATGTCCTCGCTCTCAACCTCGCTCAAAAATTCATACCAAAGATGGCTGCAGCCTTATGAAGAGTATCTACGTTTGGCGAAGCCTGGAGTGCAACAGCAGCTTGAGTTGGAGCATGGCGGTCCTTACACACCTTCGCCGAACCACTCGCCGATGCCAAAGAATCCTACGCCTCTCGAAGCGGACACGCGGTCGGCAACACCTCAAGGCCCAATGATCCCCCCTCCCGCAACCACACAGAGCGCTCCGAAGGAACTCTCTGCGACACCTAACAAAAACTCGACTCCACCAGTCGACCCTACACCGCCTCCCCGACCAATAGCCACTGGATTTACGCCTGTAAATACTGGTGGATTCACAGCCGTTAATCAATCGCCTTCATTCATCGCGGTAAATAGCGCGCCTCCGGTGAAGCGGGAAACCGAGCATGATTCCCTCACGCCGAAAAGCGTTGTTGAGCACCCAAAGGACGCGACACCGGTTTCAAATGGTCATGGGGCACAAACGATGAAGCGCGCAATTAGCACCGAAAGTGGGTCTCAGGCGGAGGCGGGAGAGTTGGATGCGAACGGGAGAAGAAGCAAGAGATTACGAAAGGGTATGTCCCCGATTTACTAATTCGCTGAGATTTATACTATAGGAACGGATTCTAAAATAAGTACTGCTACTAGATGCGCCTCTGCCCACTGTTGCCGGCTCACAGATGACCTCTTTACGGCCAGCCCCTCCACGATCGAGGAAGAGTGACGCCCGTAAATTCGGTGATGTGGGTTATTTTTATGGCCTTTTAGAGGCGGCGATTGCTAACATCATTATCTAGAAATGCGAGACTTGTGGCAAATCAGAGGATCGGAACACAATCCTTGTATGCGACAGCTGTGACAACGGCTACCATCGGTACTGCTTAGATCCTCCCTTACATCACATACCGGAATTTGACTGGCACTGTCCGAAGTGCTTGGTTGGAACCGGAGAGTTCGGGTTTGAGGAGGGGGGTGTTTACTCCTTGAAGCAATTCCAAGAAAAAGCGAACAACTTCAAAAAGAACTATTTCTCCGGAAAATTGCCCTTTGACCCTGTTCTTAACACGCACCGACGAGAATCCGAAGATGATGTGGAGAAGGAGTTCTGGAAGCTAGTTGAAAACCTGACGGAGACGGTCGAAGTCGAATATGGCGCCGACATTCACTCAACAACCCATGGCAGTGGTTTCCCCACCATTGAGCGAAACCGTCTTGACCCGTATTCACAAGATCCGTGGAATTTGAATAATCTTCCATTCTATGGCGAATCCCTGTTCCGTCATATTAAATCGGATATTTCCGGCATGACAGTTCCCTGGGTTTATGTCGGCATGTGCTTCTCGACGTTTTGCTGGCATAACGAGGATCATTACGCGTATTCCGCTAACTACCAACACTTTGGGGCCACCAAGACTTGGTACGGAATCCCAGGAGAGGATGCTGAGAGGTTTGAGCAAGCCATGCGAGAGGCCGTTCCGGAGCTCTTTGAGGGCCAGCCTGATCTGCTTTTCCAACTGGTCACTCTGATGCCACCCGATAAGCTGAAGGCCGCCAATGTCCGTGTCTATGCTCTCGATCAAAGGGCCGGGCAATTCGTCATCACCTTCCCCCAGGCCTACCATGCTGGCTTCAACCACGGTTTCAATTTTAACGAAGCAGTGAACTTTGCCCCTGTGGACTGGGAACCTTTTGGTGCAGCGGGTGTCGATCGCCTGCAGGCTTTCCGGAGACACCCTTGTTTCTCTCACGATGAACTACTTTTCACAGCAGCTTCCCGAGATGCTTCGATTTCCACTGCTAAATGGCTTGCTCCAGCTTTACAAAGGACCAGCAAACGGGAAATAGCACAACGGGAATCATTCGCTAACCGCCACCGCGATGCCGCACCTCATAACTGTACACTATTTTCTGCAGCAGACCCTGCAGTTCAAGGCGACTGCCAGCTGAAGTTTGTGGTCGAGAACAAGGATCTTCCCGAGGATGAGTACCAATGCCATTACTGCAAGTCGTACATCTTCTTAACACAATTCCATTGCAACAAGTCTGGCAAGACCCTCTGCTTGATACACCTGGATGCGCACGATTGCTGTGGAGAGCCGATGCCGCAGAAGTTACTTGGGCCTGACCACACATTGCGTTACCGCGTGAGCGACGATGGGTTGAAAGATACGCTCTCAAGGGTCCAAGAGCGGTCCAGGATTCCGGAAGCATGGGGCCAGAAACTCGAAAATATTCTGGAAGATGAGCCGAAGCCCCAATTGAAGGTCCTTCATAACCTACTTAATGAAGGTGAGAAAATCCCATACCATTTACCTGGTCTTCAAGATCTTGCGGCCTTCGTTTCACGCTGCGACAAATGGGTTGAGGAAGCAACCAACTACATTACGCGAAAGCAGCAGAACCGAAGGAAGAACGAGAAGGCTTGGCGCAAGGCTACTTCCAAGGCCTCGCAGCTGGAAGAACGTGACCGTGAAGTCCGCAGGGTAGAAAACATCTACGCCCTTCTAGCAGAGGCTGATAAACTGTCATTCGACTGTCCACAGATGGCGGCTCTGGAAGAGAAAACCCGCGAGATCGAGAAATTCCGCCAGGACGTTAAAGTTGCGCTCATGAACCCCGCTATCCGATCCGTACAGGAAGTCGAGGAGCTTGTGGAGAACTCCCGGAATTTTAACGTGGAAATACCCGAGGTTGAGAGACTGGAACACATATTACGACAGATGAAGTGGAATGAGGATGCGTCTCGGAGACGTGATAATTATATGAGCCTCAAGGACTGCCAGGAGCTCATCCAGGCTGGCGAACAACTGGGACTCTCAGAGACAAACGAACACCTCTCGCATTTCAAGGACCTGTTCCGCCATGGTGAGGCCTGGGAGGCGAAAGCTAAGGAATTGATGTCCGTAGAGGCGGTCCATTATCAACAGCTGGAGGCGTTATCTGCGCAGGCGTCTCGCTTTCCTGTCTCGCCAGAGACACTCGCAGCGGTAGATGCTATATTGACCAAACAACGCGAAGCGCAGAAACGGATACAGAGCCTTTACGAAAGGAGCAAGGACGAGGATTTCAGGAACCGGCCCAAGTACAAGGAAGTGAAGGAACTGATGGACTCTCTGGAGGAGCTGAATAGCCGGCCCACAGGCGCTATCGACCTGGAGCGCGAGCAAAAACGCCATGAGGACTGGATGCGTAAAGGGAAAAAGCTGTTCGGAAAGGCCAATGCTCCTCTGCATATTCTCAAGTCTCACATGGAGTATGTCGAGAAGCGAAACTCCTATTGCTTTGACCTGGAAGATCGTTTCCGGCCACCGGTTGAGCCAGCGTCCAGGGACAATAGCCCAGACGGGCCCAATTCGACTGCGGTCTATCAGCCAATTTGGGGCAGCGGACAATCGATGGCCAAGCGCGATGTTTTCTGTATTTGCAGACACTCGGAAGCTGGAATGATGATCGAGTGCGAGATTTGCCGGGAATGGTGAGCTTTCTCTCATCTGCGTTTTGATTCATCTGATCGCTAATTGTGTTAGGTATCATGGAAAGTGTCTGAAGATAGCACGAGGCAAGGTCAAGGAATGCGACAAGTATACTTGCCCTATCTGCGACTGGCGACAGAAGATTCCCCGTGATGCTGCTCGTCCGAAGCTGGAGGATCTCCAAGACTGGCAAGCCGAGATGGCCGGTCTTCCCTTCCAGCCCGATGAAGAGCAGGTTCTCGACAGCATCATCAATCAAGCGACTTCATTCCGAGAATTCCTACAGAACTTTACCAACGCTGCCTGCACAACTACCGAAGAGGTCCCCACCTTGATTTTCTACCTTCGCAAGATTGAAGGAGCCGAGGTTCTTCTCGCTTATGAGACGAACCTGTTCCGACAAGAGATCCACAAGTGGCAGCCTGTCGCTCCAGACCCGCCACCGATTCTCGAACAATCGCTCTCGACCAGGAAGCCGCGGCCAACCAAGCAGCAAAAGATCATGGCCCAGCTTGGTGTCGAACGACCGGAAGATCTCCCTGCTCATCTCCGTCCGAAGCAGCAGAATCCAGCGAAGCGCAAGTCGATTGACGGTACTCCTCAGCCTGGTCGCCCGCCAATTCTTCAGCCTGCACCTCAACCCCCTGGCGCTGGCTCCAATGCAGGACCGGCATTGACGCCGAACGATGCGCAAAATGCTCCATATATGTTCTCTGCAAATTACTCACTTCCCGCGAGCGATTCCACCCCCGCGTTTGCTCACGAGTCCTCAGCCTTCCTACCACATGTTGGTGCTGATTCACCGCCGTTCCCTACACGCTCTCCGACCCCTCCTAATCACCATGCTCTCAATTCGGCGCTGTTCAGCCCTCCCCACTTTCCGCGAAATACTGCAGGCGGACCGTCAGGTGTCGATGTTGATCATTCAAACCCATTTGGCAGCAGCCCTCGGGCGAACCTTGATGATGTCTTTGCCGATCTGACGAACCAAGACGATGGGGAGCCGGAGCAAGACCCGGAACCAATGGAGAATACGCATGCCAATGAGGCCCTGGAGGCGCTCGTCGTCGGTAATGACAGGGAAAGCTCTGCGACAGTGGCTGAAGGCGACGGTGAGAAACCACACGACATCAATGGTCATCCTGAGCCCGAAGCTGGCATCAGTAACTGACGCGGCCTGATTGCCCCTCTCTCCCCTTCATTCTTCTAGATATTGTGTTCCAACCTCTTATAACCGGTGTGTTTCCACGATGATTGCACGGCGTGCGCTTCATTAGCATTTTCACCTTCCCTACCAAACCGCAATGTATGATTCGTTATGTCTGATGTTTCCGAGATGCCTGTTTGTGTCCTGTCTTCTCAAATTTCCCTGCTCCTTTTTTTTTTTGATCTCGTGGAGTCCGGTCTGCCTGCTCGCGTTCCTGGCAAAACCATCCCAAGACTTGCCAAGTCCCATTCCAAGGTGTTATGTCACTTGACGTTATTGGGTTTCTTCTTTCTAGTGTCGGTGTATTAAACGAAACGGAGAATTCGGCGAGATGGAGAATATCGATTGTGTCTTTTTTTTTCGTTTATCATTCTATCTTTTGGAGAGGGACGGATGTGCTGTGCTTTGCAGAGGCTTGAGATTATTCCCCTCCCTCTCCCATTCAATACAGTGTACAAGTAGTTCGAGCTCTTTTCTTGCGGTGTTCTTCTTTTCCCCCTCCATGTTCCACCTTATCCACAGATGTATCTTTAATTGATAGATTCTATTCAATTCGCTTCGATTCTATCACACTTTGTTTCGTTCCTCCCTTTTCCTCGAGTTAAATATACATGAGTGGATTAGATGTCTGCGTACGCCCCAAGAGCAGATTGCCCCCCAGTATGAATGAACAGAGCATTAACATGTCCCTGTTCCCCTTCATACTCCCCAAAGTCCCAACCCTTAATACCCCTCATCACCTTGGCCGTATACACCGGATCCAAAATAATCTCCTCTTTCTCGGCCACAAATTTAAGCGCTTCCTTCGCCCCAGGATCAAGGATACCATACCCCGGCCCCACGAACCGATCATCCAGCCGGACATCAGTCATCGTGATATCTTTCTCCGGGTCTAGCCCCATTAATGATCCCGCTTGCCGGGCGAATCGCAGAATGCGTTCTTCGTGGTAGGATTTTGGTTGCGTGGGTGACGTGAGGATCCCGACGATTTGGCGCGGGCCTGTATTTGTTGACTGCTGCTGCTGCTG
Organism: Aspergillus carlsbadensis; assembly: GCA_025688815.1. Lineage (NCBI taxonomy): Eukaryota > Fungi > Ascomycota > Eurotiomycetes > Eurotiales > Aspergillaceae > Aspergillus > Aspergillus carlsbadensis. The sequence continues at coordinate 194,355 of MU628216.1, read as the reverse complement.
TTGGTTCTGGAGCTGTGTCTTCTCGAGGAGCCTGAAGCCTGCGATTAACCCGGCCAGTGTACTCCCGCTTCCGCACGCGACGAAGATGTAATCGAACCTGCCGGAACCGAGAGACCCAGACCCAGAACTGGTGTCCTGACCCTGGTCGTCAGAAGAGAAGTTGCGGAGCAACTCAGCCCTCTTCTCCTGTTCCTGTACTGCAATCTCAAACGCACCCCTCGCATACCCCAACCCACCCAACGGATGCAAGCTCGCCCCGGAGGGAATCCAATACGGATTCTTGCCTTCACTCCTCAAACCATCTAGCACTTCCTCAACAATATCATCCTGTGTCTTCGCCTTCCCCGAGACTGGATCTGGTTCCGGCGGATCCAGAATCCGCACATCACTCCCCAACAACTTGACAATCTGGACATTCCCCGTCCTCGAAAACGCCCTTGGGTCCGACGAACTCCGTAATCCGCCGCCTGTCCCCTTGTGCAGGAGGACAACGGACTCGAGGCCGAGTTTGCGCGCGACGGAGGCCACCTGGACGGTGTGGTTGCTCTGCAGAGCACCTTCTGTTACGAGGGTTGTTATACCCCTCTCTCGAGATCCATCTGCACCCTTAGAAGAACCGGCCGGGCCAGGGATCGCAGGAAGTTCACCACCCACCCCCGCGCCGAACCTCGGTTGCGAAGAGAGGATGTCGGGGATGATGTACTCTAGTTTGCGGTATTTGTTCCCTGCGCAGGCGAGCGGGGAGGAGTGGTCTTCGCGTTTTGCATAGAGGGAGACGTGGGTTTCCTTTCTAGTGTTCTCCTGGCCTTTGCTGCGAGCTTTGCTTCTGTTGATATGTGATGAAAGAGAGGGGAGTGAGTGGATTGGGGAGAAGAGGAATGGGTAGAGGAGGGTGTGTCGTGGGATCGAGGCGAGGGGTTCTGGGAGGGGGAGGGGGAGTTTTGAGGACATCTTTTTGCTCTCCCTTTCAGACTCTAAGTAGTCGACTGGAGGTATATGGAGTATATGTTGTGATGTGGTATGTAAATAGATGGGAAGTGATTCATATGTATGTAAGTGGGTGCCTAGGCAGGAAATATGTGGTATTAGGACTCGCTGGCCTGCATATGTAAAAGCCACCCTCAATTCCCGTTAAGAGATTAGAACAGAAATGAAATGCAGAGAGCGCTCCGACAGAAAGAGCTCCTGCCGTTATCCGCGATGATGCGGGGAGGGGGGTGCACCTTCCTATTTCGGACGATGATACCATAAGCGGTGAACAGGGCGGCTAGAGAGCAGACTATTCTGCCGGATTTACTTTTGTTGACGATGACGTGAGGTATTGAATTGTTGAATCGCGGTGTGAGTAGATATGCCTACATCGAGCTTCGCTTGTGCCCTCTTCAGGATGCAAAATGCAAGGAAAGGACTGAAACAGAACGCAAACGAAATAGAAGCGGAAACAGAAACCGGAATCTATAGCACAGCCAGAGTTCTAGTTTGGGTACATGCGAGGACTCAAGGACCAAAGCCTAGAGTATATGAAACTGATGCAATAAGACAGAAAAGCACAGTTGAACGCCAACATAAGAGTCCCAACTCCGGTCATGTACTATGGCAGCAACGTGGAAAAGGGAAATGCTATGATGCACCTAGATCGAGTCCCACCTGAGAAATGCAATGCAATCATATGTGTGGCAAAATAGATCAGAGTCAAAGACCGATTGGTAAATAAGACGCAATGCAGAAAACCTATCAGAAACATTCCCACTCAGCAAACACGCACCAGCGCGCGACCCGGTCGGCGAGAACAAGACCTCGCCAGACGCCCCGCTCACCGATCTTGATCACAGTTTCCCAGACGCTGCCGTCGGCAGTACACTCGCTGGGAGACTCGGAGAGGTTGGGGCTGCTGATCATATGGTCGGCTTTGCGTGTGAGGCGCAGGATCTTGCCTGACGGCGATTGGATGGCCAGCTTGGCAGGCTTCTCTCTGCCTGAGGTTGAGCGGGTGGAGGAGATGGCCGAGGTCGAGGCGGAAAACTCGTTCGACATTGTTGATACAGTACTCGAAACCATACTGAGTGCACTTGCAGGTCGAGAGAAGACAGACGGAGAGACACGCCCACTGAAACTATTTTCGGTGCTGGCTGCCTGGGGAGTAGGTGAAGAGGGGTGTTGGCGCACGGCGAAGACGAATGTGTTGTTGACAGCTAATTTCCCGCACTGGGGTTGTATGATGTACAGATCATGGCGCTGGGCATGCGGCGTCGGATGCCGCAGAACAAATTCGTAAGGAGGATTCTCTCCTGAGTGTAAAATCGGAAGCGCGAAAGCAAGTGGGTGAGGGATGTCTCGACTGGAGTGCATAAGACCCTTTTTGCCGGCATAAATCTTGACCATGCCCTGTCCTTCGTCACCTGGAAGAACAGCTTTGACGGTGATGCGCTTGTTACCACTGACCCAGTCGGGTTGGACGAGTGCGCGTTTCCGGACAACCTCGCCGCTTTCAAAGAAGTCTCCATCGGCATCCGTGGCAAACCCCGGGGCGTCAACTTCCGCCGCGCATTCTACGTCTGCTGGAACCAAAATGCGGATCTGGAGAACTTCTAAGCCTTCCAGATGGAAGACACTAGTGTCATAATCGGGAAACTGTATACCTTCTTTGAAGTATGTGGGGCAGGTGGTTGGAAGCGCGAGGAGGACGTCAGGAGAGATAGCAGGGCAGATATGCTGTCCTTCAGGCTCAAGAGGTACGTGAGTATAGCACAACTCGAGAGGCCGAGCAAGGAAATACCATGGCTCAGCTGTGGAGACATTCGTAGTGACGAACTGGTTCCTTCGCGGATTTGTTGGACTTGCGAGAGAACAATCCATGAAGCGCCATTCACCATCGACGAGCACCGAGTTCCACCAGTGATTCGGTCGCGATAGGCTGTCCAGTTCAAACATCTCCCCTGGAGACTTGAGGAACCCTTCAATCGCCTCGGCGTGCAGACCGACCGCAGCACACATCTCCTTGACCAGGTATGCCACTTCCTGAGCGCAGCCCCTCTTGGTTTGCAAAACACGTCTAAGGTCGATATCGGTGTCGATGTCATCGATTGGCTCGTCCCAAGCAATTTTCTCGCTTACCCATGTGAATATGGCGCGTAGTCTCTGGACGTCGCTCTTGTAAGGGCGGCACACATATCCTTGAGCAAGGCTCATCGGGTTTGTCATTGGTGGGAGGCTGTTCACGAACCGAGCGCTCTTGTCGACGAGCGTGAGATTCCCGGCAGCAAAGTTTGTAGGCTCACTGATCGGTAAGCCGTCGATGCTTTCCTCTCCCTCTGCGGTGTCATAAAGTTCTTCCACCGCATAGATCACCGGATGGTCCATCATCTGACACCTCTCTGCCCTTTCCACTCTCTCATTCCGGCTCGGGGAGCTTGCCCGGTTCACGTCGCGTCGAACCTGGATCCAATCTACAGGGCTGTTGCCGGTTCCCATCTCGCGAGCGGCGGTCTCCCGGTACGAGTGCGAGGAGTGGATTGGCGAGATTGCTCTCCCTTTCGTGGGAGAATAGGGTCCTCCACCTTGACCGATGGCGATGCTACTCCTGGCGTTGGCGGCACCAGTTTTGGCCGACTCAAGTATTTTCTTGAAGAAGCCCTGCTTTTTGGCCTTGGGGGTTGAGAGCCCGCCAAAGACGCTGGTGGGTTCTTCGGGAGTCGTGGCCGAAGCTGACCAAGGGATGGCCGAAGAAGCGCCCTGCCTGGAGGTATTGTGACTCGAATGGTACGATATTCCGCTCACGGGTGTTTCAGGACGTGTCCGCGTTAAATCGCTGAAGCCCCTCGCACGGAAGGAATCCATTGCTGTATTCGGTCTCTCGCCCGTGCCAAGACCTCGTTTGGCATAACTTCCAGCGCTGGTGGCGCTGAACCCCCCAGCGGATATGCCGCTCAACAAGCTATAGCTTGTTCGGTCTGTGCTAGAAGTCTGGTTGGTGGCGTTGCTCTGCACGCCGCTTGAAGAGTTTGTTGCACTTGAAGACTTGGTGTAACTTCGATTCAACATATCACCCCTGAGATCCTGCCCAGACCGCCGGCTTTTCAGTGACGGATAATGTGCGGGAGTTGAGTTGTGGCGTCCATGATAGGAAATGTGCCTCGGCGGCGGTGGAGGCGGCTCATCATCATCCTCGGACTGTACGTCCTGGGACCCTCGGCGGCCCTGTTCCTGCATTTGACGGAGTCGGCTCTCCATACGTTGCACATAGTTGTTGATTTGCGGTGGGCCTTCAACGAAGGGATCGTGCGTGTAGACGCTGTTGCGATGGACCGAATTACCATTGTAATAATCCTTCTCCCCTTCTTCCTCAAAACCCAGCGACGTCAGGGGTCTGTGAGACCTCTGCTGGTGATGGCTGTCCTGATATGAACCGTAGGCATCTGGGGACCAAGGAGTATTGAACTCCGGCTGCGGCGACGGCGAGTGTGAGCCTCGCGACATTCCCATATCTTCAAGCGATGTCATAACATCTTCCATTGCATCTCGGAGAGGTGAAGGCGTCTGTCCGTTAGCGTCCGAGTGCGCCGCTGGTGATGGCGTTCTTCCAAACACAACATAGCGATCGTTCATATCCAAGTGATGTGGGACTCCAGGGTTTGGAGAAGGTTCACGGCGAACCGCAACTCGGTGTGGCGGTGGTGGCGGCGGGGGAGGGGATTCTTCACGTTCCGTGAGCTGTAGAGGGGATATCTCTCGGGACGAGTGATGCGACAGCTGGAGATGGTGTTGCGGAGCAGGGACGGAGGGAGATGTAGACGGATGACGCGATAGTTGGAGATGATTTTGTGGAATAGGTATTAAGGAAGTCAGAGGCGAATGATGGGAGATCTCGGGGAGCTGAGGCCGGGGCGAGATTGCACGAGACGGAGGCCGCGAGCGCGAGCGGATAGAAGCCTCGCGTTGTTGGGGAGCAGGTTCCTGTTGTGCGCGAGGCGGGCGCGGCGAAACACCTCGGGACGGAGGCCTGGAGTCTCTGGATTTCGAAAGAGGGCGTGATAGGGAACTCTGCTGCTTGACTGCGCTGGTTGGTGTGCGTAATGGCTTTGTTTTCCTAGAGAGGCTGCCATCTCGCGGGGGCGTTTGAGGAATTGTACTCCCGATCGGTGACGTCGAAGATGAGCTCCCTCCGGAGGGAGCTAGAGCTTCCTTGTGAGCCTGGAAGGGTTTCCTGAAGACAGTCTTCTGCTTTTTAGGTGCAGAGGTGGGGTTTGTGATCGGAGACACGGCCGCTGGAACCATGGGACTTATTGACCGGCTTACTGGAACAAAGTTCTCCTCCAACACCTGAACGAAATTCGAGGGAAACAATCCGACCATGCGACGGTCTCTCCGCAGCCGACCCATCCACCACTGGCCGTCCCCCGCATTGAGGCATTCAATCAAATCACCTTCCACAAACCCCAAATCCCGCTTGCTTTCTCCTCCCCATGAATATACGGCCCGACACCAGCATGGGAACCGGGTTGGAAGCTGTGGAGCGGGGGGTGGCATCACCGTAAGCTGGGGAACATTAAGCGCCCGCAAAAACGTTGGTATAGTGTCAACACTGGTGAGGGACGACGCGAAGGGAGACTGGGGCGCGTAGATTGCTCAATTGAATCGGCACGGAGTCGGCGGACTGTGCTGTTGAACAACGGAAGCACAGCAATTCTTGAAGGCGTGGTCTTAGATCCGGGGTCGCTGGCTGAGCGATACAAACATGGTACACAACAGAAGCGGAGAGGAACACGGGCTGGCGAGGAAGAGACGGGGCGGGAGAGTGTGAATCCCGAAGCAGCGCCCGCCCTGTTGTGTGAAAAGGGTAGAAAGAAGGGGAGGAAGCGAATGAGGAGAGAGTGAGAAAAGGAATAGTGAGGCGGACGAGGAAGAGCTGAAAGGCGAAGGAACCGCGCGCTGAGCGGCGGACGGACGGTGAGGCCCGAACAACAGCCTTGTTTTGCTGGTTGTGACTGGACAAGGGCCCGTGTTTACATGGCCGTCTGTTTGGGACTAGCGCATCTTTGCTTATCGATAAGCTTATTGCCCAGCCATCTTGTTGGTTCCGAATCTCCTGTTCTCAGCTCCGTTTCGTTTCGTTGCTGAATCCATAAAATCTGTATAAGTTTGGATTTCTCTTTCGTGGATGTTGATAATGGAGCCTTGCGACAGCTCTAGCACGGATGAAACCCCCGATCGCCGCGGATGAGGTCATAAAACGACCCTGCCAGGACCCTGTGCGTGCCATCCATGGTTCTCGCTCAGATCCCGCACCGCCATCCATGGTCAGGGGCCGGCGCGCTTCGAGTTGGCCTTCATTCGCGGGCGCTACTCGCACAATCTCGATCACTAACCTTGGCGGCTCGAGAGCTTAGCTTGACAGCATTTCACGTACCTCAACCCACCGCCAGACTACTCATTAGCTTCGAATAACAATCTCTATCGACCGAAATGAATTTAGCTTCCGAACTCGAATTTCCCTCAGAATTCGAAGATTGGTTTCTGTCCGTACCTTGGCGAGTCATTGCAAGGGCTTCTTTCCTTATTATTCCTGCATCGCGCCTTCAGAGGTTGATCATCACTCTACTAGGAAAGCCGCATGCCGTACACAGTGGCCTGCATAACAGTACTCGATCAACATTCTCTTACGCGGCATACTTAGGATGGACTCGAATGGATTTGGATGTTTGAGTGATCCTCAGTCGGTATCATGGTCAGGGGGCCATGGACGACGACTCGTGCTCGATCGTCGAGGTGACATGAGCTCGACACAAGCGCTAAGCAAGCTGACACGGAAGCTATCTCCGAGGAAGCACCAGCAGCTAAGCGGCACAAGCAACGGGACCGACACAGCCTGGATTTCTCTGATTGTCATGCTTGATGCATCCAGTGACGAATTCCTTGGAGAGCGTCGTATCTCACGAAACACCTCATGTCATGACTACCATTGCGGTCTAGATGGCTCCACGGTATAGCTTTTCTAACGGTTCTTCGCCGAGAGGATAATAATAGAAATGTAAGTGCGATGACAATAGAGCATCAGGGTTTAGGGGGCGCTTTGAGCGCCATGTGCGATCTAAACTCTCGAGCAGCCTCACTGTCACAGTCTTCCATATCTTCCATACCGTATTAGCGTCGCTGGGGTATATGATCGTCAAGCCACCGATGACAGGGATCCCCGTTTGCCACAAGAGGTCAAGGCAACAAACTCCCCAGGCTGGGGCATGACTAGCCAGCAGTGATGACGTCCATTCTACTTCACACTTCCTCGTCTTAGATGGACAATGTAACCCTAGTATACAGAACCAGCCGGTGCGGGTTCTCGATCAGCCCACAAACGCCAACCTTAAGCCTCCTGAACTTTGAGCGCTCTTATCGAAACATGCTTTATTTCTGTAAATCCTGACCTGGCAGCAGAAGATAAGGATCTTATTTGGCGATCTGGTAAAAAAACTCGCTCGTCACGATTGGCACGTGACGAGCTTCCATCGACGGATGCGGCAGCCACCGTGTCGAGGGGCCCGGGAAGTGGACGTGGAACTGCCAAGTTTTCGCACACAAGGATCGAATGCAACCATGGATTACTGGCCTCCTATACGTTCCTATCTATCATACGGGACTGCCGATGCTTGAACAAGCTGCTCCCTTACACTCGTCCTTCAATGCGAGCTTGCAGGTAAAAGGATCGAGGGCTTTCCGCGGGTCAAGTCTTGATGAGTCTGGGCCGGAGAATCGACGTCTTTCGTTCAACATGACAAGCTCAACTAAGCTCCTGCGATCTGTGCCAAGTCAGTGGGGAAAGTGGAGATATCAACTGCCTGACCCTGGGAATCCCTCGATCTAGAACTCTTGCCTCGAGAATCAACCACAGCAGGCGACTAATCCTCTGCTCATTGACCCACATTACAGCGACTGTTGTATCTCTGAGGCCCGCCTGTGGCTGTCTGGCAATGCTACCTTGTCCTTGTCCCGAACCATAGTCGGTGATGTGATCTATAATCCGGCATGTTGCAGTCAAGACAATCGATGCAGAAAAGAGGGGCTGCCCAGTCGGTATAAGTAATGCCCCTAACCAAGGGCCGCGCGTTTTCCAGACTTGGTTTGAGCTCGAGTTGACCGTCCTGGGATAGATTTGACCAAGTCCTTCCCAGTATGGAGGACTCGTATCATGTCTATCTCTTCGGAGATCAGACAGGTGATTTCGAGGTCGGCCTTCGCTGCCTGTTACAGGCGAAAAACCATACCGTTGTCTCGGCTTTCTTCCAAAAAACCTATCATGCATTGCGCCAGGAAATTGCTAGACTTCCCCCGGCTGAGCGCAGTATGTTCCCTCGATTCACAAGCATTGTGGATCTACTCGCACGGCACTGTGAGTCTCGAGGAAACTCGGCGATGGAAAGCGCATTGACCTGCATCTACCAGATGGGATGCTTTATCAAGTATGTTACAGCTAAGCTTGACCCTTGCTGGCCACATCTTGCGTTTTATGCTAACCATGTCCAGCTACCATGGGGACCTGGGTCATGCGTACCCTTCATCTCCAAAGAGTCACCTCATTGGATTGTGTACAGGACTGCTTAGCTGCGCCGCTGTCAGCTCCGCTACCAATATCGGAGAGCTCCTTAACCCGGCTGTCGAGGCAGTTGTTGTGGCATTCCGACTCGGGCTGTGCGTCCTTCGAGTTCGAGGATTGGTTGACGGAGATCAAGCAACGCCGCTCAGCTGGTCCGCTTTAGTGTCAGGGGTAAATGAAGCTGAAGGAGTAGACATGATTGCTAAGTTCAGCAATGACAATGTGAGTTACTGTTTTCCGGATTTAATTCTACAATATTAATTCACCAAAGGCTATTCCTCCATCCTCTCGACCCTATATTAGTGCAGTATGTGCGAATACTTTGACTATCAGCGGACCACCACTTGTCCTTGACAAGTTTCTTGACGCTTCCCTATCAAAACAACAAAAGGTTGTCAGGGCTCCCATCCATGGCCCGTACCATGCTGCTCATATGTACGATAAGCGAGATGTTGACAGGATTATTGAAGCATGCAATCCAGACATTGTGTGCAAGTACAAGCCCCACATTTCTGTCTTGTCAAGCCACACTGGAAAGCCTATCACAGTCGACACGATGAAAGACTTTCTCCGCCTTGCGTTGGAGGAGATCCTCCTACGTCAAATGTGCTGGGATAAAGTGACAGACTCATGCGTATCCATTCTGAACTCAGTCGGCAACCATACATGCAAGAAAGTGCTCCCAGTCTCTACATCGGCTACCCAGAGTTTGATGAACTCTCTGAAGAAGGCTGGTCAACCCGATATAGAAGTGGATGGAAGCCTTGGTGACATCTCCGCCGAGCCTCAAGAGCACAATGCCACCGGAAGATCAGAGCTTTCGAAGATCGCTATCATCGGAATGTCAGGACGATTTCCCGAAGCGGATAGCCCTCAGGACTTTTGGAATCTCCTGTACAAGGGCCTTGACGTACATCGAAAAGTCCCGAAAGAACGCTGGGACGCCGATGCACATGTCGATCTCACTGGCTCAGCAAAGAACACTAGCAAAGTGCCCTATGGCTGCTGGATCCGGGAGCCGGGCATGTTCGACCCTCGGTTCTTCAACATGTCACCCCGTGAAGCACTTCAAGCAGACCCCGCTCAGCGCCTTGCACTGCTCACAGCATACGAAGCCCTAGAGGGAGCTGGCTTTGTTCCAGATAGCACTCCCTCAACCCAAAGAGACCGAGTTGGCATCTTCTACGGAATGACAAGCGACGACTATCGTGAAATAAATAGCGGTCAAGACATCGACACCTACTTTATCCCCGGTGGCAATCGCGCCTTCACACCCGGCCGAATTAACTACTACTTCAAGTTCAGTGGTCCTAGTGTGAGTGTCGATACAGCATGCTCTTCTAGTTTGGCTGCTATTCATCTCGCTTGCAATTCCATCTGGAGGAATGACTGTGACGCTGCCATTACCGGAGGGGTGAACATCCTAACCAACCCAGACAACCATGCTGGGCTCGACCGCGGCCATTTCCTATCGAGGACGGGCAATTGCAACACCTTTGACGATGGGGCCGATGGTTACTGTAGGGCAGATGGAGTCGGTACTATTGTCCTCAAGCGACTTGAAGACGCCCAAGCAGATAACGATCCCATTCTTGGAATTATTAACGGCGCCTATACAAACCACTCGGCCGAGGCCGTCTCAATTACTCGCCCACACGTGGGAGCGCAAGCGTTCATATTCAAGAAACTGCTGAATGAAGCAAACGTCGATCCTAAAAGTATCAGCTACGTGGAGATGCACGGGACTGGCACCCAGGCTGGCGATGCTGTGGAAATGCAGTCAGTTTTGGACGTCTTTGCACCAGACTACAGACGTGGACCGGGTCAGTCACTCCATCTGGGTTCAGCCAAATCAAACATTGGTCACGGCGAGTCAGCTTCTGGCGTGACTTCTCTCGTCAAGGTGCTGCTGATGATGAAGGAGAACATGATACCTCCGCATTGTGGAATCAAGACCAAAATCAATCATAACTTTCCAACCGACCTCGCGCAACGAAACGTCCACATTGCCCTTCAGCCCTCCCCCTGGAACCGCCCATCATCCGGAAAGCGTCGTACCTTCTTAAACAACTTCTCCGCTGCGGGTGGAAACACCGCCCTACTGTTGGAAGATGCTCCTGTTTCAGAGTGTGACGAACAGGATACCCGACCTGTACACGTTGTCGCTGTATCTGCACGGTCTCAAACTGCCCTCCGGAATAATACCGAGTCATTGATCCAGTACTTAAATGAACAACGAAGCGCTTTTGGATTCAAGGAGAGCGGCATTCTACCAAGTCTCGCGTACACCACCACAGCGCGTCGCATTCACCACCCTTTCAGGATCACAGCAACAGGATCTGATCTACAAGAACTATTGGACTCCCTAAATGCGAGCACTGGAAAAGATATTTCCGCGGTTCCTAGCAAGACCTCTGCCAGAGGGTTTCTTTTTAGTGGCCAAGGAGCCCAATACGCCGGAATGGGCAAACAGCTCTACCAAGGCTGCTCTCAATTCCGGGGCACGATCCAGAACCTCGACTGCATTTGCCAGAATCAGGATCTTCCATCTATCATTCCTCTTGTTGATGGCAGCGTGCCTTTGAGCGAGCTAAGTCCTGTGGTGGTGCAACTCGGAACTGCGTGCGTGCAAATGGCTTTGACCAGCCTCTGGTCCTCATTGGGTGTTAACCCCTCCTTCGTGTTGGGCCACAGTCTTGGTGACTACGCTGCATTAAACGCCGCTGGTGTTCTCTCTCCCAGTGATGCCATTTACGCCTGCGGCCGCAGAGCCCAGCTTCTTACAAGCCAATGCCAAGCTGGAACACATGCCATGTTGGCCATCAAGGCTCCACTTCTTGCAGTCAAGCAGTTCCTTCGTGAAGAGGTGCATGATATTGCTTGCATCAACTCACCCTCTGAGACTGTAATTAGCGGCCTCAAAGCTGCCATTGATCAACTCAATCAAGAATGTTCTGAGCAAGGCCTGAAGTCCACGATGTTGGCGGTGCCATATGCCTTCCACTCTGCTCAGGTTGATCCGATCCTTGGTAGCCTGGAAGAAACCATGCAAGGTGTCACATTCAATAAGCCATCAATACCGTTCGTATCAGCTCTTCTCGGCGAAGTCATCACTGAAACCAACTGCGGGGTCTTGAATGGGAAGTATCTGTCGCGGCATTGCCGGGAAACTGTCAACTTCTTGAGCGCATTTGAGGCGATCAGAAACGCCAAGTTGAGTAATGACCAAACCCTGTGGTTGGAGATCGGCCCACATACGATTTGCTCAGGAATGATCAAAGCTACTCTTGGCCCACAGGCAACCACAGTTCCTTCCCTCCGGCGCGATGATGACGCATGGAAGATCCTCGCAACTAGTCTTTCAACTCTCCATCTGGCAGGTATTGACATTAACTGGAAGCAATACCATCAGGACTTCAACTCGAGTCATCGTGTGCTTCCATTACCGGCCTACAAGTGGGACCTGAAGAGCTACTGGATCCCTTACAGGAACAACTTCTGCCTGAAGAAGGGTGACCCTGTGACTACAACTGAGGCTCCTGCATCGACCACGTTCCTGACGACGTCCGCTCAGAAGGTTGTCGAGAGCAGCAGTGACGGAGCATCCGCAACGGTTGTTGTGCAGAATGACATTGCCGACCCAGAGCTTAATCGAGTTATCCAGGGCCACAAGGTCAACGGAGCCGCCCTTTGCCCCTCAGTAAGGCTACCCTAGAATCATCGTGGCCAATGCTTGCTAACACACCTTACAGTCGCTCTATGCAGATATCGCCCAGACTCTAGCAGACTATCTCATTGAGAAGTACAAGCCCGAGTTCAAGGGCCTAGGCTTGGACGTCTGCAATGTGACCGTCCCCAAGCCACTAATCGCAAAGACTGGTAAGGAGCTGTTCAGGGTATCTGCAACTGCCAACTGGGCCAACAAATCCGCATCGGTGCGGGTCTGGTCGGTAACACCGGAGGGTAAGAAGATACTAGACCATGCATCTTGCGAGGTCAAGTTCTTCGACTGCGCTGCCGCGGAAATGGAGTGGAAGCGTAGCTCCTACTTGATCAAGCGGAGTATCGAACTTCTTGAAGAGAATGTCCTCAAGGGGGATGCCCACCGCCTTAAGAGAGGAATGGTCTACAAGCTCTTCAGCGCACTAGTCGACTACGATGAGAACTATCAATCGATCAGGGAAGTGGTTCTCGACAGCGAGCATCACGAGGCTACCGCGCGTGTCAAGTTCCAAGCACCCCCGGCCAGCTTCCACCGCAACCCGTACTGGATCGACAGTTTTGGGCACTTGTCTGGATTCATCATGAACGCGAGCGATGGGACCGATTCCAAGAACCAGGTCTTTGTCAATCACGGATGGGATTCCATGCGCTGCCTGAAAAAGTTCTCACCCGATGTCACTTATCGGACGTATGTGAGAATGCAGCCATGGCGAGACTCAATTTGGGCAGGCGATGTCTACATCTTTGAAGGCGACGATATTGTTGCTGTGTATGGGGGTGTCAAGGTATATTACGCCGTATCAATGTGTAGACTACTGCTGACTTCTGTCGATAGTTCCAGGCTCTGTCGCGCACGATTCTTGATACGGCTCTTCCGCCAGCAGGGGCTACCAAGGCGAAGAGTGCACCACTGCAGCCTTCAACTCCTCAAAAGATAAAGCTTCCTGCGAATACTATGACTCGACCCAACCCACCTACTGCTACTAAATCCTTCACCAAGAAGTCTGCAGGTCCCAGTGTGATAGTGCGGGCACTCAGCATTCTGGCTTCGGAAGTGGGCTTGTCAGAAGCCGATATGTCGGATGACATGGTTTTCGCAGACTACGGCGTCGACTCATTGCTTTCTTTGACGGTCACCGGCAGATACCGCGAGGAACTCAACCTGGACTTGGAATCATCTGTGTTTATCGACCAGCCGACAGTCCGTGACTTCAAACGATTCGTGATACAAATGAGCCCTTCAGAGTCCAGCGATGGATCTGCTAGTGAGCCCGACACCGAGTTCTCATTTAATGGTGACACCTCTTCTGGAGCATCGAGCCCGGCATCTTCAGGCACAATCTCGCCACCAAACGAGAAGATGATCATGCCTATCCAAGAGAACAACACCATGAAAGGAATTCGGGCTATCTTGGCGGATGAGATTGGTGTACCAGCCGAGGAAATCAAGGTTGATGAGAATCTGAGTGAGATGGGAATGGACTCATTGCTCTCCCTTACCGTCCTTGGTAGGATTCGAGAGTCCCTGGACTTGGACTTGCCGGGAGAATTCTTCGTCGAGAACCAGACCATTGCACAAATTGAGAGCGCACTGGGCTTGAAGCCGAAGGCTGCAGCGGTTCCGACGGCGGCATCACAGCCTATTGTCTTGTCAGAGACGGTTCCAACGAACAAGTTGAGCACACAGTCGGAAGCAAGTGACAGTCATCCCAAAGCGACATCTATCTTGCTGCAAGGCAATCCAAGGACTGCTACCAAGACACTGTTCCTCTTCCCCGATGGTTCCGGCTCTGCAACCTCCTACGCAACGATCCCCGGTGTCTCTCTAGACGTCTGCGTCTACGGACTGAATTGCCCATATATGAAGACACCGGAGAAGCTCAAATGTAGCCTCGACGAACTCACCACTCCTTACCTGGCCGAAATCCGCCGACGCCAGCCCAAAGGCCCTTACAACTTCGGCGGATGGTCCGCAGGAGGCATATGCGCCTACGACGCGGCGCGGACCCTCATCCTCCAAGAAAACGAGGAGGTAGACCGTCTCCTCCTCCTCGACTCACCCTTCCCCATCGGCCTCGAAAAACTCCCAACGCGTCTCTACAACTTCTTCGACAAGATCGGGCTCTTCGGCGAGGGCAAAGCCGCCCCTCCAGCCTGGCTCCTCCCTCACTTCCTCGCCTTCATTGACTCCCTCGACGCCTACAAGGCTATTCCACTCCCCTTCAACGAGACGCAGTGGGCAAAGAAGATGCCAAAGACATACCTCATCTGGGCCAAGGATGGCGTCTGCCCTAACCCATCCGACCCCTGGCCTGAGCCAGCCCCCGATGGAAGCAAGGACCCCAAGGAGATGGTGTGGCTTCTCAACAACAGGACGGATCTCGGTCCGAACAAATGGGATTCCCTAGTTGGGCCGCAAAATATCGGTGGCATAACTGTTCTGCAGGGCGCGAACCATTTCACTATGACTAGGGGCGAGAAGGCGAAGGGGCTTGCTGCCTTCATGGCGGATGCTCTGGGTGCCTAGTCCGTTGTTGACGTGGAAATCAAGGTAATTTGCACGCTCCTAATATTCCTTCGACTGGTCTACCATGTGTCTTCTGCTTCGCCTATCAGTTACTCTCCTTGATCGCATGGCTGCTGTTTTCCCAATTTCTATTTGTGTACGACTCATATTGTAGTAATAACCACAAACTAACTATGTAGCTTTCAAAAGAATTCCATTGGTAAAAAGCATTGTTTTACAGTTCGAAGATCTTATCTGAGGGCAGCGGAATCCTCTAAGTCCAAATGCTGTTGACCGTATACTCGATGATATCATTTCGTAGCTCCTATAGCTGATGCTCGCCTGCTACCCTCGTCAACATTGCACGAAAGCCACCCAGATTGAGTCAAGGACACAGTAACATCGCTGGACCCACTATCATGGTTTCTACCCGTCAAATGCTACTATAGCACTCTGCTCAAAGTCCGTGGAGAAAAACCGGTACGGTAGCATTCATTCCTCTAAGTAAACGTCATAGAGTCGGGCGAGTCCTTACAGTCTTGGCTCTGTCTTTCCCACTATGTAACAAACAAGCAAATAAAGTGGACCGGGCCCAGCGCCAAAAACGCAATTGAGAAACTCAAAGGGATAATAAAAAAGACGTGGCTTGACATAGGAGATTGATCATAGAAATAAAGAGATAATTTGCGTGCAGTGGGGAAGCACGGTAGACGGACTTGAGCGGTTTCTAGATGTAATTGCTGTGCTGTTCGTATGAGTGACGTCCTCACTGGGTCTAGCTGGGCTTTCACGGTGTAAACTGGAGGTCCAAGGGGGATCATAGTGTGTGTGTATGCTGGGCGGGTAATTTGGAGGTAGTCGGCTTGTTGGTTTAGAAAGACATCTCAGAACTAAATCTCAGCGCGCTCCCGCGGCCAGGGAAGTTGGAGCCATTGTTGAGCCCCGGGCTTGTTGGGCGGCTATTACCGGCTGTGAGCTTAGGGCTTCGAGGCTGTGTGCTGGTCGAACGAGTTGATGGGCGGTTTCGGCGAATCTCTCGAAGTTCGTCTTCCTTCCTATGGAGAAGGTCTTCTCTCGACGACAGCAGCGCTTCAAGTTCCGCAATGCGTGCAAGGTGACGAGACTCATCGCTCTTGATATTCAGTTCGCGTAGACGGGACGCCTCGCCGGCAACCTTGCGCTTTAAGGCCTCGTTTTCTTCCTTGAGTGTTCGTAGTTCGGTGGCCGACTGCGCAGCAACATTGGACGCGGTTTGATACTGCTCGCGGGTGTACTCCGCCTGCTTGTGTTCGTATTCAGATTTGCGCTCCAAGCTCGCGTTCTCCTTTGTGAGACGGCGGATCTCTTCTCTCGCTTTTTCGAGTTCGGCCATGTCGCCACCACCGGCTTTTAGGGCTTCGCGCGCTTGTTCAAGGTCATGGCGAAGTTCGGTTCGTTCGTCCTTTAACTTTGATATTTCTTCTTTCTGTCTTTGCAGCCTCTGCTCAGATGTTGTTTTAGTCTCAAGCAGACGATCACGTTCCTGCCGGAGCTTGTGGAGATCTTGAGTCCGAGTTTCATATCGATGCTGCAGCGATTCAAGGATTTTGTCCCTTTCTTGAAGACGAGACTGGGAGGTGGCTAGTGCGTTTTGGAGCTTTTCGGTATCTGCCGCGTGAGAGCTCTTCATTTGTACCAGCTCCTTTTCAATGTCAAGTAAATGGCCATTTAGTGACTGGGTTTGCCCACTCGAAATATCCGTAAACTGGCTTGTTTCTTGAGACTCTTCCATCCTTGGCCGTTTTGGGGTTGGCTCGCTGGTATCTGACATCTAGTAGTTGTTAGTGAGACGTTGTTGTAAACGGTAAACTTTACTCACGAATACACGTTTCTGAGCCGTGGGGTTCATGGGCTTGGAAACCTGAGGGCTAGGTTTGATGAAACCTTCGTCCTCAATCACTTGGCGGAGCGCTTCAACTGGAGGCAATGCCCAATGTAAGTTGAAGTTGTCGGAGAGGAGACAGGCCAAAATTTCGTTTGCGTCTTCCTGCACTCCCAAGGCGTCGTCCTGCAAGTCCCCGATGGTTTCACGTAATTGCTTGATATACTTGTAGACCAAAGCAAGCCTTTGGGGTGTTGAAGGCCCGGGAAAGCACAGTTCCACGTGTTCGCTTGAGTTGGCGATAATAAGTCTGATGACAGGCAGTAGATGGCCGTTGCGAGCAAAAGTCGTGCGCATGTGCTCCATAGAAGGTTTCTTTACATCCAACGAGGAGTCAAAGGCAATGAGCGCTAACGGAGGTTTGTATGTTTCCATAATGCCCTCATCTTGCGCATTCTGTATTCCAAAACTCAGGGAATCTTTGGCCATGGAGACCTCCATGTTTGTGCCTGATCCCATGTCCACTCGTGGGCGAGTATATATGAACCCCTTACCTTCAAGGTAGCGTTCAACAACTCGCTGCGTTTTCTCTCCTCGCACTGCTATCACTAGATGCATCTCACGTTCGCCCAGGGCCTGAGCCTTGATAAGGTAGCTTAATAGAAGGAATTTTGCACTGGAATACTCTGCCCACGTAGCCTGGTTTTCCAGGTTTTCGTCCGCATTTTTCAAATGTTCTCCAAAATTTAGGTCCGGGTGAGTCGCTGCGTTGCTCAGACGCTCCAGTACCCGTTCTGACAAAGATACAGCACTGCTCTTCTGTTTGGTCGTTAGTCTAGATAAAATACGACAGGGCACAGTTGCTTTACCTCAGTGCCTGAATTCTGGTTGAAACTTTCCTCATTGATAAGAGCATAAATAATGTGTTGCCCCTCTGTCATGACCTTCTCATAGTCGTCCTTGACTCGCGAGTCCATTGGTAGCGGCACGGCGAACTCGGAGGGGCCCAAATGAAGGGAACCTGGAGTTACTTGTTCCTGGTAGGTTATCGTCAATGCGCTAGGCTGGATGGTCTGAACTTCATGTGGGTCGGGCACTGGTTCCGGCAAAGGCTCGAGTGTTGGCTCTTTAAAGGGTTCTGGATGATGGGAAGTATCCTTGTCGACCCTCACACTGAGCGGGGCCACAGTCTCTGGTATTGACAGTGGCGCAGAAGGTTCTATGTCTCCAACCGAGGATGGCGTTGCGCTTGGTTCGATTTGCTGAGGTTCGATCGTGCTTTTCTCCCGTGTACTAGCCCATAGATTTTTCATCTTTTCGCGAGGTGTCGCACCTTCAAGGTGGCTATACTTCTCTAGTGTCTCTTTCACAGAAAGCGCCCCCTTCTGGCTTTGGTCGTTCATGGTGGCAGCCGTCTCCGAGGCACGAGGCGTGGAAAATCTAGACGTGTTAACAGCACCGCGCTCTGGCGAGGACGTTGTAGGACCAATTATAATTCGGAGGTTGGCGAACGGGGAACCCGGCGTGAGCGTCCTGGGGTTGATGGAGTGTTGTGTGGCAACAATAGGAGATTGACTGAGAGAAGGCACTGAATTTCTCGCTAATAGCGTCTCCGGTATAGAAGCGGTATGGTCCGTTTCAGGATGGGTGGGAGTAACACTGGGATTAGTATTGTCCGGAGTAAATCTTGGATGGACTGTACGCGGGAATCCACTGAGCCCTGAGATCTGTGAAGGAAGAGTGTTTGGGGAATGTGTGGGCAGAGCCGCCGTTCGCAGAGGACTAGATGCCGCCTGATTAGGGTTCGTCTGTGACACTCCAGTGGGTTGAAGGTTCAGTAGGATGGACGGAGTCTCCGGAATTTCTATTTGGGGACTGCTCTGCGTAATAGTGGGTGGCCTAGGTTCAATTGGTCTAACGTTTTCGGATGTCACGCTATCCAGGTTCAGGCTACCACTGGCCTCCAGAGTCGATGTCCTCGTAGAAGCTGCGGTGTGCTGGGCAGATAAAAAGGGCTCTTCGGATTCGCCCGGTAGGAGATATTCGGAGGGTATAGGCGATCTAGCGCAGTGCTCAAACACGCCGTGAATACGCTTAATTACTGGTTTCTTGATATCGTAGGTTCGAGTATAGTCCTGTCTTCCAAAGCTTGACTGTGAAAGGCCGTTCGTCTCCTGGCAGTACGCCCGGGATGCGGGGTCCGGAGACACAAATAATGGTGAGTCGGGGGTACTCTGCAGGGCAGCGTCTTGTTCTAGAGTCTCGAAGCGTCGTTCGTTGGCCGGTAGGGTATGCGATTGCACGGGGGCCGGTTCGCTCCTTTGCGGGGCAAGTTGATCTTCTTTCTGTTTCCTTTTCCAGATTTGTACTGCGGATTCGCTTGCGTTTTCTTTGGGCTCCTAATATAGTACAGCGTTTAAACAGTGTTTCAACAATGCGCCACGCTTTGTGTGGTAGGTCGAACGCACCCAACTTGGGGGGTAGTTCCCGACCCAGTCTATCAAGTATTGGGACTCGGACTCGTCGAGGATGCCGTTGATTTCCCACTCTTCGTCATCGAGTTCTTCTGAGTTTGGGTCTACCTCTTCGTCCTCGTCGTCGCTTGAAGTAACAACCAGTCGGTTGTTCCAATTATTGCGTCGCGATTTGTTCGGAGATCCGGTAAACCCTGGGCGCATCATGCGTGCGGAGAAAGGAATGCGGTTAGTCGGCCCATGGTGGGGGGTAGAAAGCGTCAGAGAGAGTTTCTGTCGTGGATGTATGGATCTGAAGCTAGCAATAAATTTGTAGAGCCAGCCAGCCCAGAGCAAAGAGAACGCACGAGGAGGGACAGAGAGGAAGAGGAACGAGTATGAACTTTGGTTGACGGAGAGCTTCACGGGTGATCGCCCACACGTGACGTCCTATCAGCGCCTAACTCCACTCGGTATACTTGAGGGATTCTCGTTGAATATCTTGACAAAATAGGGAGTAATGAATAGGTGAGTAATAACATTGTCAGATATTGACTAGCAAGTGTGCGGTTGGTGTTTCATACCCATTGTGGCCGTGGAAACAGACGGAAATCTCACATTCACTCGAGTTTATGCATCGATCTATGCAAGTACTAATCTATAGAACATCAAGACAGTCTCACTACTTATCTATCATGGGCAGAGTTGCTGCTCGTTCTCCCACGTTTCAAAGTCATATCCAAGCTCTTTAAGGGTTTTGATCGAGCGCCGCCCTTCGCCTTTAGAAAAGAATGCCCTCCGCGTTTCTGCAATCCCCTCTCGCATCCATCTTTCCTTCTTGCCCCAGTGATTACACTGTTTTCCGTGTCCATTGTTGGTAAGCCCAGGGCGTGTCTGCGCTGTGGTGGCCCAATCATGCAGCATATTCAGATGGTCTGCGTCTCGCGGGAAAGGTAAGAGGTGGAACGCAGGGCCATCACCTTTCTCTGCAACTACGGAAGCTTCCCATGCCTCCATCTCGGCTGTAGATGGAAGGCTGAGTCGGCCGGACCACACGCGTGAGAATACTCCAGCCTGATTCTCAGATAGAGGAAATGGAACAACCCTCTGAGGTAGAGCAGGGAAGACAAGCGTGGGATCATGAATGTAAAACAGGTGCTGATAGGTATTTTGCGCTCTACGGCCGTGCGTTATGACAGGCGGATGGAGCGAGGATAGGAAGGGGAAAGAATAAAGAAAACCTGTGCAGAAAACAACCGAGTCGATATCCAGCTCGACTCTACCATCCGCAAATCGGACAGCCCTCTCGTGGGTATTTGGTGAGAGAAATTCGATTATCTCGGGATAGTAGGCCTTGTCCGTTGCGGTTGGAGACAGATAGGCCTCTGTTCGCTGCGAGGCCAGGACTTTGCCTTTGCTCACTCCGTTGATCTGATTTCCAATATCGAGTCCAGACGCAGAGCTTCCAATGACAATGACCTTTTTATTTTTGAATGTACCCGGCGAATCATAAAATTTGGAATGGATGATCACATTCGGATACGCCCCATTCCACTCCTTGATGCCGGGAATCTCGGGCAGATATGGGACGTCAAAGTGCCCACTTGCGGCGACCACGGCGTCATATGAGCCGGTTGTAGTGGCTCCATTGCGTAGATTCTTGGTTGTTATTGTCCAGCCCGCCGTATCTTGATCGTTCCTTCGGACGTCCACAACTTGAGTCTCAAATTGGATAAAATCTTTGACTTCCTCTCCATACTCTCTCAAATACTCCTTGACTGTGAAATGTCGAGGGAAATCCTGGACATCGGGTGGAAACTCCTTCTCTCCATATGCCATCAATTCCTTGGGCAGGTTTGTATCCAACGTATCATATACAGGAGAAATGAATGTTGGTTCTTTCTCTTTGGAGCCCACTTCAAGAAGCCACACCGGCTCTTCTAGTACTCCGGTCGGACTGAGCTGCGGTATTGGGATGGAAGTGGACTCCTTGAGCGTAGCCGGGCTGTGGTTCCAGACTCCAGACATATGACTTCTTCTCTCATAGACATCTATCTTCTCAAAGCATTTCTCAGCCAGTAGATACCTAGGATATGAATAAGCAACCATTTCCGTCTCATCATAAGCAGGAATACATACTTTATTGCAGCCAGGCCGGCCGGCCCGGCTCCGATCACAGCTATGCGACGGATCTGTTTCGACGGCTCCATACTTCTGTTCGACTATATAGTTAGGAAAGTTTAATAAGTTGGTGTCGAAGCTCCATTAGGGAGCACGAAGTACTTATGCCGGCCTTGCTGCCATGGCACCACTAAATGGCATATGCATTTCCGATGCCGGGGGTAAAACGAGGGGCCTTTAGGGGACACTAGCCCCGACTGGGTAAAAAAAGTCGGCGCGCGGTGGTGCCTCGATGGGGTCTAGATAAATCTCGTCAAAGTTATCTTGCTGAGATGTCGTCAATGCTTCAGAGAAATTTCAAGCCTTTGAAATAGTAGACAGAAAAGGCGATCTGCTTGGAGGTGTAGTCTATCTCGATGCGGAGTGGTGAAAGTCGCATCATGTCCGATATCATATGCTCATGGAGGACCGAATGACACCGCGGTCTGGGTAGGTGACCACCAGGGCCTTAGCTTGCAGAAGCTCAAACAATGCTTCCAGTGCTCTTACAACTTACAAGGAGATGGATCCTTTAATGCTCTCACACAATAAACATCTTACAAAAACATCATTGTATACGGTTTACCAGCAATCGCGCATATAAATGAGCATAAATACGGTATCATGACAGGTATCATACAACGAAGCATGACCGATTGACACAAGCTTTGGCAATTCCCATGCGACCACAAAAAGCTCCAAAGAGTCCAAACGCGCCTTTAATGAGATCGCTCTCTACAAAGGCTCGCCATTATTCATCAACCTCTCGCGATATTCGCAGACCGATCTTTCTAAGTATATCGATAGTATGCAAACTTTATAATTTAATTTATCCAGAAGCATGAGAGACACATCCTGATTCTCCGGCGCGACGATGAACACCAACGACCAACCTCCGTCCTCCGAGGCCTTACGATCAACAGCCATCCCAATCGCACAAGTCTCG
This sequence comes from Aspergillus carlsbadensis, assembly GCA_025688815.1. Lineage (NCBI taxonomy): Eukaryota > Fungi > Ascomycota > Eurotiomycetes > Eurotiales > Aspergillaceae > Aspergillus > Aspergillus carlsbadensis. The sequence goes on along the minus strand of MU628216.1, from coordinate 172,122 downwards.
ACCGATGTTGATCGTCTTGCGGATAAGTCAATCCACTCAGTCGTCACGCTACTATGGCCATATTCATCGTCCACCAAGTCGCTCAGCCTTCTCCTCGCCGAGCCCGATTTCCGTCTTCGCCGGTCGAACGGACAAGTCAAGGTGCTATTTCACGGCCATGTCGCGGAGGAAGTGGCTAAGACGCATGTTGGAATTGGTGACAAGGTCTATCTGAGCTTGGATGGGTCGAGGTTGGTGGAAAGCAACGCGGTGGCCCAAACGCCTGGGAGTCGCTCCGTGTGGGAGCTCCATTTTGATACTTCGGCATTCTGCGAGGTAAGTTTCTCCAAAAGTAGTCGCTAGGATACGGGGATTGTTCTCATTTTTATAGGTCTGGCGCGACTCCAACCTCCTGACCATTGTCCAAGTCGATCGCTCCTCGTCACCACCCCCTCCAAATGACATACTCGCAACTCCAAGTACTCCAATTTCCAGTGGGAACACATACTTTGCCGGTCCGCTTGGCTCTCCCTCATGGCAATCCCCGGCTTTCTTCGAGCGGTCACGGAAATCCTTCGGTCTTGCGGATACTACCTATGATCCTTTTGCGGAAGAGGATGGCTACGTACCAGGTAAAGGGAGGAAACGGCCGAGATTTAGCATGCGAAGCAACGAATGGCGCGTTATTGATGAGCCGGAAAGTCCTGGGGAGAAGGAGTTACCGGATTGGACAGTCATATTTGACGAAGAACTAGCGACTGGGTCGGATGCCAGCGAGGAAGCCACTGCTCAAGCTCAAGATGCTGAAAAGAGCGGCACTTCACTTCAACACGAGGCTCTCTCTGGCGGCTCTCCATCTACGTGCGCCGACGTTGCTATGATAGACTTCCAGCCCATTGTCCCCGAGCCAGGAACCGAGCAAACAGATGATCGCAGTACCGATAACGCCAATTTCCTCCGTCCCGACAATCCTCTGAGAATTGTCCCCGAAATCACCGAACAAATCGAAACGGGCCAAGTTACTCATCTCCCGACCGATACACCACGGCTGCATCCAATCCCTTCTCCTGGACTTCCGGCTCCTTCGCCGCTTGTGACGTCGAACAGTCCCAGCGGCTATTTCACGCCAGTAGTTGAAGCCGAGATCGCAGTCCAATCCACAACACCCATAGTGTCCTCTTCAGAAATAGCATCGGAACACCGTGATGCTACCTCTCCGCAGCAGATCCAGTCCGATGGGGAGGCAGTGCATGTCGATGAGGACGATGCTGTGACTGTTTACACTGATGATATGCAAGTATTGCCTGAGTCTATCTCACCTTCTAGCAGGACACCGTCTAGCCTCCAAGCCTTGGGCGGCAAGGGCGTTGCAAGTGCACCTGCGGCGGACCAGCAACCAGGCGAAGCAAGGGAAAATACATCGTTTCAAGACGAAGTGGAGGCAGCGGATGTTGTTACGCCTATTGTTCATTCTGGCGGGCCAGATTCAGACTCGGAGCGTCAATTTGAAAACAGGAAAGACGAAGATATGAGAGTTGAATCTCAGAGCTCCGAGAACGAAGAAGAATCTGAACGGGATCAGGGGCCTTTCGGAAGACAAAGCCAGGAATCAGAGGGCGAGAGCGAGAGCGAGAGGGTATCCGATACGAGAAGTGACTTTGAGGAATATGATGAAACAGAGGAGGATGCGGTGGAAGCAGCAGATGGTGAGGAAGCTCTCGTTGCCCGAAGGGTATCACAATCCCTAGAATGGGGTCGAGACGCGTCCGAGGAGCCGGCTCCTCTCTACGATGATGAGGCTCAAGAAGAGGATGAGTACGAAGGCGAGTATGAGGAGGATTACGACGAGGAGGAGCTAGAAGATAAACCCCAATATGAGTATTATGGGTCAGAATCAGAGGACGAATCAGATTACGAAGAGGAGCCTCAACCTCGATCTGCGCCGAGGAACACGGAACCAGAAATCATTGTTCTGGACAGCGACAGCGAGGATGAACTCTCTACTCAGCAGCCTAACGATACATCTCGCAGAGAAATGGAAGAAGATTCAGAAGGTTCCTACGGCTCAGAGGACGAAGTTGAACCAGAGAATGAAATATACGATGAGCCAGATCTCGTCGAAGAACTTGAAGACCAGGAGGGCGATGAGGGCGTTGAGGACCTGGAAGAAGAAGAGGAAGCTCAAGGCGAATCAAACCAAGATTTTGATGAAATAGAGAAGGTGTATGATGACAACCAAGCGCAAAACCACGAACTGGAGGGTCAGCCGGACAATGACAGCATAGGAGACGATAGGTCACCTATCTATGAACGAGTTGCAGAAGAACAGGGCTCTGAAAACGACCAATTGTATAGAGAAGAGCACGATGAGGAGTCGGCAGAGATTCTTCATGCGCCCTACCAGGGTCAATCTGATGTGGAAATGGTCGCAACTTCCGCAGGGCCGCCAGGGCATTATGAGCAGGAACCGACACATGGTGGATCGTCAGCGCCTTATGAGTACCTTGAAAATTTTCATGCCACGGCTGACCATCCACATGACTCTCTTGATTACCTTGCCGCAATATCAGAATCTGCCGAGCGCATAGAGACCGTCTCCGAAAGTGTTCAACAAACCTATGATATGGCCATCGATCCTAGCCTATACGAAGTTGGGGCGAAACAAAGCGCTCTCGCTCAGGAGACAGGCGCCGATGACCATCAGCAATCGGTCGCCAGCAACGGGTCGTCAGAATCACCAGAAAGCAGGCGCGCAAGAGACTTAGCCCTGCAGCTAGATGGCGCCTCCCCGACAATCTACGTTGAGCCCACCGAGGCGACCATGTCCACATCAACTACTCACGCAGCCAAGCAATTGGTCACCCCAGGCCCTTCCCAGCCTGTCGAAGCTGACAAGATTCCTACCTTCATTGAGACGAGGGACCGAGTGCTACTGACGCCAGACGTGACCCAGACGGCAGGTGAACAACCATCGACTCGTCTGGAAACTCGAACAAATGGCGTCTCGGAAGAAGGAAGTCCTTCAGGGACAGTGACAGTGAAAGTAGAGAGTACCCTTGATGTCCCGGAACAAGAAATGGAAAGCGAACCTGAAGCGGCCATGGCGGTAGTGGACCCCGCGGAACCTACGCTCTCTAGGGAAAGCCACAAAGTGCAAGCCAGCATTGAAATCGACCACGAAACCGAGGCAGGCGTTGACGCTACGCACCTTTCTCCGGTAGACAGACATTATCCCGGACTGCGAAGCAAACTCTCCTACTTTGCACCGCTTGCCACTCTTATCGATCATTATAACACCTTGGTCGACATTATCTCCATAGCCTCTGAGGTCCAGCCCGCGACGAAGGCTGCTTCCGGAAAGAAGGACTTTATGTTAACCATACAACTCACCGACCCCTCAATGGCCGGTACAGCCCTCTATGCCCAGATCTTACGTCCGTACAAGTCAGCCCTGCCCTCGCTTCAAGAAGGCGATGCTATCCTACTCCGAAACTTTCGCGTCAAAAGCTTCGACCACTCCGTCATCCTAGTCAGCGACAGCACCAGCGCGTGGGCTGTTTACTCCGCCTCCCACAACCACGAACCCCCCGATGTTACCGGCCCGCCTATCGAGGTTGGCAGTGAGGAAAAGGCCTTCGCCACCGACTTGCGGCAATGGTACTTGGAAGGCGGAATGGCGATGGTGGCAGATAATCAACTCCAAGCCTCAATAGGCAGGGAAAGCAGAGAAGGGACACCGGATAGTAGCATTGCGCAAAGCGATGCTGGAGATATGGATTTAGCCCTCCGTGAAGTCCGTGGGGATACGTCCTCTAGTCGAGGTTCGAGGAGGAGAAAGTCGCATCGGAGGATTACGATCCATGAATTGAGAGATGGGAGGAGGTATACCGAGGTTGGGTCCTCTCCTGGGGAAGGAAGTATTCATGAGCTGCGGGATGGTACTGTTTATGCAAATCTTTGAGCGACTGTAGCATTTCACGTTCTGGAGTCATGATTCGGATCTAGCATTGTGTGGTTTGGAAAGCTACCTTGGTTATGCGTTCTGAATCAGCAGGAAGGAATACTAACTAATTGTTTATATCGTCTATGGCAGTGCCGGCCGGCTATATGTCCAAATCTATCTACCAAATCTTTACCTACATCTTCGAGTTCTTAAGGAAATCGATATTGATAGCCGCCTGTATCAATTGGTTTGCAATAGCAGTTGGCGGCGGCAATCTCAAACCACCTTCCTTATACCCCGGCCCCGCCTGCCCACCCAAATCGCTCGTACCAACCCTCAACGCCTCCTCCACTTCCTCAATCTCAAACCACCTCGCGTCCTCCAGCTCAGGGTCATGGTTCAGGCTGATCGCCTCATGAGCAGGATCACTAACCTGCGCAATGGCTCCAATCATCAGGTTAGCCGGGTACGGCCACGGCTGAGTCGAGTGAATCACGACACGCGAGAGTGTCACGCCAGCCTCTTCCCAGACTTCTCTCCGCACAGCGTCCTCCACGGACTCGGCGGGCTCGATGAAACCAGCAAGAGTCGAGTACCAGTAGGGCGGGAAGCGCTTGGAGCGGCCGAGTAGGATTCGCTTTCCGTCGGTAGAAATTACAGCCACAATAATGGTCGGGTCTGTGCGGGGGAATGATAGGTTTGAGAGAGTGGTGCGGGTGGTGCAGGCGGGCTTCTCGGCTGCTTTGCCCTCTGCTACGCGCGCGGCGTCTGTGGGTGGGCAAGCGCGTTTTGTGCCGGAATTCACGGCGATGGTTCGGTGGCCACAGGTACCACAGTAGGTGTTGCGGGTGTTCCAGTCAGTTAGGGCGCGAGCTTGGGCGTAGATGGCGGCTAGATCGTGTTAGCTTTTGGTCTCCAAGGGAGGAACGGCGCCTACCTTCATCAGCAGAGAACGTCATGGCCACCCTTGCCTGCAAAAAACTTAATCCCTTGCCCTCGAATCCAGCAAGTACTTCCTTAGCATTAGCCTGCTGCTCCTCCGAACCCTTCTCCGAGACATCGAGAGCGAAGTACGGTGTTCCGGAGTAGATCTTCCACGTCAACTCATCCTCTTTCTGAGCCTCGTCCAGGCCCAAGAAGATAAGGTGCGGCTCTGTTTTCCGCGAATCATGGTCCTTGATGAGATCCTCCTCCGACTTATCGTAGATCGTCTCAGAAACGAGCTTGCGCACTTCGTCGTATTTGGCATGATACAGTTCGGCGGGGGACCTTGTAAGTGGCGCTAGGTCCTTGAGGATGACGAATCGGGTCGAGGGGTGCTTTATTGCTGCGGAGAGAAAGGGATGATCTGAACGGAGGAACGAGAGACGATTTAATGGCGAGCCTACAGGAATTATTAGCATCGCATGAACGGAAGATTGGGGCCTTCAGGAGGCTTACTCGAGAAATAGTTCACCGTCTCCTTGCCGAAACGCCGCGCTAGCATCGAGTCGGCTTGGATATGCGCCGGGTTCGGAACTTGAGAGTTGTTGCTCATGGTGTATATATAGTTGCGGACTTGATCCGGTTGCATATACCGCAGAGAGAGGTTGAGGCGAGTTGAAGAAATCAGAGCGAAACCGCCACCAGACGAAATAAGTGGATTTCTCAACTCCCCGGGCTTGTCTTCTTCCTTTCCCCCAAATCGCGGCGACCACTCCGATATCTTTGCATTAATCAGCGGCGTAAGACTGGGGCGGGGCCGGGGTTGTCCCCGTATTACACAGACTGCGCTATCCTTGGTAGATCCTGGCTGGTATTTCTGGAAATACGCGGACGATAGAGGGGTAATGCAATGCAGAACAAACCCCACACACGTGATTTGCGCCATGCCGCCGGCTCGGACATCTCCAAATTCGGTACCTTTCTGTGCATTCAAGGTTGGCTTAGAAGGTCGTGTATTCACTCTTTCAAGCTTATCAGATCCTCAATTGGCGCATCGTGATCCAGAATGGGTCGTCTTATCACCCTCGCAACTTGGTCTGTACCTCCCAATCCGCACGCGAATGCAAACTGACATCCTACAAGCTCTCTCAACCAGTGGGCTCTCGACTGGGAGGGCAACGCCGAGCGGATCATTGAGAGTATCCGTCAAGCAAAGGCTGCCGGAGCTACTCTTCGAGTCGGGCCCGAGCTCGAAATCAGCGGTGCGGTACCCTTGAGCATGTCTGGCGTCCCATTGTTGTACTGACACGCGCAGGCTATGGAGTCCTAGACGGGTTCCTGGAGGGGGATACCTTCCTCCACTCGTGGGAAATGCTTGCCCGCATCGTTGACCACCCTGACTGTCAGGATATTGTGGTGGATGTAGGTATGCCGGTTCGCCATAGGAATGTGCGTTATAACTGTCGGTTAGTGGTCACCTATCGCGGAATTAGAGATGTCGCGTGCTGATTTCCCGAAAGGGTTATCTTCCACAACCGCAAGATTATCTTGATCCGGCCGAAGATGTGGCTTGCTAATGGTAAGCTGAATTCATTATATCCTCGCAGCCATTAGACGTATACTGATCTTATGCTCCTTAGATGGAAACTACCGAGAGATGAGACATTTCACCCCGTGGCAGCGCCCCCAGGAAGTTGAGGACTACTATCTGGAATCCATCGTCGGCAAGATAACCGGGCAATACAAGGTTCCCTTTGGAGACGCAGTAATTAGCACGAGAGACACTTGCTTGGGGTTGGAGACGTGTGAAGAGCTGTTTACTCCTAATGGGTATGCTGTTCGGTGTATTATGGGAATTATTGCTGATGCCGCCTTGTAGTCCTCATATTCCATATGGTCTTGCTGGTAAGTTGGCTTCTGAAATGCCTTTCCGAAAGAGTGCCTAACGCAAAACGAAGGTGTCGAAATCATTTCGAACTCCTCCGGAAGTCATCATGAACTGAAGAAGCTTGATACGCGCGTCAACCTCATTACGCAGGCCACTAAGCTGGTATGATGGCCCGGTCCTATCTTCAGGATTTCTGCTTATACACCCTAGAGCGGCGGTATCTACTTATATGCAAACCAGCAAGGTTGCGATGGCGACAGGCTGTACTACGACGGTTGTGCCATGATTGTCATCAACGGCAACATTGTGGCCCAAGGGTCCCAGTTCTCCCTAAACGATGTGGAAGTCGTCACGGCTACAGTTGACATTGAGGAGGTATGTTACCTATGCACGGTATCTTACCGCGAGTGCTAAGAGTACGTAGGTAAGAACGTACCGCTCATCGGCAAGCAGAAGCATGCAAGCCAGCAGGCAAACGCCTTTCGTCCGTCTTGATCTCGACATCCGACTATCCCGCTCAGACGAGGATGCTGATCCCGGCCTTGCTCCGTCTGACACACTCGCCCCCCGCTATCACGCCCCGGAGGAGGAAATCGCTCTCGGTCCTGCATGCTGGCTCTGGGACTATCTGCGAAGGAGCGGTGCTGCTGGTTTCTTCCTCCCGCTCAGTGGTGGAATTGATAGCTGTGCTACCGCAGTCATTGTCCACTCTATGTGCAGGGAGGTTATCAAGGCTGTCTCACAAGGCAACGAGCAAGTCATCAAAGATGTCCGCAGGCTTTGCGCGGAACCAGAAGGCTCGACCTGGATCCCCACCACAAGCCAGGAAGTCTGCAAGTACGCTCTTTTTTTGAACCTCCGCCCTCCGTTCTTTATACAGTGGCTAACCTCCCCAGCCGTATCTTCCACACTAGCTTTATGGGCACCCAGAACTCCAGCAAAGAGACGAGAGACAGAGCCAAGGGTCTCGCCACTGAAATTGGGTCCTACCACATTGATTTCAACTTTGACACCGTCGTGACCGCACTCACGAACCTGTTCACCATCGTAACCAACTTCCAACCCAAGTTTAAGGTCCACGGCGGTACACGAGCAGAGAACCAGGCGCTCCAGAACATCCAAGCCCGTTTGAGAATGGTTCTCTCTTATCTTTTTGCATCACTTCTTCCAACGGTTCGTCAGCGTCCAGGTGGCGGCGGTCTCCTTGTTCTGGCTTCGTCCAATGTTGATGGTGAGTATCTCCAAACCACTAAGTATACACTCTATGCTAATGCTCTATAGAATGGTACGTTCCGACTCCAGAATAGATTTGACCTACATATCTCCCATCATCTGATCTTTGATGCATATTAACGCAACGCAGTCTACGAGGCTACCTAACCAAATACGACGCCAGCAGCGCAGACGTATGTTCCCTTCCCTTTTTCCTTCGCAATTCACTCTCATCCACAATTCTAACCTCTCAAACAAACAACAGCTAAACCCCATCGGCTCAATCTCGAAAGTTGACCTTAAAAAGTTCATCTCCTGGGCCTCCTCCTCCTTCTCAATGCCAATTCTAACCTCCTTCCTAAACGCAACCCCCACCGCCGAACTCGAGCCTATCACCGCCACCTACGTGCAATCCGACGAAGCCGACATGGGCGTAACGTACGCCGAGCTCGGCACCTTTGGATACCTACGCAAGGTATCCAAATTGGGCCCCTGGTCCATGTACGAACGGCTACTGCACTTGTGGGGGAACGAGTATAGTCCGCGGGAGATTTACGAGAAGACGCGTCACTTCTTTTATAACTATGCCATTAATCGCCATAAGATGACGGTGATCACCCCGAGTTATCATGCCGAGCAGTATTCGCCTGATGATAATCGGCATGACTTGAGGCAGTTTCTTTGTATGTTTCCAACCGTTGCCTCATGGGCATGGATGAGGCTAACCCTAACTTTCCAGATCCGTCATTCACATGGGCGTATAAGAAGATGGAGGATAGTGTGAAGTATTGGGAGGCGAAAGGGTGGACTGCGGGTAAAGCGCAGAAGAAGAGCGTGAAGGCGGACTAGAAATTCCGAGAATTTTCTGCGTGGAATTGGTACCATACTCTCTCAATATGTCACTTCGAAGACCCAAGGGATGCTTGGGTGAGCCCGGTAATAGTAGGAGGCCTCAAATATATATCTTAACCTATTTGGGTCTTTGCCTTGATGATCTTGCCGATCCTGTCTCTCAAACAATCATTTGATAAAAGCCCAACTATGTACCGCCTTGTACTCATGATCCTGTCATCGCACAATCTCAAGAATCACGCCCCAAGAGATACGGAGTACTCCTCGCAGACTGTATATATATCTTTGAGCCAATCAAAAGTCGACTAATGCTTATGTACTCCGATGGCTCACGTGACTCCTCAGCTGGCTTTTCGAATTCACTGGAACTTGAAACGTCGACCTGTCATTTAATTGACCACCCACCAGATACTCTGCCAACAAGTTCATCATCATTTCACGGCTTGATCATTTCAGGCTGATATTTAACTGCTCGACACGCAAGTAATTCACACCCACTCTGATCAGATCTCTGGGTTGAGTCGGGCTTTTCTTGATTGGATTCGATGTTTCCAAGGTGATCGATCGCATCCCGCACCCCACCGCCTTGCTTGCAACCTTTCGGCTCTATCCCAGCCTTGGTGTTACCACTGGTTGCGTGACTACCACTACCCGTGGCCGGTGCTCTGTTGAAACTGCCGGATATCATTATAACTTTATTCCGCGCATCTCTGATCATTACTATCGTTTGAGATGAATGCTACGGAATACATCCGGGTGCTCTCGCCTGCCGGCTTCGGTTTCGACCCGTTGAAAGGGGGTATGTATCTCACTGGCGTCTAACCTCCACAGGACCCTGTTAGGCACGGCAATTTGGCAACTGGTCATGAAAACTGTGCCATTGTTATATCTTCAGTTGTTCGCTGCATTTGGGACTGGCAGTCTTCAACCCGCAACTGTTTTGTGTTGTCCCCTTCAACAGACCTCTCATAGCGTCTGATAGACTGGTGTCTGCTTTTGTTTCGTCTGTGAATTATTCCAGTAAAGCACGTGGAATTGGAGCTCGTCTTCGCTCAAGCTGATGATGTTTTCTGTGGAAGACCTTCGGACTATCAACGTTGAATTACCGAGTTTGGTCTCGCGGGCTGGAAATCATGATGCCACCTTAAATCACCGGAGATCACCGAATGGTTGCGCCTTCAAGAGGGACATCGGTTTTTCAATATCGTCCCCACGACATGAATATCATTTGGAGTTTTCTCACTGCCGTCCGATATTGCGCCCCTCAAAACACCAGCTGTTTAATCAACGAGCTACCATCCTCGCCAATACTCAACTCAGGCGCGCGACCTTCAAGACCTGTCGGCTTCTGGTCTGACCCTTTTTGTTGTGTTTTACTATCCGTAGAAGGTTCTCAGTGGCAGGCCAGAGATGGTCTTTTTTTACCCGCCAAGACCCGGCCAACGAGGCCTTTATCGGAGGCAAGGGAGTTCAACTCGTTTGATGTGGGCTTGGGATTCAATCAAGCAAAACCTGGAACCCGTTCCTCAGTGCTGGGAGACCGCACCGCAGGTTCTATCTAGCAACGGGGTGTGGGTTGAGGAAGGTCGCGGGTATACTGAAGGAAAGCACCCAGGGTGTCATGAGGTCGCCTCGGACTGGTGCAAGCTGAGAGGCTGCACACTGTCAACCTGACTCCTCGGACCATATTGACAGCTTCTGAGTGACTAACATCTATAGTGAATGCTGCGGGCAACATATTTGTAGTTAGAGCCGCACAGCACCAGCCCAGAGACCAGATACCGAGTAGATTGGGGTCTGATTCCTCGGCTGGTGAATGATTGCTCCGTATGCCAGTGACTATCAGTAGAAGAAAAAAAAAAACAACGACCAGCACCTTCGTCAAAGCAGCACTAGGGACTAGCAAGGTGCGTCTCCCCTCCCCATATCTCCATTCCCTCCGCTTCTCGATTTTACACACCGGGGTTCTCCTTTATTAACAACTCTACATTTCCGCTCTCAGAACACTCACTTTCCTGTCCCGGAAAAACCACCGTTCCGCACCACCCAATCCGACCGCAGAAAGACTTCAACACGGGCAACACGCTTTGCTAGCGAGAGGAACGAGGACCGCCGCCAAAATCTCCTGCCTTTGTTATCATCAACAAATTCCACAACATTGGAATAGTCAGACTCCCCATATCATTTACTGCAACTACGGTTACCTATCTTGAGCCAGATGCAGCAGGGAGCGCAGATTACATGGCTGGGTCCCGTAGGAGTCCGGTGCTGAGAGACGAGTGGAGAGGCGCGCCCGAAGCTGGAGACCAGCCAGGTCGTGACAAGCACAGTAGGCCTCGCGGCTCCCTCCGTGATAGGGGGAGGGACAGATTTCGCGATCGGGACCGCCGTCGTCGGCCCAAAGACTCTCGTCCTGACCATTTGTCACGGTCGCCGCCACCGCGCTCCTTCTCCGGCCCAAACGACGAACCTCAACATCGTGAAGTTTTAGATATCGCCCCCCATCGCGGTTCGCCGGGCCCGTCACACCCGGAAAACCACACCAGCCAAAAATCAAATCGCCACACTTCTCCCGAGCACAAAGATTATCGCGGCCCCGAATCACATATGAGAACTGTCGATAGAGATTATCGCAGAGAGGATTCTCCATCAGCACCTCCCTCAAAACGCAAAAGGACACGCAGTCCATCACCAGGGTCAGGCCATCATCCTTCCCATCCCCGCGGTCCCCCGTCCAGGCAGGTAGAGGACTTCGATCGAAACTGGTCGCACAGCAAAAGGCGCGGACGTGCACCTGGCCGCGGCAGACCGAGTCGAAGACTTTCGCCTCGAAGAGGAAGAGACCGCAGGAAAAGCGAAGGCGGCCGTCGAGATTCATCGCGGCTTAGGCATTCTAGATCTCCTGGTTGGGAAGAAGATCCCTACCTGCACCCAAGCCGGCGGCCTCACAGTCCCTACCCGGAAGACGATTTCGAACAAGGGTCTCGCCGCCGATCGCCCTCACGCCATTCCGCAGGCACGATGGATTCAAGACCTTCAGCATTCTCGCGTCGGGGTTCAAGAGGTGACCCTACAATGTATCCTTCTCGATCTGGCATGGACAGTTCCCACAAATCTCCTTCCCCGTCTCGGCAAGGATCAAACCATGACGCAGATCTAGGAGAACCTAGGGCGCGTAACTCGCAGCGGCGGCGACTGTCGCGATCGCCAGCCAATTCTCATCATGGGTCGACGCGCTCAACTTCCCCATATTCCGCTGGACGAGGTGGACGGAGCGGACAACAGCTACCACCTCAGGGTCACTATGGGTTTGTTACCTTTTCGTCCGATCTTTTGACGCACACAGCTAATTAAAGAGATAGCTCTAGACCAAGCCATCACTCCACAAATAATGCATCAACTCAGTATCACCACAACCAACCTCCAACGAATCCTTCTTCACATAATGTTGGGTCATCACACAGCTACCGTGACGGACCGTCAAGAAATCGTGAGCCTGGGCAAGGTCTAGGCTCGGAGCGTCACCTCCCCGCATCCGTACCCTCGGGGCCGGCATCTCATGGCAGAGGCCGTTTTCGTTCCCCTCAGTGGGATGCTTCAGACTCTCGCAGTAGAGTCCCCCCCCCTAGTCCTCCTCCTCAGGGACCGCCGGCGGAAACCCCCCCGCCACCACCACCTTCAGAGCCTCGAGCGCACCGGGAGGCGTACCAGAAAGTGTCTAATTACAGACCTGCGAGTCGAGAATCGCGAGCAGGGGACGAGTTGTCAAAACGTGAAACAGACAACGGGGCCGGTCAGACAGAACAACCAGACACGCACCCACCCGATACAGCTGCTCCCACTAAGGGCGGCAAAATCAGTTTCGCGTTCAAGGCTAAGACCGGTCCACCATCGGCTCCCAAGCCTGTGCCGGATCTAGCTCAGCGAATGCTTGCTCGTGAACCACCTCCCCGAGTTACTGAACCTCCTCGCAACCGAATGCCATCTGGCCCACCTCCTAGAATCAAACCTGAAAGCCGCTACGACCGTCGTGACCGAGACCGAGATCGGCACCGTGATCGGGACCGGAATAGAGGTAGAGGGGACCGAAGAGATTATAGAGAGCCGCGTGGTTTCCGGGAGCCTCCTCGAGAACCCCGTGATAGCCGGAGAGATGAGCGTCGATTTGAACCCCGCCATAACGATAAAAGAAGAAATGACAGGCTACTAGACACTAGGCCGGAACGGCCTGAGCGGCCTGAACGCCGCCGTGAGCGCTCACCGGAACCCGTCAAACGACCCAAGGTCATGCTAAGGCCCAAGCCGCGTCCTACTATCTCTGAGGAGTTCGCTAAGTCAGATTCTGTGTACTACCGCAAACCTGGAAATGAGTCTGTGATAGGAGCTGGCACCTATGGGAAGGTGTTCAAGGCCATCCATGTCTACACTCAACGCAAGGTTGCGTTGAAGAAGATCCGAATGGAGGGCGAGAAAGATGGTTTCCCGGTCACTGCAGTTCGAGAGATTAAACTACTTCAACACCTTCGCAACCATAATGTTGTCAGCCTTCTGGAAGTCATGGTGGAAAGGAATGAGTGCTTTATGGTGTTCGAATACCTCTCGCATGATCTTACAGGCCTGATCAATCATCCGACCTTCACACTTACCGCTGCGCATAAGAAGGATCTGGCGAAGCAAATGTTTGAAGGGTTGAATTATTTACACCACAGAGGCGTCTTACATCGGGACATCAAAGCCGCCAATATTCTCATCAGCAATCAGGGACAGTTGAAGTTTGCTGATTTTGGCTTGGCTCGATTTTTCTCCAAAAGTCGACAGCTCGATTATACAAACCGCGTGATCACTATATGGTATCGGCCACCAGAACTTCTTCTGGGCGAGACTCGATATGGACCGGCTGTCGATGTCTGGAGTGCGGCTTGTGTGTACGTTGAGATGTTCACAAAGAAGGCAGTATTCCCTGGAGAAGGAGGGGAGATCAGTCAGCTTGATAAACTCTACCATACGCTAGGAACGCCAACTCGAGCGGAGTGGCCAGATATTATCGAGATGCCCTGGTTCGAGCTCATGCGGCCAACGGAGCGACGAAAGCGGTTATTCGAAGACGTCTATCGTGACACACTATCACCAGCTGCGCTGGACATGATCTCTCAAGTATTCCGATACGATCCATCTAAACGGCCCACTGCAGAAGAGGTCCTTGCTCATCCTTATTTCCATTCCGAAGAACCAACCCCTCAGCAGCCGACTGAGTAAGTCTCACCTCCCTACACATCCATTCTTGTCTAACCCTTTATACTATAGACTCGAAAATATCGAAGGCGACTGGCACGAGTTTGAGTCTAAGGCACTTCGGAAAGAAAGGGACAGAGAAGCCCGACGCGCAGAATACCAGAAGGATAAGGAGAAGCGGAAAACAGTATCCTCTGCCCAAGATGAACGAGATCCCAAGCGTGTTAAGCAAGACACAGGTGAGGGGTTCACCCCTGCTGCTCAGCCAGTTGAACGATAGCCACACATACTTGCCGCTGGAAGGACATGAGGACATGCACCCTTTAAGGCAGAACATAATAGCGATACACATTCTTTATCCGCAATGTACGGGTTAGAGTCATTTATCAGTCGCGCCTTGTACCATCTTACCTCGCCGGCGAATAGCACGAATGAGCGAATGCGATATAGAAATACAAGTCTGTTGAGGCTTTTACCAGGCATTCTTTGCTTAGTATCTCTAATATAGCTAGCTCCTTTGATGCTCATCGACCTCCATGGCAGTCTAAAACTGTTCTCGCCTGCGGGGATCTATCTGCAATAGCGCCCAATCACACCACACCCACACATTGCTTGGTTGAACAAACTGCAAAACTTCAGAGACCATATAGAGCAAAAACCAAAGTCGAAATAGAGATCTTGAGGATCAATCATTGGAAAGATAAGAACAAGAATAAAACAACCGCCGAACCAACCGGAATGCAAGATTCGCCCAGCGCCCTCGTAGTAGTAGTAGTAGTAGTAATTGTGGTTTTTCCCTTTTCGCTTTCCTTTCTCCTTTGATAGTTACTGTACAGTACACGATTAATCAATCAATCAAGAAGTTAATCAACCAGTCAGTCGAATCAGTCAAATCAATCAATCATAAACCTAGCCCGACCAACATAACCCAACATAAACCAAGCAACCTAACCAACCCTACGGAACCTGGATTTGAAGATAAAATAAAAGAAGAAAAAGAAGAAAAAAAGCATGTCATGGAGGGTCATTCATCATGTCCGCATCAAGACGCTAGTCCTTTTCCTTTATCGCCTAATCCTGTTGGTGAGTCGTCGGTTGCTGTGGGCCTTCGGCGGTCTGCGCTGAATTGGTGATGTTGACTGTGGTGAGTGTGGTGGTTGTTAGGGTTGGAATTGTGATGGTGGTTTTGGTTGTGATGGTGAGCTGCTTTTTCCTGGCGGGCTTGGTCGATGGCGGACCGTTGAGCGATGCTGTCGTCGTGGCTCTTCCATACGATGTTTGTGTCTGCGGGGAATGCGAGGAGGCGCTTGATGGTTTCTCTGCGGTGGTTCGTTAGTAGGTGCGAAGTGTAAAGGGGCTGACTTGTTGAACATACCTGATCTTAATGTTCCGCCCTCCGTCGATCCGAGTCCAAACACTCAGAACGTCCTCCCCACTCCGAACACTAAGGACCGCACCGCAGACCTCATCACTGGCCTCTGCAAATTGGTCACCGACCATGGCCAAGAGGAGATCCTCCCAATAGCGGTCCGCGACGCCCTTCTTCAACCTCACCACCCACTTTCCACCCTTCTTATTAGCCTCGTCTTCCCACACAGGACGGATTCCCTTCTTAAAGATGTGATAGTCGGATACGGTAGGGAGGAGCGACGGCCTCTTAAGATGCGAGTATATCGACCAGAAACTCTCCACGGACGAGATCGACGCGAGAGGTGCGGTGGACTTTTCGTAATCGGAATATTTGGGTGTGGGCGGGCGGTACCAGATGATCCAGGTGGACCGCAAAGGATGCTCCTCCCTGAGCGACGGGACGGAGATCTTCGACTTAATACCCTCCGCGGATACTGTAACCCGGTCCGCTGGATTTTCCCGTTTCTCGCCAGGAGTCTTCAAGTCGGATGAGCCTCCAGGTGTCTTGGGAGCCCCAAAGGATGCAAAGGCGCCTGAGCCGAGGCCGAACGCGGACGAGGCATTCGTCGAGGGTGAAGACACGCTAGCAGAGAGCGGGGAGAGAGCATTGAAGGGATTGGATCGGCCGCCGTGGGAACTGTCGGGACCGAAACGCTTCGATGTTCGGGAAAGGTTGGCGCCACTCTCTTTGTTATCGGTCCCCGTCATAGACAGAGACAACTTGGAGGAGCTAGTGACAATAATCCAGGTTAGCGGGACTCACACACGAGTGCGGCGGGATAGAGGGGCGAAGGGACAAACTCGGGCATACTTAGATCGACGAGTCCATAGGTTTGCGTTCTCCATTGGGGGCAGGAAGTGACTTGACGCGGCTCAAGAGGGAGCTATCATCGGGTGGTACAAGAGAAAAAAAATCCAGAGCCGTTGAACCGTACAATCGTCGATATAGCGAGGCAAAATACAATGAACACAGACCCGACGCTAGAGCAATGCAAGTAACAGATCCGAGCGATGCAGAGTCGAACAATGCAAAAAGAACGAGGGCGGGAGGCGAGCGGAAATTTAGAAGAGCACAGTGTAGAGAGGGGGGAATGAGGAGAAGGATCGTGGCAGAATCGTAATCGTGATGGTGAGACAGAGGTAAATTGAGAGGTTGGACAAGAAGTAGAGGTAAAGCGAGTATTTTGCCGGGAAGGATGGAAGTAGCGAGAGGGGATAGGGACTTTTTGAGCGGAATTAGTATCTTGGAAATGGACAATAGAAGTCGTTGGTTCAAGCAAAGCGAAGGCAGATGAAGTTTGGATTCTTCCTGCCTGAGGCCACAATTTTCTTCGAGCTCCAAGTGGCGCCGGGCCAATCATCATGCGGCCCGCCTTCCTTCGTTCGTATCAATGTTAATCCCGTTCCGCGCACTCCAGGAAGTATTTTTTCTCTGCAGCTTTTTTTCTTCCGTTTCTCTTCTTTTTCTCTTCTTTTCAACAAACCCAAGACCACCAACTCAAATCATCGCTGTCTGCAACATTCTTATACTGCACCGGCGATTCCGATGAGTGTGTCGAGAACAAGAATCCGCTTCTAAAACCATCATCACGAGGGCTCTCCAGCTCCATGATGCGTTGATGACCTGTATGACGGGACAAACTGTCACGATCCTATATTGTGCATGAAAGACGAGTGGGCTAGTCCCCGTCTTCGCTGCATCGCAGCGCCGACAGTAGATTATTTGGTGCGTACGACTCTCCTGTTGTACCTGCTTTTCCATGACGAATCGTATGATACACATACTCTGGTAATCCGATGCGCTCAACCGCGATATATGTTCGCTGGTTGAGTTTGAGGATCAATGGCACAGTCTGATGTTGGGATATGCCCTAAGCACATTGTATGGATTTGGTCCTGTTGGCTTGCACAAACAACAATCTTGCTGACATTGTCCTTCCGTACTAGATCTTAGACTAGGGTTCATTCTGGCGGTTAGTAGATGCGTAGCATTGGTCGGACCAAGGACTGCAGCGTTACCAGTCAACTTTGAACTGTTGTGGTAGAGAGGGCGATCTATGGCCTGCCTCCACCCGCAACTGGAATCTGAACAGTGACTTGCCAATGATATTAAGAGCGCGGAAAAGAAGAACAAACGTTGCTGTACTCCATCCTCGTAATGCGGGCAGAAAACATGCCGACCGCCTTCGTAGACGATTGGGGGAGTTGCACATCACTTGATGCTTTCCCACAAGCTCTAGAAGTCGAACTGATTTGATAACCCGCAATGACATTCGCGACCGATACATGCAGCTTCTCAAAAGAATCTCAGATCAAGTCCTGAACCTCGCCCCTCATCCCTCCTCGGAGCCCTCTCAGCCTGCCGACAATCCACTTCCGTCATCAGATGCGGCCGCCGCGCCGCCTGTGAGGGATGCCCTTTTCTCCCTCCCTTCAGGTTCAGATTTCGCTCCGTTTGACGGGTTCTCCTCGCAAAGTGTATGAAAAATTTCCCACAGATGCTTCCTTTTCATCTGTCTCTTCCATAGTGCAGCCGGACTATCGGATGGCGCATTCCCGTGTCATTTATCGCGATTCCGCAATTTTTCACATCTCCACGCTATTCTCGTCACTGACCTTATTGATTACTTGAATAGACACCTCACAGATATGCCAACCGTCCCTCAACCAGTTGGAAAGCTCCCTCTGTTCGTCGACCATTGCTCCGGTCCACCCCTCATTCCGGTTTAGGAATGCCTACTTTGTGAGTTTACCACACGACAGATCAAGACCTGAAACAGCGCTGATGCATTGCCGTCCAGACCCCGAGAAAAGGAACAAATGCGTAAACCCAATGATTCCACTCGTGATGAACTCAGACTGTTTGGCTATGGCAATGGAAAGTATGTCCGCCGACTTGTTCACCCAAGTATGAGTACGGAGAATTGGTAAATAACTTTGACTTCTAGACCGGAACCTAATGCTGTTCCAATAGTCCCGGGGCAAATGGCGAGTAACAGGAAGCCGGTCAGTTCTTGCTTTTGTCAGAGAATCATCATTCAAATTGCTGACGTACCGAGTACTTCAGAATATCCCTTCTGGTTTCAAGCCTGTGGACAAGATATCAAAGGGAATCCGACAAAGCGGACCTGTTCGCGCTCACGGAAAGGAAAGACTATTTTGTAGTCAGCCTCGCTCAGCATTAAGCCCTCCTCGTTCGAACCATATTGCGGACACATCGGAAAGATCTAACAAACGTCGCCGTGTCGAAAGCCTGGAAGCTCCGCCGAAGAGGATCAGCATATCCGACGATGATCCCATGGACCGGTTAACCACTAGAGGCTCCCCTGCCGGTACCCGCTCCACTGCTTTATCGCCCACGCCAAGTCAGCGGTCGGGCCAAATGAAATGGCCGCGGGATTACAACAATGGCCAAGCTTCGGAGTATCGAAACGTTGACAAAACTACAAGAGTCCCCCGATCCAGCCCCCGGAAGGAAACTAGGTCTGTCGACCGCTACTCATCAGAGGATAAAGACATTCATTTTCTTCGTGAAGCGCGCGATGAGAGACGAAGAGAGTCTAGCATATCCGGAATAGACGCGCGTGAAGACCCTCCCAATCGCTCACACGAAGCATCACATCTTACCGTTGAAATCCCGTTTCAGCCGCTCGTCCATGACCGTCAAGGGATGAAAACACCTCAAGTCCACATACCTTCAATTGCGAAGGGGAGGGCATTTGTATCAAGGGAAAGTCCCGATGAACTCCAAGGCGGTGCAACAGTTCAACCAGTACCGACATCTTTGGGCCGGTCTAAGAGGGACCAGACCAGTATACTCAACCAAAGTTCGCCATCGGATATTCGACCAACAACTTTTGCTTCCCTCGAAAAGCGTGGTCGTAAAACCAGAAAAGGAAAGAGACCAGCACCTGAGACGTTTAGACTCAATTTCTTCCGAACAGGCCCTCAGATACGTGATGCATTAGGGGGTGAGAATGATCTCCTGGTGTTGGACCCTTCCGGTGGCAAGATCACCATAACAGTGGGTGATGCAGGTTTCAAACGTGAAGTATATTTTCGGAAAATATTGAGGATTCTAGTGGGAGACGAACATAGTCGCAAGCTCCGATTGGAGTTGTCCAAGGAATCCGGCCAGGATAATAAGATGGACATTGAACTATTAACGTCAGATGAGAAGGCGCTCTTCAGCTCTATGATTCATAAGCTCAATGAGCTCGGAACCCCGATTGAAGTCCAAGAAAAAAAAGAGTATGCTGTCCAAAGCTATTTCTTCCTCGAGAGTCCCGCCACGTTTCTGCTCAAAGTCTACGATATGCTAACACATGCTTGTTATAGGGAATGGCTGGATAAAGTATTCAATAAGAGCAAGCGCGAGAGTAGGCTCTGTGACTCACCTGAAGACCCGTACAAACGCCCGCTTCAGCTATTGGACGCGACAGAGGAAGCACCTAAACTGCCGTGCGGGCCGCGTAAACGTCCAAGGCTCTCAGATGCACTTCGGGACAATGATGGAAATACTGCTGCGGAACTGTTCGTAAACTCCGGCGGTGGCCCCGCGAAGCGTGCCAGCCCCCCACCTCCTGCTACCAAAAACAGCCCAACGTTCAAAGGCGAAACTGCTATGGGTGTCGAAATTCCAGTCAAGAAATACAATCCAGTCCCCCAGCCTTTAGGTCGGGCTACGAGATCCATGGCGCGGCGAACACCCACCACCCTTATCTGGTACGTGTTGCCTTTATGGCTGATGAACTTGGCTAATTGGAGCTGCAGCGATGACGACGACGTCGATGAAACCCACAATTTGCTGCTAGATCTTGATGTGGACGAGAAGTGGAATAGGTATGTTTTTGCAGTTCTCTTATTCCGGACAAACCTTCTAACAATGGCGAAGAAAACCTTTGGTGTATCCCCGTTACGGAAAAAAGAAAGCTGAAGTGAGCGCGTTAGACCTGGAGAGACTTGCCCCTCACCAATTCCTCAACGACAATATCATCGGATTATACATACGCTTTCTCGAAGATCACCTTCAGCGGTGCAACATAGAAGTTGCGAGGAGGGTCTACTTTTTCAACTCGTACTTCTTTGCCACGCTTACAAACTCTCCCAAGGGCAAACGCAGCATTAACTACGAAGGTGTCGAGAAGTGGACTCGCAACGTGGACCTTTTCAGCTATGACTATATCGTTGTTCCTATCAATGAGGACGCCCATTGGTACGTTGTTATCATATGCAATCTGCCATACTTGGAGGGTATTTCGAAGCAAGCGGAACCACCTACCTCTCGGCCACCGAGTGAAGTTCGCGAGGTACCAGAGACTCCGGAACCTATCAAGCCCGACGAGGAACATGCAACAATACTTCCGCGGTCCCCTCAAGAAGAAATCGCCAGGCAGTCATTGGCCTCGATGATTCTAAGCGAAAAGCAAGCGCCTCAAGCAGAGGGTTCAAAGTCAGGAGAAGAAGATTGGCCAGAGCGGGAGGAGTACCTTGGCCCCTCTCGTGCATATTTCTCTACGTCTTCAAGCCAGCCGCAGCCGGACTCCCAAATAGTCTCCGAAGCAGCAAATTCGCCCAAGAAAGGCCGAAAACCGAAGAAGAAGGTTCCCCTTGGCCAAAAGTACGAGGTTTCCCAACCGATAATCATCACCTTCGATTCTCTGGGTGCACCCCGCACCGGTACCATCAGCACCCTCAAAGATTACCTTTACGCAGAGGCAAAGTCGAAACGAGGCACTGAAATAAACAAGACCTTAATCAAGGGCATGAAAGCACGGGAAATTCCACAGCAGCCGAATTACTCTGATTGCGGTTTATATCTCTTAGCTTATATCGAGAAATTCGTCCAGGACCCCGATCAATTCGTTAGAAAGCTTCTTCGAAAAGAGATGCGCTCGGAAGACTGGCCTAAATTACGATCAAACCTTCTACGGTCTCGGCTGCGCGAATTTATGGAAAAGCTCTATTCCGAGCAAGAACAGCTCACAAAGGACAAGGCAGAGGAACCCGGATTGATGGTAGATTTGCGACCAATGTCATATTTACTTGAATCTTCCGGTGATGATGGCAGAACAGAGACCGAGGCCAAGAAGAGCCCGCAGGCCGAGCGCTCGAAGCCAGCCAAATCAAAACCAGAGGAATCACCGCGCCGAGAGCCACCCGTTCGGCGGCATAGTCCCAAGCTTGAGAAGGTGGAAACCCCGAATCCTACCAAACCCGAAACGCAAGACCCGGTAACTCATACCGAGCCACCGGATGAGTTGCCCACAATCACGCCGCAGCCAGAGACACAAGGGCAACCCCGCGATCGTGAAGTCATCGAAGTACCTGACAGTCAAGACCAAGTCAACGCACCAGCGGTGGCCACCTCACAATCATTAGAGCCTGGTCCGTCCTAACCAGCGCCGGAGTCGCCGAAGCGCGTGTACATTGACGACAGCGATGGCGTAGGGACAACGCCCACGAAACGAACAACCGAAACTGAAAAAAGCGGCGGATTCGAAGTCCAAATCCAAGTCAAGGAAACACCGCCAGCGTCCCCAAGTTCCAGATGATGAACGATCAACCGTGCCAGGAATCGCTTCTTTCATATCATACCTCGAGAATACCTTCCCCTATGTCGTTCGCATCACCCATTATGCGCCACATTATCTTTACCATGGGGCTTCGAGCTCTATCATCATGTCACGGAGCATTTAGAAAGTGCTACCCACTGCTGTGTCATTTTTGAACCTCCGCCTGCCTTGGCTTTTTCCTCTAGAGTTCCTAGAAGCTGTATTATGGGGCGTTCTGGTGTCAGTCTTCGTTCCTGGAGCATGAGATACCAAGCATTGAATTTGAATACTAGTATTGCATACTCACGATTGCTGTTTTGATACCTTTTACATTGTACGAATGCTGGGCTATACTACTATGTTAAATGCTTCAGGTCTATCAAGCGCTAACTAGTGATAACAATGCAGCCAATCCACCACACCATCCGGTTCATGATCTACCAGTCACTCTCATTCGCCGATAGCCACCACATCATCTTCTCCTTCTTGAATTCTTCAAAATCCCACTCCTCATTCTGCAGCCTGTTGCTCTCCCCAATCCAAACGTACGTCTCCGCCTCAACCTCCTCTGCCTCATCGGTAAAATTCTGCGGCACGGCCTCCAGTACATCTTTCAGATACCTATCTGGGTTCTCTCCCCCGTTCCCATCCCTAGTCCCGAACGCACTCCCCGGCAACGCCTCTTTCAGTACCCGCACCGATACACGGATCCGTCTATATTCTGATCCCTCATAGACATCCAGCCTATAGATATCGCCGTCTGTTAGGCCCGAGACGACCGTTCCTAGGACCGAGGCGGATGTGTTCGGAGTACTGCCATTGGTGGAACTTGTCGTTGCTGGGGTTGAAGTAGCTGTTGTGCTTGGAGAGGCAGACGGCACAGGAATGATTGCCGGATAGTCCTCACGGCGGACGCGATGTCGCCGATACCCGTGTAAGATGGCAGGCTTGAAATGCAGCATGTCTTTCTGCCATTGCTGGGGATTCGGCGAGCCGTGGATTACACGGTGTAGCATTTCCGGGGCGAGAAGTGTACCTGTGTCACCATGTTAGCATCTTTCTTTGTGATCACCTGCTTGTATGCGGGGTAGAGAGACGGCTAGTATAGTAGCTATAGTACACAGGTATATACTAGATGTACCGTATCGCTTGAGATCAGGTGTAGGTAACGGTACGTACCATAGAAAAAGAGGACGTGCTCGCCCATTTTGGGTGTGCCTTTGCCCTTGTCTCTTCCTGCCTGAGAGGATTCCTGCACCTGCGATGTTGGGGATTTAGAGGAGCCTCGGAGGGCTTGCATGGCGGCTATAGCGTAGCGCTAGTGGGGTTGCGAACTTGCTTTATTGATTGAATGATTGCGTATCGGTGGAAACCTTAAGCCTCAAAATATATACTGTTGGGGTAAATAGCGAACAATCGATGCAAAGATAGACCTATAAGCAAGTAGACATATCTGTAAACCGTCAATCTACACTTTGATAACCTCAAAAGACAACGTGGGGTAACAACACTCAAGATCGTCCCTCCCATCGGTACTTTTGTCCTGGGCCATCCTTATCGATAAGCTTCCCTCCGCAATCACCGCCTCCGAAAAACGTCCGGAGATCTGGCTTCATCATTGTTGACCAGGGACCTCCGAATGATCGATTGGCATCTGCCATCAAACCATCCTTTACCTACCTACCCTCCAGGTAAAGAAGAACAAGCACAAGAACAAGCCTGCGATGTATTCAACCCTTAACCGCGCCCAAGCGGTTTTCGGATTCTTCACGACAGTCGCGCTTTTCGTGGCTGGTTTCGCCGCGCTTTCGGTGCTGCTGTATCCGACGGATGCTGTTTCGGCCAAGGTGCAGTTGAAGGATGCGAAGGTGTATGTTTCCCGAGATACTTTTTACATTGGCAAGAGTGATATATTGGATATGACATGTGCTGATAAGATGACGCTACAGAACCAAAGGCCGCCCACACTACTACTCCACCAAGAAAGAAGAGTACGCGCAGCTGAAGTTTGACTTGGATGCTGGTATGTCCTGCTTTGCTGTCCCTACTCAATTCACCTTAGAGTAAACCTTCGCCGGAACACAGCTAACGAGATACAATCCACCCAGACCTCTCCCCCCTCTTCAACTGGAACACAAAACAACTGTTCGTCTACGTCTACGCCTCTTACTCCTCAGCGGACACCGAAGCCTTAACTGCACCAGCAACCCAGTCCATAATCTGGGACACTATAATTGAAGCCCCGGAGTCTCCCTACTCCTTCGCGAACTTGCGCGAGCGGTTCTTCCCCGCAAAGTCGGCGGCGGGGTCCAAGCGCAGCACCTCGGCTGCTGCAAACAAGAACAAGAATAAGAATAAGAACCAGAAGAAGAGCAACACCAAGGAACCCGCCGCGCCGGGCGTCCTACGTCTCCGCGACCAGAAGAGCAAGTACCAGATTAGTGATATCACGGGGCGGATTGCGGAGCGCACGAATGTGACGCTCTCTGTTGGGTGGAATGTGCAGCCGTGGGTTGGGGCGTTGTGGTGGGCTCCTGGGTCTGGGGCTGTCCCTCGGACTGGTGGGAGCAATGGCGCGAGTAAGGCGTTTGATTTACCGGCGTTGAAGGGGTTGAAGCCGAAGGGCGAGGGGGCTGCGTCTGTTTAGGGTGTATCTACAACATAGGGGGTTTGGAATTCAAGGGGTTCGCTACTTCATAAAGTCAAAATAAGGCAAATCATTCTCGTTCTTGAGTCGTCTCATCCAATGCACGACGAAAGATACCTAGGACTACAACCATTCACTAGGTCTGCAGCCCGATACCAATCTGTGATATCAATCAGACACCAAAAATCCAACAATATGCGTCTTTCCCTTAGTCGAATCAAGGAATGGTGCCGTAGTTGTGCTGCCCTCCGCGCTGAATTCGATGCGAATATACACCAGGCGCGGTGTCGGTGATCATAGCTTGGCGATTCTTGTAGTAAACATATTCCAAGTAGAACGCGTGAATATGGCCGGGCAGATAGCTGAATTCGTTAGCTCCGCTGTTTTTACGACTGTAGATCGGAACAATGGAGACTCAGGATAAATGCACCCTAATATCGTCAAGAGAATATTAATAAGGAAGTCGACGCTGCAACCTGAAATGAGGAAAACGCCTAGCGGTGGGACTGAATCGCCATGAGTTAGAGAGTTTGGTATTGAATGCATGGTGTTGGGCACGTACTGAAGAGAGTAAGGATGATCAAGCAAAGCATGGAAGCTGTTCCAGCCATGTTGGTATGTTATTGGACTTTATGGTTGGCGATCTGCAGTAGATCGTGCTGCTGTACGCTCGCTGGTATCTGGATACGTTCCGAGGAAGCTCAGGAAGAGAATCGTAAAGAGAAGGACGAAGATATAGATGGGAACGCTGTCGTCGTGGTCGGAGTTCAGGCGGTTCATGTCTCAAGACACGGGTTCGGACGACGTCACCATAAACAGGGATGATTTGCTTGTCTGAAAGAAGGCCCAATCGCCAGAGGCGTTGCCAAAGGTCGAGAGTTGATTGACGTCATTCCGCTGGAACTTGGTAGAACCAGGCAGCAAAGCGTCGTGGTACAAAAAAAGCATGCTTCCAGGCCTGATGTAGACTCTGCTTGGGAAGGGTTGGAGGTGTTCCTGGGGAAAAGCCAAGAACGGTCGCGGGATCTAGATGTGACAATGTAGTTTCATACGGCATCAATTGCCGCTCTAGTCGTGACCTGCTCGTTCTTGTTGCCGAGTTTTGAGATGGAAAGAAACGCATCTACACCGTAGCCTTCCAGGCTGTGTAGCTCCAAGCTGCCGGCCCAGTACTCTGCATAGACTCTGCTCATCGGAAGCCCTATTCCTAGCCGGAGATCTGGGAGCCGCGAAGTCAGCGTGTCCAAGGAGCTTTCGCGGAAAGTCTCCTTGTCCGCACGTTTCGTCTCTTTCGAGACTGAGAGCTCTTGCAAAGTCGCTGCCATTGCTGGAACCTGTCCTAGGTTCTCAAGACGTAGCTTGCTGTGAGGGCCCTTGTTGAAAGACCACAAATAGGGCAGAATTTCTCTGGGAATACCTCCCCCCTGGTCGGAAACACGCATGATCACATGTTGAGGTGCTTCGCAAATCAGCACTTCGATCGGAGGTGGTTTCTCATCCATCTCTTGATATTTCTCGCTGACAGCCTGAACCGAATTGCGCAGGAGTTCACCGATTATGTACTCTAAATGACTGAGCATGTAGGGGAATGTCGCATCTAAATGCCCCTGGACTGATATTTCCGGAATCTTGTCTGAGCCAGTGCTCTGCCGAATCATGTCTTGCACAAGCTTGCCGCATCGCTCGACGACCTCTTTGGCGTTGCATTTGAGAAACACTTCGCCAACAAAGTCCGCATTCAGGTCTGTCCGATCTTGTGATCCAGGGTAGTGCCACGGGGAATTGAAGGTTTCTGTGAGCGCTAGGTGTTGTTCCGCGATGACTCGACGGGAAATCCTCTGTGTAAAGTGCCTTGTCAGTAATGACTTCTCCGGTGGGCGTGGGTCCCTTACTGCTCTGAGCAGAGTGTTCATGAAATGGTCCATAGCGTCTGGGGGTAGGAGATTGCGGCATTCTAGCACGCCCATGGCTAATCTTGGTATAACGACAAGGTGTTCCTGGAGCGTTTTGCGTAGAATATCACAAAAACGGTCATTGTCGTCGAGTGTGCGTATCTCCGGCACCGTGCGAAACCTTTCGAATGCTTTATAGTAGAGTTCGTATACGAGGGAGAAATGAGGATTAGCTACCACGACGTATGGCAGCTTCTGTATCTCCCGCAGACGGTGCGCTAATCTACAAACAACCACCTGGGTTAGCAAGGAGCCCGTTCATGGCACTGAAACTGCTGGAACGTACCTAGTCGGAAGCTCGGTGCGCACATAGTTGGCAGAGCTTATCAACCTCGATTCGGTCAGGGTCCGCCCGAAAAATGTAAGCTGTCGTAAACTGATCGGTCGAATCTGGCGCTCAACGAATCTTTGAAGTAAGGCATTAGCAAGGAATTACCCCGGCATTGCAGAGACCATACTCATCAAGAGCCGAGACTGGCCTCCATGGTGGAGGGCTATGTGAATAAGTCTCGGCACTGGTATAGAGTGTTCGTGTTGAAAGAGGGCGCCTCTGGAAGGCGCGCCAGCATCGAGCTGGATGACTCCGCAGCATCTCGTCCACTTAGACCTTGTCAAGGGCGTTTCATGGATTTCTCGAGGGCTCTCCTGGAGTGCTAAAATCTCGAGGAGCAGAGGAAGAAACTGGATTTGAGATGAAGGTCTCACACATGACTCACTGCTAACTTCCAGGGGATAGACAGCTAGTTAAGTTTGCTGCGAGCTTGCGATCTGGATGCGGGTGGGCTCACACTATACATGCAAATGTTCACCGGGCGGTGAGGAAGCTCCGATTGCGCCTGGCATGTGACCAATGCAGCCCAAGAGTATAGAGACTGGGGTAAATCGATGGTCGAGATCGCCTGTGCAACCGGCGAAATGCGGAGAGAAGGCCTGTTTTACGTACTTCTCTTACAATGTCGTCGTTTGGAAGTTGGATTCCTCGAGACCTAATTTCTAGCACGAGCGCTCGCCGCTTGTCACTTGGTCTTTTCAAGATCCTTTCACCATGCTCATCTCAAAGTAACAGATGCAGTGAGACTATATTTACATCTAGCATCGAATCGGACTGATGACGGGGAATGACAGTAGGCACAGTTCCTTGCTTCTTCAATGGCCCTTGAGAGATCGTCCTGAGGATTTCCGTATGCTTGTATCCGGCCGACTCGAATCATTCGATAGCTTCTGATCGTCGGTCTGTGTTGTCCAAAAATTCGAGTGGAGCAACAAAATCAAAATGATATCACCGGGCGCGCCATCAGTCTGCCTCTTCGACTTTACTCACGGCTTCGATATGCGATCAGGGGGTTTAATCTCAGATGAGGAAAGCAAAAGCAGATTTCTCTGGGCATAGAAGTGTATCAGAATGTGATAGGATTTGCTTTACTACAACGTACGCGATAAGAGAAATCTCGGCAGCGAGAAATGTCGTCAGACCCAGCTTACTCTGGAGTATGCTTGCGTTGCGATTGAATAGACATCATAGGATGGCAGGACTCGAAGACTCTAAAGAAGAGAAATTCATCAATCATATACAACATATAGAGCTGTGGACAACTCGACATTCTTCCTCGCTTGATCTTTGAGCTGTTCCTCGCAGAAGTTGTGCAGTGCCTTAATAATCTGGGACACTGTTGTGTCCCGCAAGTCCGCTGTTATTATTGGGCCTCGCAGACTCCGCCACAGGCTTCAACTCCTTTGAAACTGGAACCTGTTAGGAACCCAGGCTCTTCCGATACCCTCACTGTCTGTAATCTTCAGCATACACATATTTCCCTCTTCGCCCACTCTCTGCGATCTGTGGATTATATAGAACTTTTCCCTTATCTTTGGGTCGTGCCCTCCCCCACCCTCATATTGCAGCGAGCACCTTCCATACTCGGTGCTTGAGCGCACTTTCCTATCTTCATGGACACCGTGAGTTTTCGCTTGGAGATTCTTCCAGTACCCAGTCCAAAAAAAAAATGACGGACAACGCTGTTGAAACCGAGCTAGGAACGCTAGCTAACCTGGTCCTTTCTCCGACCTGCCAGCCTACAGATAATCAAATGCTGGTTGATGAATACGAACGATACCACCATGACAGAACCGACGACGTCGTTGTCTCCCACTCGGGCTCCTCGGAGCCGGAGACAGAACCCCCAGCGGATGACTGTAAGACCCTTACTATACCTGCTCCCAGTCGGCGTCGACCCTCTGCACTCTGCGAAACCACCGACTTCGCGAAACAGAGCTTCTTTGGCGGCCTCGCCGTTGCCTGTCTTCTGGCAACTATTCCTCACCCATTCAATTGCTGTATGGAAATGAATTCTAAATGGTTTATGCGCTATAGTCCCGGCGATGATGGCCCGCGTCCTCCCGAAAGACCCTGAATTGGAAACTATTGAAGAAACGTGGGATACATGGCACATTCAGGACTGGCGGAAGTTGAAAAAGAGGGAACACGGGCCGGCATTCAAGTGTGGCGATTTCCCATGGTGAGTGACGCGGGGCGCATGATTGTCCGAGTGCTTCATTCTTAACAATCGCTCCCAGGCGGATACTTTTCTTCCCGTACGGAAATCACGTCGAACACGCTTCGTTCTACCTAGAGCATGCTTGGGAAACTGAACCTCCAGAGAACTGGTATGCATGTGTGCAGTTTGCCCTGGTCCTGTGGAACGTCAACGATCCCACCATTTATATTTCTCATGGTAGGTTGACCATCGCCCTCTGCTGTATGCTGAGTATGCTCACCAAAAGTAGTCGCGACCCATCGCTTTAATGTGGAGGAAGGGGATTGGGGATTCACTCGGTTCTGTGAGTTGCGCAGACTCTTCAGCATGCCTTGGGAAGATCGTGGGGTTCCTCTAGTCCAGAATGACGAGGCCAATGTCACGGCATATGTTCGTGTTGTCAAAGATCCAACAGGTGTCTTATGGCACAGCTTCCAGAAGTATGAGTTCTCGCAAACTCCATTTTTGCGGCAGTACTGACAGCACTTAGTTACGATTCCAAGAAAGAAACCGGCATGGTCGGACTGAAGAACCAGGGAGCAACATGTTATCTTAACTCTCTATTACAGTCATTATACTTCACAAACGCTTTCCGCAAGGCCGTCTATCAAATTCCAACAGAAGCAGAGGCGTCGCGAGACAACAGCGCTTGGACTCTTCAACGACTGTTCAATAACCTCCAAACAAGCGATTTGTCCGTCTCGACTACTGAACTTACGGCCTCGTTCGGCTGGGAATCACGGCAAATCTTCGAGCAGCAAGATGTTCAAGAGTTGTCGCGAAAGCTAATGGAGAGATTGGAAGAGAAGATGAAGGGCACACCCGCAGAGAAGGCACTCCCGGACTTGTTCGTCGGCAAAACGAAGACCTATATCTCATGCATAAATGTCGACTACGAATCATCGCGTGTGGAAGATTTCTGGGATATCCAACTCAACGTGCGAGGTAACAAGACACTTGATGATAGTTTCAGAGACTATATCCAGGTGGAGACTCTTGAAGGCGAGAACAAGTACGACGCGGGTTCTCCCTACGGTCTGCAAGATGCCAAGAAAGGAGAGATCTTCGAGAGCTTCCCTCCGGTGCTGCACCTCCACTTGAAGCGTTTTGAGTATGATATCCATCGCGATGCGATGATGAAAATCAACGATCGACACGCCTTCCCGATGGAGTTTGACGCGTCGCCCTATCTCTCCAAGGATGCCGACAAGTCAGAATCCTGGGTCTATCAGTTACATGGTGTGCTAGTTCACAGCGGTGATTTGAACGCGGGCCACTATTTCGCCTTCTTGAAACCGACAAAAGACGGATATTGGTACCGCTTCGATGATGACCGTGTAACGAGAGCGACAGATAAAGAAGTGCTTGAAGAAAACTATGGTGGCGAATATGAGCTGCCGAACGGCACAGTCGGGGTGAGGCAGCCCTACACTCGAGGGCTTTCCACCAAGCGATCGACAAATGCCTACATGTTGGTCTACATCCGCAAATCTAGGTCTGATGACGTTCTCCTTCCTATAACGACTGAGGATGTTCCTTCCCACATCGGTATGTTCACCCTCTTATCGGCGTATATGTCGGTTTCCCGCGTTAACCGTCATATTCTTTGTAGAGAAACGATTAGTCGAGGAGCGCGTAGAATGGGCACGCAAGAAGAAAGAAAAAGAAGAGGCGCACTTGTACCTCAATGTCGGAGTCTTGTCCGATGAGACTTTTAAAAACCACAACGGATTCGATCTAACGAGCTTCGACCAGTCGACTGCCGAGGCAGCGCTTCCCAAACAGTATCGGATCCTCAAGACGACCAAGGTCGGTGAATTCGCTGAGAAGATAGCGGAGGAGAGAAACATTAACCCTAACCAATTTCGCTTCTGGGTCATGGTTAACCGCCAAAACAAGACGATGCGCCCGGATCAAGTCATCAAGGATCCAGAAATGACTGTCGAGGAGGCGTACAGCAGATACGGCACCAAGGGTAACCCATTCAGAGTCTGGCTTGAGGTTGGCCAAGCGTCTCCTGATGGTACCGTTTCTTGGCCGGATGGCACCGGCTCGGTGCTTGTCTTTTTGAAACATTTTGACGTGCAAAAGCAGACTCTGTCTGGTGCTCGTGCAGTATACGTTCGAAAGACCCAGAAGGTCGCCGACCTGGCGCCCACGATTCTCGAGGTCATGGATTGGCCCGCTGGGACAGAATTCATCCTCTATGAGGAGATCAAACACAATATGATTGAACTCATGAAGCCAAAACAGACATTCCAGCAATCGGAGATTCAGGATGGCGACATTATCACTTTCCAAAAATCCATCAAAGAGTCAGAACTCCCTCCCACGGCACTTTACACGGACGCGAAACTTTACTACGACTACCTTCTAAACCGGATAACCGTCACTTTCGCTCCTTTAAAAGCGAACGACGGTGATGAAATATCATTGGTTCTGAGCCGGAAGATGTCTTACGACCAGTTTTCTAAGAAAGTTGGCGAGGCCTTGAACGTGGATTACACACATCTGCGTTTCGCTCCAGTCATCGCCACTACTGGAAAGCCGAAGTCGTACATCAAGAGGAATCCCAATCAAAACGCACAGACCCTTCAAAACATCCTTTTCGGACAGATGGGTGCCTACGCAATCAATACCCATCGCCAAGATGCTCTGTACTATGAAGTCTTGGAGACGAGCCTGAGCGACTTTGAGTCGAAGATCACACTCTCAGTAACGTGGCTTCCCGAGGGCATCTCTAAAGAAGTGAGTCAAGCGACACCACTGGCTTATTTTTGGAAGCTGACAATTATCTTAGCAAACTGTCGAAGTCCTCGTACCCCGGGAAGGAACAATTTCGGATGTCCTGGTTGGGTTGCAGAAAAAGGCCAGCATCGACGACGAATCAATCCGCAACGTACGGGTCTATGAAGCACACAACCACAGGATATCCAGGGACTTGCAACCCGACTCCAAGATTACTAGCAGCTACCACGAGTATGTCACCGTGTACGCGGAGAAGGTACCCGAGGAAGAGTCGAATTTGGAGAGCGGTGACCGGACGGTGAATGCTTTTAACTTCGAGAAAGAAGCCTCAAGGACACATGGTGTGCCTTTCAAGTTCGTTGTGAAGCCAGTAAGTTTGCAAGTCAACCATATCAATGCCCCCTGCTAATTCCTCGAAGGGAGAGATCTTCAAACAGACCAAGGAGCGACTGTCGAAGCGAACCGGTCTCAAGGGGAAGCGGTTTGAAAAGATAAAATTTGCTGTTGTTCAGCGACTGCACCCCTCAAACCCACGGTATCTTGAAGACGGTGAGTTATACATACTAGCATGGGTATATTAGCTGGTGTGACTGACAAGCGACAGATGATATATTGTCAGATATAATTGGTGACTCTGATGATCTGCTCGGGTTGGACCATCCGAATAGTAAGAGCAGGAGCTTTTGGAACAGCAGCCAGTCCTTCTTCATCAGATAAGAGTTGGGCATGATGATACGCTCCCCATATATTTTTACGGCTGTAGAACCACCCCTTCTGTCTGTGGCTCTGATTAGCCTCGATACATTGATGTCGCCTTTCTGTCATTGTTGCTGTAGACACTGGTTATGATATGATTACGATGATGGTGCTTCAAAGAGGGACTAGTTCTTGCGATACATACGCAGGAATATACATCAATAAGATTCTTAAAGACATGCATTAGAAAGATAGTTAAAGATAGTAAAATCAGCTTAAGCCTTGAACTTATTGAACAGTCAAGCCCCCTTCATAATTTTGCTTTTTTGCCTTGACCCCTGCCAGGGTTTTTTTTAGTGGTAAGTCAAGATCCCTACTACCGTGGTTGGGCTGTAGCTTTGCATGGTAGAATGAACGCGGAATTTGCCCGAGGTTTCTGAATGAATGCCTCGATGAAGGTCTCTCCGAAGGCCTGGGCCTGTGTATGTTGTGTAGGTAGTAAGGTAGTAGAGAGACCTACCTTGGTAACTTGGAGGGGCCCAGTGAGGAGGACCTGGGCCGACCTTGGCGGCGACCAATGGTAACGCGGGGGTTGCAAACAAATCAAACAACGCAACAACACAGCTGGCCAGAACTTCATTCTTTGCGTGTTTCAGTCAGCCAGCGAGAACAACATTGAGCCCAGCTCTCAATCCGTCCAATATGCGATTCACAGCTCTGGTCCTAGGCCTATTGGCCTGCCTAGTATCCTCCGTCACAGCAACCGCCCTCACATACCGACTCGAGGCCAACGAGAAAGCCTGCTTCTACAAATCCGTCGAGCAGCGCAACACCAAAGTCGCCTTCTACTTTGCTGTCAGTCTAATAATCCTATCCTGCTAATCACTGCAGCCAAAATGTAACAATTGTTTCCCTGCAGGTCCAATCCGGCGGCTCTTTCGATGTGGACTACGCCGTCGTCGGACCCGGTGAGAAGCCTGTCCTTGACGGCACCAAGGAGCGCCAGGGCGACTTTGTCTTTACAGCTCAGAGCATCGGCGAGTACCGATTCTGCTTCAACAACGAGATGTCCACGTTTGCCGAGAAGATGGTTGATTTCGAGATCGCGGTACGCGAACCCTCCCATTCAGCAGCACTTCGCGCTACCTCCTAATACACAAGCATAACAAAACTGACTCAATTCCCACCCACAGCTCGAGAACGAACAACGCGCCGAACTCCCCTCGCGCCAGGGCGCCAACCCCGAACAAGCCTCCGCTATCGAAGAATCCATCTTCAAGCTCTCGGCCCAGCTCTCCACCATCTCCCGCAACCAGAAATACTTCCGGACCCGCGAGAACCGCAACTTCAGTACCGTGCGCAGCACTGAGCGCCGTATCTGGAATTTTAGCGTGATTGAGGGATTGATGATGGTTTCTATGGCTGGGTTGCAGGTGTTTATCGTCCGGTTCTTCTTCCAGGGGGCGAGGAAAGGTACGTATACCCGCTCAGAATAATATCTGGCCTTGCCCGGGTTTTGTGGAGGAACAAGTCAAGGGAACTCGTTGACTAACTTTTGCGCGCAGGTTATGTGTGATGAGTGAGCAATGACTATAGTATATGATTCTCTGAATTGTGGCGTCTGTATCTGTATCTACCTTTATCCTCTGCATGTCTAGACCTCGAATCTTACCGCCCTTATTCTCCATCTGAGCCCGGCCAGTCGACGAAAATGCCTAGGTTAACCTACCAGGGCAATCACGGTAGAGTATCGCTCACCCTTTGCTACCACAACTGGGACCCAACGATGACGTGGACCTTGAAGCGCATGGAAACCAGCCATCCCCGTTTTTGTGGTTATTTCTCCCCTCTTCACATATCCAACCACTAGTCAGGGCCAGGACACGGTACCCTCAAGTTCCACCATCAATCATTGCGGAGTACGAGGAGGGTCAACTGACCAGACGGTGACAGCGAAGAGCCAGGACAGCAGGCGTCGTTATGAACACAGAGTGTGCGCCCATCCATGTCAACCATCCATTCCCCGTCCCATGACATAGCTATAATCTGCCTGCCTAGATCAGTCTCACCCTCACTCCACGGAAAACAGGATACATGCGTATTTTCGCCATGAACAAAGGTTATGAACGACCATGGGGCACAGATGAGCTCATGCGTAACCGGGACCGAGACAAGATAGACGCGCAACGACCGCTGACAATGACGTTCACCGGACCACCTATTGCTCCATCTGGACGCACCTTCACCTGTCCGGCAGTTGCTGCAACCCGAAAACAAGCTTGCTCGCTTGCTTGCTTGCTTGCTTGCCTCCTCAGCCCTCGACGTCAAAGGCAAGATTCGACTCAGTTCGACTCAACTGAAATTGGGCCCCTCGGCAATACGTCAGAAGAAACCACGCACGGTATGGGGTACATCCGCGAAACAAAAACCAACTCGAGAAATCTACATCATATTCTCCAACTCGAAAACCAACCTTGGAATGGAACGGCATGAAGATCTCTCACTGGTCTGGATCTTTTTTTTCCAATTCGCTTTTTGGATTTAGCATAATAATCGGACTAATTAAACAGGTATGAGCAGCGCTAACGTGAGAGAGAGAGAGTCGGGGTAATGGAGCCCATCTCCGTCTCCGCTCGAAAAAGAGAGGCGAAGTATGAAAGCGGATCATGGATGTGGATGAGGCGTCCACGGTCCTCGCATGTCATATCATGTCGGAAAGGCAGGCGAACCAATATTATATCGGTATGGGGCTCGGCGCTCATCTCCGCCCCATTGATATTGATATTGAGTACGATTATGACCTTCAACCCAGTCAATTGACATGGAGACCGAGACGGTGGGTGGGCAACGAAAGGACGAAATGATTCGAGGTTGAGCTGGCGAAAGGCCCTGAATGAGGTATGCATGTCAGGGTTAGGACTTTCCGGTTTCAAGTTGGAGGCGAAACAGGGCTGGCTCGCTCGCGTACCCCGTAGGTTGTATCATAGGAAGCACGCTATGATATGCCTGATTCAGGGTCCTACTCCGCTACACAACGCTGACCTATCTGCAACTTCATGGAAGAGTCGCCCTCGACGAATTATGATGGTATATGACGTTTTGCGTTCCTCCAGCAACCGGATGGATATCTAGTTTGTTCCTTTTTTTCGGTTGATTAGGAATCTGGAGCGAGAGTCTCCTGGCCAGTATCCTCAAATAACGTTTTACTCGATCAAAATTGTCTATCCAATATTTCCTAAAATCCGGGGTGCATTATCACTCGTTGGACTTGTGGAATGTCAGAAAATACTAGTTGCTGGGAGGGTCTTTCTCGCTGTCGCCACTTGGACGGTGGCACGACGATACGGGATTACATCACGCCTGAACCGTTGTAGGGCTTGGTCAAGTTCAACCTCATTTTCGTCCATTGAGCTTTTTGCTGTTATTTTGAACAAAATGTGATGTGGTAAATCAGATTAAAGTCGAGAAGTCTCAAATCTAAGTCTGCTGACTTCGAAACTTCTAGTATCATTCTAACCCTATCATACTATGCTTCCATCTATACAACGCCCCAGGCGTGGATGCGTCTGTAACGCCACACTAGTTTCTCAAACCCGTCGCGGTATTAGTGCAGTCCGTAAAGTATGTATTCTGTCGCCTAGACTCATGGGAATCTTCGCTCGTAGAATGGTAAGGGCCAAGGTAGGGTTTGGTGGAGTTGGGCTCTCCAGTTCGTTAGGACTTCGTGAATACACAGCCACTGTGCTGCACACTCAGAGACCTAAAGAGGCGTTACACACTGAGCATTAAGGCGCAATCTCTGAGCCACTGCTTCTTCAAGTGCATGGATGGTGTTCGGCGTAGCTTGTCTTCGCTCGAGATTGAAACGTTTTAAACCGCGCATAAGTTGCCTGTTCCCCCCCCTATCTTGCAAGAGCCCAATGATGGGCTAGTCTTTGCACATAGGTTATAGATCGAGGTAATGTGGAATGTAGCACGAGTCTCGTTGCTGATGCAGTTAGATCTTGCGAGAACAGCTGCAAGCCTCGATATGTGAATTGCACGAAGCTGCGATGGGCGCAGGTGTGTTTGTTTCTTTTTTTTTTTGAACCTATGGATGGATTCGTACGAGATTAGCACACGGTAACTCGTTATAATCATGGAAGTGGTAGCTAGGGTAATAGATGGCTTTGCTGAGATTCAGCCCTGCATTAGGGTTACGGACGCAGCAGGCGATCGAACTTTGCCATCCGCAGCACTTCACGCGTCGTGATCCTGAACAGTAGGTTCTGGAAGTTTGTTGTAGGCTCGAGGAGCGAGCTCCACATGAGGGATGGGTCGCTGATTCTAAGACGGACAAGGAGATATTTCGGGAAAGTAGGAGAAGTTGGTGGGGGGTGGAGGGGGGGGGGGAGAAAGATGCGGTCAATCACAAATGGCGGGCTTCAAGTGGGATAAGGGCTATTCATATTGACAGAGTAGACGCGAGGAGATTTTTCTGACCAGACTTTGGAGAAAGTTGGGACTTGGAGGCCTTGTAGCAGAGGACAAGTATAGGGGTCAAGGCATGAGGCTCATGGTCACTATATTCTTGAACGCCATGGCAGCAGACTGATCGTAGACGGGGAATTGTCAGAATCTCGAACGAAAATGAAGAATAGCGACTCTCGAAGATGGAAAGGGGAACATACTGCCCAGACTTCGCAAGATTGGACCGTCGATCCCAGACGTCACTCCAAGCGGATATCCAAGCCCTCTCGGGAGTCGCAGGGGTCAGCTTGAAGTGAACGCGGCTGTCAGTTTACACTTTACACAGTCACTAGCGATAAGCACTAGTAGTAGTAGCATGACATTTCATGCTGCAGTGAAACAATACCCCCCTGAGGTTAGCAGCAGGTCATGATTCTAGACGGTCTCTCGCTGTAAAATGACGTTGGGCCCTTCCCGATATCGTTGCCCACGCAACAGAACGTGGCTATCCGATGTCTGCTGTCGTCACAAGCAGGCGTACTTTCTCGTACAAAGTCCTTGGTTCTGTGTGCGTTGTACTTGCAAACAAACTGTTTGGTATGACGTTTCCCCACAGCTAGGCCCATGGGATGAGCTGGCGAGCCGGTTACCGAAGTCATTGATCGGCTTTCTGATGTACAACGTGGGAAGCGCCCTTCAGCGGCTTCCCAGACGCATTGGAGTTGACGGTGACATCAATCTAAAGAACTACTCCTACAACGTACGACGGCGATGAGAATAGTCGAGACGCGGGGGCAGGGAAGAAGGGGTATGACGAACATCCTCCACACGAGGGATCGGTCGCTGATTCTAGTCGTATGGCACTCCTTAGGAACATCATGTTCGAGTGCTATACCATGTAGAGCATATTCTCGCACAATCCCCCAGAACTTATTGGGGTCTCTATTATACAGCAGAAAAGTATTTGATCAATATGAAGTTGTTCTTGTCGAGCGCCGGAGAGGCACGATAATACGAAGTATCACAGTTTCGTAGAGCAGGATTGGCAGTAGATGGTGGACGCTGGGTCGACTCGTTTCCTGTCGCTAAATTATGCAGTTCACTGGTCCAGAGAGCCATAGATTCAGCCCACTCTAGCAATGGTTCAATTAAAGCTTGCAATGGCAAATGCAGCGGTTGACCCACTCCTCCACATGAGAGGGAAATGAGACCAGCGCCGAAGACCCCTTTGACGTCTTGTGCTCTGGTCAATGTTCAGATGAGGTAGGGCTACCGAACAGCCTCGAGGAGAGTTACCTCCCCGGGCAGAAAGGGTCCAGGCCATGACTTCATCTGATCTGGCAATGACATACTATCTCCGGTCTACGTTGTATCCTTTGATCTGGCATTGAGGTCGAGTCTCCTCAGCTTCTCGTGTCTGGGGAAGGTGCCGCGGAAGCTATATGCAAAGAGGGGTAAAAATCGATAACAATTATTCAGCTTTTCGAAAGCCGTCGATAAAGCTCCATTTCCTGCTCCATGTAACTAGCGAGGCTAGCTGAGGAGTAATAGTTCTCGTATAGTAAGACACATAGCACTAGTAGATGAGGCGCCGGCAGGTTGACGTCATTGGCTGGGGAACAGCCTCAGGCCCGAGTCATTCGAGAGGCTAACACCACTGCCTGCGACTCCCGTCAACGTCTTCAATGTCAATCAATTCTCGTTACAGAAACATTTTGGGATCAAAGCCTGGGTTTTCATTTGTGCCCATCTAGACCTCCCCGGACAGCTTCTCCAGGACTGTGATCTTGTCTTCTGCAACCGGGGATAGTTTGACGCCAAGAACGCAGTCCACCATGCCTCCTGGCCCAAACTTCGCTTCAAACCTTGCAAGCCGAAACTGCAGCTCTTAATCTCCTCTGCGTGATTCGCTGTGCCGTCCAATTGATCGGGACCCTTTTCCTACTCCAGAGTACTTTCGCTGGTCCGTCTGACGTGCAAGTGGATGCCTTCGAGCACTCGTCCACGGTCAGTTGGCCATCTGCTTGGGGCGCTCCCGGCCTCCAGCCCGTCAGATTGAGAGTGAAGATTTCCTTATCCAGCTGATCTACAGCTGTACAGCTCTGTCCTGGATCTTCAAATCGGAAATTGTTTGTCCTGCAGCAGCCCGTGCTTATACAGAGGCCCGGTGTCCACCTGGCACTGGGACGTAAGGTGACCTCATTTTGGCTCCGCTGCATGAAGCCAGAGTGGGTCAAGCGAACCATCGACGCGAGAGCTTTGCTCAACCGCTCCAGTCGCCATCCAGGATCCTCGCTGCAGCGTCGCTGCTGTACTCCGACCGCTGGGGGCTTTGCGGCTAGCGCCTCCGTAAGGGACGCCCCAGGAACTCTGATGTCATAGCGCGCTTTGTCCATTTGCGACGGCGAATCCCAGCGTCGACGCTCCTCTGATCGCCATGTGCTTGGATCCAGTCTATTGTTGGCCTTTTTTCTAGGTCTTTTACTGCTGGGCTAACTCCGCCGTTGCTCGGCCACTAGGGCTGTGAATTCATACTCGGTCTGCGTATTTGGATTGATGGATATAAGTCTCCGCTAATCTCGTTCCGATCTTATTCATTTCCATATCTCTCGGAACTCTTTCACGCGAACTTGAATCTTAGCTACTACTTCTTGACTTCCTAAGCCTGAAGGTGAGCGCGTGCAAACCATGCCGTCATACTCAATACCCCTCCCCTCCAAGAGCGTCACTCCCTTACCTGGACGTTCAGACAGATCGTGGCCACACGTAGGATGGAACCTTCATTCCTCCAAAACCAACGGCTGTCTCCATCTCACCCAACGGCAGATAACCGATGGCAATTATCACGTTGCGTGGCCGTCCACCTCCAGTGCATGCTTGCAAAAGCTGATGATGATGATGATGATGATGATGATGAGTGCAACTGACGTTGAGCCTGCAGACCTTTTCAGCACCTGCCTGATGTCTACATCCCTCAACACCCAAACCTCCTCCCCAACAGGCGGAGAGCCCGGTCGTCCTCCCGGCAACATACAAACAGATCGGTCCATGGATCGTCACCATGGAGCATCCGTCGAAGACTACAGCCGTATCATGCTCGAGTACACGCAACGCCGCATGGCCGGCTTCGCAGACCCAGGCAATAAAGGATACGCTAGCAGTCGCAGCAGCAGAGCTAGCAATGGCAGTGGCCAGAGCGGCACGTCCACTAGTGGCGGGTTTGCTAGTCAAGCAGCCGGTCAAGTCCCGCCAAAAATCCGTCACAACAGCGACGACGATTCCAGTGCTCTCGCCGCCGGGCCCGCAGTATAGTAGTCCACAACGAACCTCCCAGCTGCCAGCTGTCTGTGTTGTGGCCGCACGTCAGCATCAACGCAGTCGACGAGTCTACTATTGTTTTGTTCCAGTGCGGGGTATTGATTCATTCTACTGGAGGCTTGGAAGCGATGTTGCACACATCCGAGTCCGTTGATCGGCCAAGGTCGTGACTGCTATCCATTTCAATTCAGCGTTTTCATTTCTGTGATAGCGATCGAGCGGAGCTACACCCAGCGACAGCGATTCAGGCTTTCACGCCTTGGTCTTCCATGCCCCCCTACCTACCCTTTTGCTATTCTTCCCTTTCATTCAACACCGAGCGGTATACCCTCATTCATATACTGCACACGTTTTCCCCTACCAGAGCAGGCTGATGGTGCCGTTTTGAGGGCTGACCTGACGTCCAGTTATGACATGCTCACTGGCTTGGCTTGTCTGGACGTTCGCTCAGCTCTGTCATTTCTTGACGATTTGATACAGATAGTTGAGTTAGACGAGCCAAGTCCAGAAACCTTTTCCCAGTAACGACTGATATGATTTAAAAGCACGGGTCAAAAGCACGGATGTCGAGATTGATTCTGGCATCATGTGCTTCCGGTTCTCCCCTGTATGATATACCTGTACGATATGTGTGTATAATACGTCTTATACTATAACTATAGTCTTTTCTATATACGAAACGACTGTACCTTACGTCGATTTGACCTTTTCGATCACTTTCGAGCTAAGCCTTTCCAAAGCGCTCAACCCCACCTGCCAGTTTCAAGTGGTAAGTTAAAATCACCACTAGTTTTGCATGGTAAAATGAACGCGGGATTTGCCCAAGGTCTCTTTATGAATACCTCCATGAATGCCTTGATGGAGGTCTTTATGGAGGCTTGGGCCTATGTTGTATCAAAACCTTGGTGAGGAAGCCTGTTCATCTTACCATATAAAAACTAGGAAAGCAAACATCTCTACCTCAATAAGCTGGTGGGGTGCGGGACAAGGGGGAGGTTTAAGCAATTAGGCGCTTTTCCCATCGCCGAACTCGTTGACTCGGCTGCTCTATGAAATCAACATATCCCTTGCATATCCAGCCTCGTTCTGCCAAACCCGAGGCAAGGCACACCTGTGTAGCAACTCGTAATTGTAGCCCTGGCGCCTCACATATCCATCTCGCACGTACCGGCTGCACGATGTCTTGATTTTCTAGTGGAAATATCATCCGATCACCTGGTAGGCAAACATACAGCTGTATGTGTAGGTACCTACTAAGTCTGGAAGTAACCCCAACTCGCGTAGACTTTCTCAACTTGGTGATCCGCTTGATGCATATACACAATCTATGCAGGGCTAGCTTTTCTGTCAGCATTCCATTCTATCAAGGGGCAGGGGATGGTGCCTGCCCCGGTT
Source organism: Aspergillus carlsbadensis (assembly GCA_025688815.1). NCBI lineage: Eukaryota > Fungi > Ascomycota > Eurotiomycetes > Eurotiales > Aspergillaceae > Aspergillus > Aspergillus carlsbadensis. Next base: position 130,392 of record MU628216.1, on the reverse strand, counting down.
CATTCCAGGGTCCACGGTGTCTTACCCTGTTGGTACTCCTGTCCCTGCTATGTTATCCCAGGTTGCACCTTGCGAGTACTCTGCGCGCGCGCGCAATTCAACCTCAGACATCTCTTGTCTGCGGCAGTTTCTCTCCTTTTTTTCTCTTCTGTTCTCTTCTTCGTTTGCTCTGGCTGCCTTTGCTGATGTTCTCTGTTTGCTGAACCTACGATATTCACTCTTTATACCTATTTACGCGGTACCTACTGGTAGTACGGATACTAGTATACACCACTCTCATTTCTATACAAAGCTTACTATACACTCATTATTACATACAAAACGACTAGAAGCTAGCACCACCAAGATGCACCAAACCCTCATCCTCACCACCCTAACAACCCTCCTCACCCTAACATCCGCAACCCCCTTCTCCTCCTCATCCCCCAACGCCAATGCGAAACCAAACTCGAACCCCCCACACGTCCACTCCCTAAATGTCCCCAACCCTTCAAACCCCTCCCCAACAATACCCACGGGAGACAGCGTCGAATCAACAAAGGCCTCCTCGCTAACACACGCCCTCGCAACGCTAATCGCCCACGACGCAAGCGCCTCCTACGACCTAACGACATGTCCGATGACGCATGCCTCGCGCCAGTGCTGTACGTCGATTACGAAGCTCGCGGAAGACACGACCTCTCAACTCGGGGATATTGTGCCCTGGGTCTCGGACGTCAAGGTTTCGAGTTTGATTGGGTTGCAGTGTATGTATCCTATCCAACCTACCCAACCTACACCTCATTACGAGCTCTCTTTTGCCTAGGGATATTGGGGGCGTAGAGGGCGTGTTGTGGTGCAAACGCGATTCTAATTCTGCATGTCGACAGGCAAAGCCATGGCCCCCGAAACATCAAACGGCGACTGCTACGAGAGCGTAATGTGTTGCTCGGATAAAGGTGCGAGTGCAAAGGGCGCAGCAGGCGCAAGTGGCAATACAAATGGGACGCCGGTATGCACCATCCACCATCCACCCTTCGTTCTCCATTTCATTCGAAGGAAACAACCCCAAGAGGTATGCCATCTAATGTGGATACAATGCGTAGGACGGTTCGCAAGCCCTCTTCAAGAGCGGCTGCATCCCCTTTGACAAGGCAATCGAGGATAAGAAGAAGGCGATTGAGAAGAGTAAGAGTGAGGTTAGTTATTTGGCGGAGATGAGTCCGACGCCGAGGGCGACTGCGTCTGCCTCTGCCTCAGCTACTGCGAAGGCAGGGAGGGGGCAGGTTGAGTGAGGCCTGGGTTGGAGGAGGTTTTTGGTATAATAGTTGGTATAATTGGGACTTGAACCTTCACCAGGGACTAGGAGTTGATTCTGTCGGGTGCTAAGTTGAAGACTTTATATTCCTCGTTATTATGTTGTCCTGGGTATTTTTCAAGCTCGGTAATCTTAATAGCAAGTAATTCTTCGTCATTGTTCAATTGGTGTTGTACATGTTCCCTAGTTACTCGAGATCCAAGAGTAGATCACCGCCATCCCCGCCCACCCGTTGGAGGCGGCGGCGGATGCCAGCCCCGTCCGCCAGGTGGAGGGGGAGAGGGAAAGTTATATGACCCCGGTGGCATTTGCGGCTGCAGTGGCATCTGCTGCGGGAAGGGCGGGGGAAAGTTGGGGAAGTTGCCCATGGGCGGCGGTGGCGGAGGCCACTGTCCCTGATAATTTGGCGGAGGTGGCGGAGGAAACGTGCCACCGCCTGGTGGTACTGGGAATGGCATCTGGGGCGGTTGTGGATGGTAGCCCGAGGGTGCGCCATGCGAGCTGTTGTGTTGAGGGGGTGGATAGGGGCGCTGCGGTTGGTGTTGCGGTTGATGGTGTTGAGCGGGAGGTGGGGGAGGTGGGGGAGGTGGTGAGTAGGATTGCTCGCGCGGAGGAGACCTCGGGTATGAACGGTTTCGAGATGGTGAACGAGAGTCGTAACGTCTACCTCGGCGGGCTGGCATGTGGCCTCGCGATGCGCTGTCATATCTGCTGTCGTTGCTGCTATTGCTATACCGTCTGCGCTTAGGAGGACTGCGGCTTCGGCTCTCACTGCGTCGTGGACTACGGTTGTCCCCGGCGTTTCTCTTCTTCATTTGCTGGCAGAACGCACGGGACCAGCCGTAGTACGTTTCGCCTTCTAGAATTTCTCCCGTGGCAGCGTCGCGAGTAACAGTCTGGCCGAGTTCGTCGATGTCTACAACTTCACCCTCTTTCCGATCTAGCTCTATAGAACCGTATATCCGATCCACGTCTTTGAAAAAGACCTTGAGCGCGTTCACCAGCTTCTCATCTGCGGGGCCAGCCAGAAACTGCAGGGGCTTGATCATGTCAGGCCGAAGAGGGATCGTTGAGTTCGGTATTATATGCGGAATGAGGTTGCCGGCTGGCAAATCGTAATAAGGTGTGGATGGATCACCGTGTGTCGGAGGCATCACAAATGGTGCGTCTCGCGGGATCTTGCGCTCTGACTCTCCGGTATCGGCGCCAGTAGTAGCTGACGTCCTAACCGGGCCAGACACAGCAGAGTTGGCGACCACCTCACGGAGCTTTCCCACATAGTCTGCGCTGAAATACCCATGCTCCTGCCAAATATCCAGCAAGTCCGCCAACCGTCGGTGAAGCTTCGGGTTTTTCTCTCGATCGTAGGACGCAGCGTAGCTCAGTATCTCGATAATGTGCGGCTGCAGCGACCCGCTGAGAGTCGAAAACGCTGCAGTCGACGAACCGTGGTATTTCGTATGGTGAAAGAGATCATTTAGGAGGTACAGAATATGTAACCGCTTCCGTTTCGCCGAGGTTCCTCGTCCGTTACGTCCACTTCCTTGTTCTTGGGAGCTCTTCTCTTGTGCATTGGTACCGTTTGCGCCATCCTCAAACGACCCCGACAAGGTAACCAGGTATTTTGCCAGGAGGCTAACCCGGTTAGACGACGGGATAACATATCCGAGAAGCCATTTTTTGCATGTCTATGTGGCGCCAGAAGAGACGAGAGACAAGATTTAGTATATAGCGGTAACCGGTAGGCAAGGAACACGGCAGATTGATCAAACCTGGATGTTTGCGGGAGAGCAGTGCGAAAGTGCTCGGTCGAGGTAATTATGTAGGGTCGTGATCCCGTCGCGGGAGACGGAAGATGGGTCTGGGCGCAAGAGTCCAGCGGCAAGCGAGGCCTTCGCTATGGCAACTTGGTGCGAGGCCATGCTTGCGGTTGTAAATGAAGTTGAGTTGCGATGGGTTGTTGTGGTTTCGGGTTCGGGATGGTTGCGGAGAGGTTGAGCTCCGAGAGCACGTGACTCGTACATCAGGGACCAACCGAAAGCCGAGCGCGCGTTTTTGCTACCCACCTAGTTTAGAGCTCGATACGATAGTTACTGGGTAGATTAGGTCTGGGTATTAGTAGGTGGATCGATACGAAATTACGTGGTGCATGATGACAGTCAAGACTGCATTATGAACACACGCTTCAGAAAATATATACAACTACTATATAGCAGAATAGTAAAAGCAATTTGCGCATTTCTTCTTAAAACACTCTCGTCGCATAAGGCTCGCGACGGATAAGATTTGACGATGAGCTGGATGTAGAGGTTGGCGTAGAGATCGGAGTAGAAGACCCAGTAGGGGTAGGTGTTGCAGGAGGCGAAGGGACACTGCTGGATGGAACACTAGTGCTCGAGGGATCTTTGTCGCCCCCAAAGCCAGCACAATATGTTGGCAGAGAAGCAGTAACAGACTGTAACTATTAGAAAAAGCTCATGACCAAAAGGGAATATCTGACTTACCGCAATGACGGCTTCCGCGAGAGGATCCTCAGGATCATCGGCCTTGGCCACATCTGCGTTGAGCGCGACACCAGCCTTGGGGAAAACCTTGACTCCGAAATGGTCGCCTTCACCTTCACACGCCTCACCCGATGCTTCATTTGTTAGCTGTGAAATACAATGATGGGGAAATACTTACTGGCCTGAGCCATAAGAGCGCCTCCGACATAGGGCTTGAGATTTATGCCGGCTTCGAACCCTTGCCCTAAGAGATATTAGTATCCTAACCCGGGCAGAGAGGATATGCGTACCAAGTGCTTCAGCAGATAGATCAATTGACGCTTTGACATACACAAGGACCTCTCCTAGTAAACGGGCATCGACTGTGACAGGCTTTGTCTCAAGGTCTGGCGACCAGCCGGTAGACGAGACATCCGGTGATACGAGACCAATCTCGAGCTCCGAATCATCAGGAATGCTTACAGTGACACCTGTCGTAATACCTGCGGAGCCTTGAAGAGGACCTATTGAATAGCCAAGACTGAAGGTGATCTGTGGGCCAACATCGAGGATGCCACCCGGAATTGAGATGCCACCGACAGGGATCTTGCCAATCTCCCACTCATCATCGATATCACCTGCAATGTCAGCTTGGATGGCGATCCTAGGTGTAAGGACAGCTTTTACACCATTTGGTGAGAGTGATATCGAGGCACCGTTTGGAACTCCGTTCTTGGTTTCGATATGGAAACCAAAATCGAAGGATCCTTGCGTGCCACAGTCAGAGCAGAACCACGTGAGGTCGAGATTATCGACAGGAGTCTGGATCTGCCCACTACTGAAGGGCAGGGGTAGGTCGAAAGGGAGAGTCATTGTTTTATCAATGTCCCTCTGGGATACAGAATTGGATCCAGAAACAGGTCGGTATTTACCGACGGTGAGCTCATAGTTCTGAAAGTCCTTCCACGCTATAGTCTTGCCGACGAGCTTGGCGGTATTAGCGGCGTCGTCAAAGACAACTGTCGACGCAGCAAAGGGAATTCTTGTTGGGTTCCAGCCGCAGTCACCAGTCCCAGCGACAACGACTAGCTTGTGTGGGTCAATATCATTCAGCCACCGCCATCCACGCTTGATATAGCCGTAGGCTTTGTCATTCTTGAATGCCACAGTCATGCTTCTGTTTGTGCATTGGATCGATGTGAGTAAGTGCTTGAATCTGTCGATAGAGATGACAGTCTCATCATCGCCAGGTAGATCGATGGTCAGGTTCGCAAGGGTCGGATGTCCATTCTGGGATCCTATGGCTAGTTAGTCTGTGACAGACATGATCTCAAAGATCATACCAGTCCAGTAGAATGAGTCTCTGCTGAGCAGCTCCAACATAGAAAAATCAAGTTCTTGCGTGGTCCTTGTGCGGCGAGACGGGGGAACGGCATCAGGGGCGGGTATCTCCTTAAAGACCAGAGAGAAGCTAAGGTGGAAGAAAAGTGGCAAGAGGTAGGCACTGAGCCAGCTGTGAAATAGCCTGGCCATCATGATGCTTAGGTATACACGAGAAATAAGAATGTGATTGTTGCTATGTGAAAAGACAACAAAGCCTCGAGGGCGTCTGCTCATTTATGTTCAATGCCTTGGGGTATCATATCCACGATACCATCCTGTCATTTTGGAGTGACAACGATCTGCCCAGTGTAGACCCCAAGACAGTGATCATACAAAGTCAGACTCAATGGTGGATCGCATTAGACCTCAGGGGCGGCAGACGCTCGTATCCAAGACGATCTTAACATACTCAGACATGTCCGTGGTTATGAAAAGCATCAGCGATCCCAACCATTTTGTTATCACAATCTGCGAGGCTGTATCAGATGGTCGGTTTCTCGACTCTTGTTGGACGGTGGGTTTTTGGGTGGGACGCATGTTGTAGAGGCCTCGTATCCCGGTATCTGTTGTGGCTGTCCTCGGCGTCGATCACTGCGCCCGTTTCACGTTTGATGAGTGGACAGCATCTGTTAGAAATTATTCTTAGTATGCGACCCTGTCATCTCCAGACGGGAACGAGGGATGATCTTGAATTTGTGGCTCGTGTCGCGAATGAATCAGGGTCTTGACCCTTCTCGGATCTGCATCGAAATTCGAATACGATTTCTATATTTGTCTGCTAGGGACTGTTCAAACAAGAAGCGTCTTGGGTCATGACTGGACAAGACCCCCAAACTTTGGCAAACGACGCGCGGTGGCTGATAATCTCACGGGTTGAAAGCAACACTTTGATACTCGGGTTGCGAGGAGAAGTGAAAACGGCCCCCTTATGGTTGCACGGACAATTTGACATCGTCGATCTTCGAATCTCCTTGAGAAGAGACAAATCTTCTCCGCATTCTCATTCAGACTGATACCATACTGTCCGAGAAGATGTGGCCCAGGAACCGGAAGACGTGGAACGGCCATTGTTGAGCCTCACTGCCAGAGTTTCGAACTGGCCGTATCCACTAGTTTGTGTACAAGATGAGATGACAATGGGAGGCGCTTCTATTCGTCCAGAGGATCTTACCCCTGAGCCGAGCTTGAGTCTTGGACCTGGACTAAATCAATAAGACTGAAGATGTATCCTGTGCATCCTTTGCAGAGATTGAGGTCTCGACCGAGTCGACCTGGACGGTTTTCTGTAGCGGTGACTTCGGTATCTTGATTCCGTCTGTCACCTGTTGAATTGAGTCATGAGTTGCGATTTGAGGAATGCGGATGATGTCAATTGGATGAGCGGGGAAGTGGCATGATCTCTGCAGCGGACTTCCTTTTTCCCGCTGGACAAACTCCAAAGGCTCACACTTTGCGGCGATAAGGGGTCATTTCTCCATCTTGCGGGCAAAGAGCTCGAATTTGCAGTCAAAGAGTCATATTCTGCCGTCGCGTCATTGCAGCCCAATAATTTGGAAAATGGCTTGATTTCTCAGCATGAAATCGCCATTTTGTGCAGAGATGCTGCCATCAGTTGACTGATTTGCGTCGTTCCTGGACTGAGCCTAATCGCCCCGCAGCGTCTTCGGCCGGGACTGCTATCGCCGATGGCGTGAGAATCGCCTCGACACGCGTTCTCGACTTCGCACAGAGACATTTCGAGATTTCTCGATCGTGAAAGCCGCAAGAAGCCCATACGCCGGTGTAGATGTATAGCTCTTACTGGACAAGAAACCCGACAGCTGAACAAGTACACTTGTAGACTGTAGCACACTTCAAGTTGTACGGAGTAACATTGTTTGCGATGTCATCGCCTGCAGCAAAGGCCAGAAAGTGGAGAGGCCCCGCATGACCCCCACAGGATAGGCTGGCTCAGGCTGCAGATATACAAGCTGTGCCCAGTGCTGGGACGACCCTGGGAGCCTAGAGTATATAGCCTCGAGGAGACGCTTTCTTTTGCTTTTCTCTTTTCCTGTTGAACTTTATCTCCAACAATATTTTTACACCTCACACAACCCTGCTGCCCAGCCACACGCCTACAATACACGACGATATTACTCTAGTATTCTCCGCATCTACGACATATTCCCGAGTTGTCGACTCCAATAGTCCACTCAGCATAATGACTACTATCCAACTCGCTCGCCCAACAATCCGCTATTTCTCAGTGCACCGTCCTCAACAAACAAGCCGCGCATCTCGATTCGTCACCTCATCATGTCTCGTCTCTGCCGTCGTGCTTCCATTCGTCCCACCAGCCCTCGAGAGCTCGCGCGAGAAAAATAAAGGATACCCGAATCACAGCAAGTGAGTTCAATAAGCCTCACAGACCTCAAATAAAGAGAAAACGGCCTAACAGTCTTAATCCCAGGCCGCACCCGCCTCTCTGCTTCCACGCTCGCTGAAATATCAGCAAACAATTCGAAGCTAGTCCATCGGAAACCGCTTCCGAACTATGATCGTCTTAACGCCGATTTCCGATGGGACGGACTTTGCTTAATAAAACAACGACTATGTTTCGCTTCTGCTTCAAGCTTCATTTCTGGGCGTTTCGGTACTGCATGCAATCTCGGCGATACGACGTATTTCCTTTTTCGTCTTCGGACAGGAGTTGGTTGGCGTTGTCTAGATTACCCATATCTACTGGCTGAAGTCCCCCAGTGTTGTTATTCCTCCTAGGGCTTCCCTTTGCGTTGGCTTTATATCAAAGCGGGACCTTGCATTTGCGATTTGGAACTTCAACGCTTCGTGATCATCGGTTGCTGCAGGGTATACTACTATCACATGCTGGAGTATGACACGGCAAGGACCATATATGAGCTATAACCTGCTACTTATCAATCGAGCAATGATGAAACTTTCCAGAATATGCATCTGACTTGTTAGACATTTCAATCTGAATCTGGTAATGAGCGCTATGAGTTAGATACAAATATAGTACAGGTCATGAGACCCTCTCCCCGCGACCACCAGACAGTCCTGGCCAATGAACTACTATCACCTCGGAACCACTGAACTACCCCACACACAATGCTCTAAAGCCGATTCCCCGGCGGAGGTCTAAACGGCCTCGACGCCTCATACTTCCCCTTCTCCAACAACCGATCCTCCTCCGTCTCCGGCTCATGGCGCGTGGGTGCCGGGTCGTGACTTGCCTCCTCACTCGGCGACGCTACATCGTCCGCAGCATTCTGGAACCGAGCCTGGTTCGCACGCTTGTAGCTCGGGTCCTCAGACGGCGATGTGATCTGCTGGGATTGCCTGACGGTCGACTGGTGTCGGTGCTCGGCTTCCATGGCGGCTAGCTGGGCTTTCTTTTTGATTTCGGCTTCGAATCGCGAGGCACGGTCGGCATTAATGGATTTCTTAGCGAAGTAGTAGGCGCCGCCGCCGGCTGGAGGATTAAGTTGGTGTTAGCTGGGTGGCTTCGATACTTGAGAGCTTGGTGGTGTATGGGAGAGGTATGTGCGATAGGGTGCGGGGGTCAATTACCGACGCAAAGGGTGCCCCAGCCTATCCTGTTGTCATTGGAGAGCTTCGGTCAGTTGTCTGTTGCTCTTTTGGTGGAGTATTCGAGGTGTCTAAGGGTTTTCGAGGTCCGCTCACCAGGTTGATCGAATCTATAAGGGCGTATTGATTAGTCTATCTGTCCGAATTGACAATTTTTGGCGCATTAGCACATACTGTATTCATTGTAATACCAGGATGTACCTCTGGTCAGGAAAAGAATCTGGGAATGGGGTGAAGACAGGAATATTAATTCCTGGAGATTTCGTTTCGGCCCGGCGTTGTTTCGGCCGTGATGACATCAAAGCCGGCAGAACACGGGCCAGCTTGGCTCCCGGCACGTGACTCTTCAAGTAGTATGCATGTTTTTCCCTCCTCAAGAGATTTTTGTCCTTACGCAACAGATTTCCTTTCCATGTTTTTCGATTTGGATTGAAGGCAACTAACATCCGCGTAGTGTTTTGCTTGTTGGAAATACTAGGACATAGTGAGTCTGCTGGAATCTGGGAATTGTCATCCTGTCAAAGTCGATCAACAAAAAGACAGTGACAAGCTCCTGCAATTAAATACCCCCCCGACGCGCATGCACGGGGCATCCAGATATGATGCTGGACTTCTATTTTATTGTCTGCATGAATGTGGAAGTGCGAAATGGCTTGTGTTGATTCTCTGATCAATTCTCTAGTTGACGCCTCCGGAGTCCGGCTCGACTCCAATGTTGACGGTTGTGGGGCCGTTCTACGGCGGTTTTGGCACTGTGGAGAGATCGACTGTAGTACTCCAGGCTGTCAGGAGACGATAAGGTCGACCAACTTCATTGACGGAGAGAACATGCATGGCATGACTCGCCTGTCCCACCAATCATGATCATTGCTTGTCAGACAAAGAGAGTTGAAACGACAATGCAGACATGGAGAGAGTTGCCCGAAAAATATCCCTCAGGACCATGACAAAGAAACGTTCGGCCGGATTGGGGGTCGGGCAAGCCTCGAGGGCTGAGGAGGGAGAATATTGTTGAACAAAGAAGAAACTGGGCAATGTGACTTGAGATCCTCTTTTATCCAACACCCCTTCCAGAGCTCTGAATCCTATGTAAGGTCACCGACGTGATCTAAAATTTCCAAAGATCCGCCATCTTGCCGGTTGAGAACCTTTTTAATTGAATCTTTTGATCCTACAACAACTCGAAATGCCCGACAAGTTCCCTGATATGAAGTACCGAACCCTCGGGTTGACCGGTTTGCAGATTTCTGTAATTGGATTTGGTGGATGGCTCACCAGCCATGGAGGTTTTATGAAACATGGTATTTTCTCACAGAAGGGGGTCATTAAGCTCCTTATTTTCGTCAAAGTTCCTGCCAATATGCTAATCGCGTCTGATTATGGATAGGCACTGCATTCGATTGCATCCAATGGGCATACGATTTAGGAGTGAACTTTTTTGACACAGCCGAAGGTCATCCAGCTGCCCTGTCGGAGACCTTCCTTGGACAGGCGATCAAACGGTTTGGTTGGAAACAAACTGATCTTGTGATATCCACAAAGGTTAGTAGAGAAAGAAACCGTGTGCGTGCCTCGCTGCTGTTTAACAAGAGCGAGGCTCTACCAGTAGTAGCTGAATGCTCACGGCTCTATGATTTAGATCTTCCAAGGAAGCGTAAGTTCCAGGCTTTCGCCAGACCCTCCGAGCGACAGGAGCTTGGCTCGGAAGCATATCCTCGAAGGCATGGAGGATTCATTGAGGAGACTCGACCTACCGTATGTCGATATCGTTTACGCACATGAACCAGACCCCGGCACACCTATGGAGGAAATTGTGCGCGCCTTCAACCATTTGATTAACGCCGGAAAAACCATCTACTGGGGAACTTATGACTGGAGCCTAGCCCAGATCACGGACGCCGTCGATACTGCAGAAAAATTGCACCTCGTTGGCCCGGCTGCTCATCAGCCCGAGTATAGCCTGCTGGCGCGTGATCGAGTGGCATTCGAATACACGCCGCTCTACTCGGAAGAACACTACGGGCTGACAACACACTCGCCCCTCAGAAAAGGCATCCTTACGGGCAAGTACAATATTGTTACTTCTCCGCCACCAGGCAGTCGTCTGGCTAAGTCTAGGGCGAAATTCATCGAGGAGTATCGAAAGACCTTTGGTGATGAAGCTTGGGAAAAAGATGCGGCGAAGGTTGACAAGCTGAGGGAAATAGCGACAGACTTGGGCGTGTCAGTCGCCCAACTGTCTATTGCATGGACTTTGTCTAATGGGGATGTATCCTGCGTTATCACCGGAGCCTCAAGGGTGGACCAGGTGATGGAAAGCATCAGAGCTCTGGAAGTATTGCCCAGATTGACGGATGATACTGGCCTCAGTGCGCGAATCCGGGAGGTGACAGGGTAAAAGCAGCCACTCCTTAGTAGTAGGGAACCTTTGCGCTCTTAACCACAGCCCTCGGTTTGATATTTGTCATGTTTCGCCTCGCTTACAAGAAAGTCGTTTTTTATGTTTCAAAGACAGGATTGAGACCAGAAGTTCAAGTTAGAGCCAAGAAATCTTTGCCTATTTCCATGCGCGTTATCCATTCGAACAGGGAAGAGTCAAGGCGCATCAGCCCAGACTGTCCTCGAATCCTGATAAATTTGACGTGAGGGTGACAGAAGTTCACAAGACGACGCCAAAGACCTGTATGTAGGCTATATCCAGGTCGAATCGCGTGGGAGCCATCATTTGAGATTCCCACAAGTTGTGAGTGCAAGAGTCAAAGGGTGAGCGATCATTCGAAGTCGGACTTTGCTCAGGTCATGATATCGTGCTAGTCTAAAGTCGGGTTAGTACTAGTGGCCAACCACCAATCAATGCGACCGACGCCACCAGAGCCTCAGGCTACAAAGCTCACCTCCGCCTTGACCTCCGATCAGGTTCGCCTTTCTTTCACTTCATCCTTCGTCTCTCGACTGATCTCGACGCCATCCTCACCCCATCCTTTACTGTACAACAACACGGCTCAAAAAAAGCCCAAGGCATCGGAAAGGAATGATCTGCCGTCCTTGAAGCTCAACTGGGGCGCTGGCAGCCCGCCGGAGCCTTCGCGCTCGCTCACTTCGTGATACAGAATCCCAGCAAAATAGACGTTAGAATTTTCATAAAGAAACAAACCATCCCAGACAGCCTTCCATCATGCCGTCCAAACGCAAGGCTACTGACAGTATGGACTCACATATAGATCCGGGTAAGTGACAGGGCTGACTCGCATAGGTGGTCGGTCCAGTAGAGCGTCAAAGCGAGCAACCCCCGTGCCTGATATCGGCAGTAGCGATGAGTATTCTGACTATGAGGAGGATGCAAAGGCGGATAAGATCAAAGGTAACGGAACGCAGGAGCGCCATGATGCAATACAAAGCTCTCAGTAACTGACGTTCGAAGATATGGTGGACAAGTTCTCCTTGGAATCGTTTAGCAAAAGGTCCCAGAAACAAGATCCAAACTTCGGCTACAAGGACTTCTCCTCTCTTCCGTTAAAGTCCGACCATGCGAACCGTCCTCTGTGGATCGATCCGTTGAAAGGCACCATTACGCTCGAGAGTTTCTCGCCGCTCGCTCCCCAAGCGCAAGATTTCCTTACGACGATCGCCGAACCGCTCTCGCGTCCCACGCATCTGCACGAATACCGGCTGACGGGAAACAGTCTGTATGCTGCCGTGTCGGTTGGGCTTCAGCCCCAGGATATCATCAACTTCTTGGACCGACTGTCGAAAACCCCGCTTCCGGATGCGATCAAATCGTTTATCGTCGATTTCACAAAGTCATATGGGAAGATCAAGGTGGTGCTGAAGCATAACAAGTTCTTTGTCGAGAGTACGGATCCGGCTATGCTTCAGATGCTTCTTCAGGATGAAGTTATCGGACCTCAGCGGGTGCACGGCTCCGAGGGGATCATCCAGCAAGCAGCGCCGAAGATGGGGGGCCTTGTGATTCCTGGGACTAAGGATGCGGCGGGTGTTAGGCAGAATCTGGAGCAGAAACCCGCGGAAGACGGGGCAGACAGACGTCCAGAGGACGATGCAATCATGCTCGCCATTCGCGACGACGATGACGACGACGACGAGCAGGCTCAAGTCCACAGCTTTGAAATTCCGAACGAAGCCGTCGAGCCTGTCAAGGCACGTTGTCAAGCCATGGGCTGCCCTGCGCTGGAAGAGTATGATTTTCGGAATGACGAGATCAATCCGACACTTGACATCGACCTGAAACCGAACGCGCGCATTCGAAGCTACCAAGAAAAGAGCTTGAGTAAGATGTTTGGTAACGGACGTGCGAAGAGTGGTATCATCGTCCTGCCTTGTGGCGCGGGAAAGACTCTCGTTGGCATCACAGCTGCTTGCACGATCAAGAAAGGAACCATTATTCTTTGCACTAGTTCCATGTCTGTCGTCCAGTGGAGAAACGAGTTTCTTCGGTGGTCCAATATTGATCCAGGCGATATTGCCGTTTTCACCTCCGACAACAAAGAGAAATTCCGCCGATCAACCGGAATCATCGTCTCGACGTACTCCATGGTTTCTCAAACACGAGCTCGGTCTCACGATGCGCAGAAGATGATGGACTGGATCCAGTCACGGGAATGGGGTCTTATGATTTTGGATGAGGTGCACGTCGTGCCTGCTTCCATGTTCCGAAAGGTCACCTCCGCCATCGCCACGCAGAGCAAGCTCGGGTTGACCGCTACGCTCCTACGTGAAGATGACAAGATCAAAGATCTGAACTTTCTCATCGGTCCCAAGCTGTATGAAGCCAACTGGATGGAGCTCGCGGAGCAGGGCCATATTGCTAAGGTGCAGTGTGCCGAAGTCTGGTGCCCGATGACAACTGAGTTCTATACGGAGTACATGCGAGAGAAGTCAAGAAAGGCTGCTCTTTTATACATCATGAATCCCCGGAAATTCCAAGCTTGCCAGTTTCTCATCGACTATCACGAAAAGCGAGGAGACAAGGTTATTGTTTTCTCCGACAACGTATATGCGCTTGAACGATATGCCCTTAAGTTGAACAAGGCCTACATTTACGGTGGCACGCCTCAGAACGAGCGCATGCGAATTCTCGAGAACTTCCAGCACAACGAGCAGGTAAACACCATCTTTCTTTCCAAGATTGGAGACACCTCTCTCGATCTCCCCGAGGCAACGTGCCTTATCCAGATTTCTTCGCATTATGGTTCCCGTCGTCAAGAAGCCCAGCGTCTTGGTCGCATTTTACGAGCCAAACGCCGAAATGACGAGGGATTTAACGCCTTCTTCTACTCTCTCGTCTCGAAGGATACAGATGAGATGTTCTATTCGTCGAAACGACAGGCCTTCTTGGTCGACCAGGGCTACGCTTTCAAAGTCATCACTCACCTTCAAGGCATAGAGAACCTGAGCGGCCTCGCATATGCTACTCCGTCGGAGCGCCGTGAACTGCTGCAAGAAGTCATGCTGCAGAACGAAACATCCGCCGATGTGGAGAATGTCGTGGATGACCTCTTCTCTGATCGTTCTGGCGGCAACCGAGCGAGAGCCAAGGCAGGCGTCAGGCGGAGTGCGGCTACGCTTAGTGGTCTGGCTGGTGGCGAGGACATGGCATACATTGAGTACAACAGGAGCAGAAATAAGCAGTTGAAGGACAAGGGACACCATCCACTATTCCGGAAGCTCGAGCGGGACCGCCTGAAGAGGAAGAAGGAGATGGAGGACTTCAATCAGTAGATTGCACTTTACCCTCGATATGCGTTGCCTCACTAGGTATATATCATTACTTGCGATCTGCCCTAGACTGAACTTTGGATACCATATATTTATTTGATAAATTTGTAATTTCTACCAAGGCTTTCCAATATAAACAGTCTAGTATAGTGCTGAACGTAATATGGTTGAATAGTGGATGATGTGTGTGGACTCTGTGGAGTCATCGCCCCATCAATATCACGTGATGATTAGAGTGAGTGGGGCGATTTCCCAACAGCTTCAAGAAGACTCAAAGCTCTCTTCATCAGCAACGCCCTTGGATATTCACAAATCTCGCTTTTATCATCAAGATCACTATAGATTTGTTCCTATACTCCTCGATTGCAACGATAACATCATACGCAATGACAGGCGAGGAAGATCCCAACCGCAACAAGCAGACTCCTTCCTCGCCTGAGCGCTCCCGCCAATGGCCCGACGATGAGAATCCGTTTGTCGCCTTCCGCCGATTCGCCGATGAACAGATATCTTCGATGCTACAGTCAGTAATGGGGCTCCCATCCATTTCGACGCCCCCGCAATCCGATCGATGGACCATCTTCGCCGACGAACAGAATTATCGAGACGCGCAGATGCGCCAACGGCAGCCTCAGGACTACGACAATAATAATAACGGGAATGAGAACGGCGGGGATGCTTCGAACTCTAGAATCCAGGAACGCTCATCGACACAGGATAATAGTTTTCCGCTGGGCCCCTCTCGATCGCGCCGGTCAGGACCAGAGAACCTCTTCGACATCGACATGTTCTTCGATTCTTTCTTCGACCGCTTCTGGCTCGACGATCACGTCTCGTCTCGCTTCTTCCAGCCCTACCACCGCCCTCTTTTCTCTAGCATGATGAGTGCCGAATCACCAGCTTGGCCGGTTAACTACCTCATGTTCAGTCCATATTCGCCTCTACACCTAGAGCGCCAGGCGCGTTATCGGTCCCATCGTGACCGCGGGGTCTTTTCGTCTATTGTGTCGTCCATGAGTCTTTCGGCTGAATATGATCCTGAAGAGCCGAGGTGGAGGGAAGCTTTTGAGGATCTTTTGCGACTGGAGAACGGAAAGCCTATGTTGGATCGTGAACCGAGAGCCGTTGTCAAGCCGGAAACAGGGAAGGAATGGCTACAGGGACTTGTCAAACGGGGCAGTTTGGGCGACCACTGGAAGTACGCCGCTGGATCAGATAGTCAGCCCTGGTCCAGGTTAACATTGGAGCGTGCGGATCGCAGTAAAGAATCTGATCACCCCTTGCCGGAGGGAGAGAAATCTGATACGCCTGTGACGAAGGACACGGAATCCCAGCCTTTGACTGAGCTGGATCTTTATGACCGCTTCCTTGCAGACATCGAAGCTCGCGAACGTGACTTTTTCGGCGACTTTCACCACAGCCCTCTTTTACGCTTCCTCCTAGAGGACCGCCGCAGAGGCCGGGATGCCATTCTTCCCTCAGAAAAGGAGCATGGGGACGAAGACACGGAGACCTGGTTGGAGCTTGTTTCTGGTGGAAACAAGTATTCCATCCCCGAGCCTCCTAAGGAGCTGACTCCCTCATCGGCTCCTGCTGTAGAAGCTCCTCCAGCTACTTCCCCAGCGGAGAAGACTTACGTGGTCTCGACCCAAATCAGCACAGAGCGTGTACGCCTCCCCGATGGGTCTGTCCAGACAAAGACCGTAAAAACCAAGCGGTTTTCGGACGGCCGCGAGGAAACGAACGAATCCACCGAGGTTGTCCACCCGCCTCAACGCGACCAGCACTCTCTTGATAAGCAAGGTCCTAGTCCTGACCAGAAGAACAATGGCTGGTTCTGGAAGGACTGAATGCAGCATGTTAATGTCACTTGTCTGAACTACCTCTCATATGTTTATATTTCTTGCGGTTTAGCGTGGCTTTCTGGGTGTTGGTGTTTGTTTGAACAATTTTATTTTAACCAATGATCCCATACATCACCTGTCAATGACGACTACTCTACTTCTCATGTGCATGTATCGCTCATACTTACTCCGTCAGAATGCCGGTTCCTTAACCAGACATCTTAAAGACCGTTAAACTAGCCAATATCATTGTGATTCGCTTCGCTTACATTTACCACAGCATCTCATGGGGTGGCTAATTTATGTCGAAGATGAGTTTGAGGACATATGTACCTACAGAGTAGCAGATCTTAAGAAACCTTGGTTATTATTCTTGGTAGCTCCGAAGTCCCGCAAGCTCGCTCGTTGCGACACTAATCGATGTACTTGCTCCGTAAACAGTTAGAAGACTTTGTACACGTACAGGGTATGATGCATTCGCCCTCCATAATCTCATCCATTTTCAGGCGAAGGGATTAAGACATGTGGGTTTTCCAGGTCCTAGCCAAAAGCCAACCGGCGGCAGGGCAGATGTTTGAACGGTTAGTCCAATTTGCAAGCGGCCTTGAGGTTGTTGACCGAGTTGTCTAGCGTAAGCGCAATCTTCATCTCCTCATCCCAGGGACTATGGTGACGCTCACATGCAGTAAACATCTTTTCCTGAGCGTGAATGAAGATGCGCTGATACATATCCTTCACGTCGAGGTGTCTTTTGTGTACCTCGCCGAGAATAATTTGATCGGGACGAAGTAGCTTTGTCGTGCGATCTTTACCATATCCCTCATACTGCAAAGAGGCCACCTCGGCAAGTGGCACTCCGAAGATTTCCTCGTCGTTCATGTTCTGCTCGGGAAGAGGGCTGTACCGCCAACGAACGAACGCCCTGAGAAGCTCCATGTCGTCCTTCAATGCCTCTCCGGTCAGGAACTTATAGCAGAATGTGAGGCTAGGCTGGGCCATGATAAGACGTCTCTGGCCGCCAGTGGGGTTACCACGCTTCAGCTTCACAAACATGTCGAGGCGGATGATGAAGAAGACTGCTCCGAAGAGATCCAGGTCCCGCCAGAGATTTTTGTTCTGGATGGTCCAAAGGCGCCGCTTTGTGTCTGGAATGTCCATCAGGAGCCATAGCTTTAGGATGGCAGGCTTGAACCTGTGAGGAACATTGTAGCCAGCGGCGTCAAGAGATTTCATGATGTAATGGACAGTATGGTCGCGGTGCCTCACCATCTGCAGCCATCGAAACGAGGCAGAATATGCAATGAGACTGTCATTGGCGCACATGACAGTGCCCTCGGGGAGTTCGGTGTGTGCGGCAGGCCGGGTATACCACAGCTTCTGGTAGCAGCGCCACGGGAAGACGTAAGAAGCTGTACGCAGTCTAGACTGGGTTTGATATTTGATGATGCGTGGCAGGTATTTGACGACAAAAGCACGGAACGACCTCGACACTGCCTGCAGACTCATAACATCATGGACTCGAAGATGACCTGTGACATGCAAGGCAACCTCGGGATGATCAAGAATTGAGAGGAGGATGTTGAATTTGTGATACGCAAGCATAGGGCCCTGGGTCCTGTCGGTATTGGGCTGCTGCTGGATGTTCCAGTGTGGAGCTGGGGGTTCAACATTGATCATGGTGCGGACCACGTCTTCAACGCCATCAGTGTTTCCCGTCCCATACTCCTCGTGCATGGGCTCCGTCTTCAGTTTTGGGATACCCTGGAGGCCTTGAGTATCTTCAATCTCTGGGGGATACACGAACTGTCCTTGGCCCTGCTGGCCGGCACCAGGGTCAGGTTTCAAGGTCCATCCGTACGGATTGTCCATGTAACCGTGACCGTTTGCGCTTGGGATTCTGGTTGGTGCTTCCATGAAACCATGTTGGTTAGGTACATTTCCAGTGTATGCCCCCAGATTCTGGAAATGAGGCGCCAAAGGTCCATAGTAACCCTGAGCTTGGTGCATATTGTGCGTATAACCGCCGAAATTATGAGCAGGAGCTGGTACCGGATAGTTTTCGTTCCTCTGAAGAACGGGTGCAGGGCGTTGAAAAACAGGAGTTGGGTTGGCGTATCCTTCATATGGTAAGCCAGGGAACGGTCTAGCGAATGCGCCACCTTGATTGTTGAAAGCTGCGGCTTGGATATGGGGAACAGTCACGCCGCTCCTGGTGATTTGGAGCAACGCCGGGGCTCTCTGTAGGTTGATATGCACTTGAGGGACATGAAGTGTATTCATGGGAAGAATATTCTGTGGAGCAATCCCAGCTAGAAGCTGCTGTCGGACAAGATATTCGCGTAAGTTTTGTGGATTGTTGTTCAAGGCAGCTTGCTGATAATGTGTTGGAGTCTGAGCGTGAAGAAGGACTGGTTGGCGACCTTGCTGAGGTGTTCCAGCTCCAACACCGTTGGCTGCATTGGGTTCGCTCTTTATGACCCTTTGTCTCATAGGTCTAGCAGTCCCAGGACGGTCGATTGAGGGGGCATTCTGATCATCACCTGGAGCCGCCATGTGAAGTAGAGAACGGGCAACATCCATCTCACGAGTGTTAGGATGAGCCATTTCGGAAGGTAGTAGGTCCAGAGAGAGAAAGTGGATGGGCGAGAGGTGAATCGAAGATAGATTTGAGATAGGTAGTGGTCAAACACCAAGGAAGACCAGTGGTGGAGGGTTGGGTAAACGGACAAAAGAGGCGAGAGAGGGGTAGAATAACACAAGGCATTTCCAAGACCTGAGTGAACAACTGCTTGAGAAGGGGAATTTCTTGTGTGTTTTCATTCACTTATGGTGATGAAATAATTCGCGCTATCATTCTCAAACACAACAAGGCGAATAAATGACTAGACCATTCCAGCCAGATGCCCTACTCAAAGATCAGGCTCACTGAATCAATAGTAGCCAGAAGATAAATTCTGATGATTCTGCTTATGTATGACACAGCATCTAGACTACCCAATATTCAGTTGAGATCAAGTTTTATATAGCACATCACGAGGGAGCTGGGTCATGTTGTTGAACAATGGAGATCAAAGACATTCGTCGCCTGGGTAGGAAGAAAACAATGCAGTTTTATCTTCCGGCACCCCATTTCGTTCTATTGACTGTTCGACGACCCCAGAGATAGATAGATATCGTTGGGGACTTTTGACGGTTGTAAGTAGACATCGGTACTTGAATCTATCCAAGTAACGATATATGCAAAATAGAAAAAGACAAATATACGCGCAAGGGCATGAAACGAAAGGGCCAGGATGAGAAAGACTTGACCTGGTCGTTCCATGGAAAAAAATACTGCCAACACCCGGTCCTATTGAACATAACCTGTTGAGAGGTACCCGCCAAAACTCCAGAAAAAAAAAGGCATCATGAATACCGTCCACTGTTAAATGAGGGGTAACAAATCGAAAGAGAAAAGAAAGGTGTAGATGTGTACAGGTCGTGGAGTTGAGCTGGGTTGAACTACTTTCTGTTCAGGAGCGTAAGGAATTCCTCCCGGGTCTTTGCACTGGAGCGCATGCAGCCAAGCATGCAGCTGGTGGTTGTTGTGCTGCTGGTCTTTTGAACGCCGCGCATCACCATGCAGAGATGGGAAGATTCCATGACGACGCCGACGCCTCTGGGCTTAAGGACTTCGGAGATGGCGAGAGCGACCTGTTTGGTTAAGCGCTCTTGTACCTGGAGTCGGCGGGAAAACATTTCGGCAAGGCGGGCAAGCTTGGAGAGGCCAAGGACGCGGCGATCGGGGATATAACCAATGTGCATCTAGGAGGATAGTCGATTAGAACGGCAGCGAAGCCTAGCGATTCGAAGGGGCTTTTTACCTTTCCAGTAAAGGGAACCATATGATGCTCACACAGCGAGAAAACATCGATATCCTTGACAATGACCAGCTCATCGTGATCTTCATGGAAGACGGCACCATTGACTAGATCCCTAACGTTCTCCTCGTAACCCTTGGTGAAGTAGAGCATCGCTTTCGCATACCGGTCAGGCGTTCCCCTGAGACCCTCCCTCTCTGGATCTTCCCCAATACATTCAAGAATGGTCCTTACAGCTCCTGAAAGTTTCTTGATGCGCTCCTCATTTTCCTCTGGC
The DNA here is from genome assembly GCA_025688815.1 of Aspergillus carlsbadensis. Taxonomy (NCBI): domain Eukaryota; kingdom Fungi; phylum Ascomycota; class Eurotiomycetes; order Eurotiales; family Aspergillaceae; genus Aspergillus; species Aspergillus carlsbadensis. The sequence goes on along the minus strand of MU628216.1, from coordinate 109,924 downwards.
GAAGACTCCAATCGCGCGCGAGTGCCAGGGCCTATCCACGAGGGCGACGTTAGCCAAGAGAGCTTGCAACGAGCTCGAGAAAGAACTTACAGGGCCAGCTGAGTCCATCAAAGTCGATCGGCGGGTTCAAGGTATACGGGCTGTCTGGACGGCTGACAGTTGCCGGTGGGGTTAGCGCACCGGCTTCATCTCTCGGATCGCGGGCTGGATCATTCAGCGTAGGCCTATACCCGTACCACATTAGTCAAGCACATAAGAAGATAAAGCTCAAAAAGAGCATACTTTGTAACCACGGAGCTTCGGCGAGGGCTGTCGTAGCTGCTAGCATGATCAGCCGCTTGCGCCTCCGACTCCGGTAGGTCGAACTCCGCGGGAATGCGAGGAGCGAAAGATGACCGGATCGAAGTTTGAACGCTTTCCCGCTCACGCGCGTCTCGGGAGGCAACAGACGTATTATTCAAAGGAGAGCCGCCGTTCAGGAGATGAGAAGGTATCACCGACTTGGGCTTGGGACCCGTGGGAGGAGGAGAGCCGGAACCCATAGCTAATTCTTACTATGGCGGGGAGAACACTGGGATGTGGGGTTCTGTAGGAGGCTGGACAAGGAAATAAATAATGGTAGAACTGGGTTGATCGATAGGCGGCTGGAATAGAAAAATGAGGAATGAGATTAGGACATGGCTTGAGTCATTTTTGGTTTGTCGGATTTTTTTTTTGCTTCTAACAAGAGGGGAAAAAGACACCACTAGTATGACGGGCTGAAGGCGATTCTTTTCGGAGAGGGACCCCTCCGAACACGCCGCACATGGGGTTGACTTGCATCAGTGTTTGCTCACCGCCTGCGATCACGGCCACTCAGTGCACTACAAGACCGTTGCTTACTGGTAGTCTTCTATGGTACCATAGTCTTCTAGAAGAACTTGTCGCATCTGCATCATGCGGGCTAATGGGTCCGGGTATCTCAATGGCCAATCCACGAGTGTCAATTATTGGAGGCTAGAGGAGCAAGAAAACGGCGTGATTGCATTGTTAGCTCCGAGAACTGGCGCTTAAGCAGCTCTCTTAGATTGAATTTTTGGACTGAGTAAAAGTGCCTCTGCTACTAGTACTAAAATTAGCTTGAATATTTTCAATGCGACTTGAGCTTGCAAAGAGACGATGAAGGTTGCATTTAAGTAGTTGATTTCGCCGGATGAGGTTCAGTATTATGGTGTGCTTTTCACAATGAAAAGTGATAGGAAGGTAAAAAGGCCAAATACAATAATGGCATGGGATATTCCACCAGAAATCATATTTCTGTAACGCAAGTTTGGACTAGAAAAGATTCTTCGCCGGACGCTAGATTCAATCAAGGCTCCAACTCCTCGGTCGGCACATCCTCCATATCCTTACCCACGATTGCATCGGCAACCTTCCATACTTGCAGAAGATTGTCCTCTGCGGCAGAGCAGAGTACCCAGGGGTCATTGAGGTTCCAGCTGAAATCAGAGATACGATTCGTGTGACCACCGTGCATGAACAGACTATTGAAATGTCAGAATGAGAACTTAAACCGGAGGATTTCAGAAAGATAGAAAGAAAGATCACGTACAGCTCAGGTGGCCCATCCTGGGCATCTTCAGGGCTTTGCTCTTCGCCCGCCCGACTGAGGTCCCAGAACATGATCTTGCGATCATAGCTTGCGCTGGCCAGCACGGCTTCCTCAAACGGATGCCAAGAGATTGATGTGACAGAGTCGGTGTGATTTTCGAGAGTATGGAGCTTGGTGTTAAGGTTGCGCAAATCCCATAGGCCAATGGTCTTATCAGCAGATCCTGTGGCTAGGACGGTTTCAGCGGCAGGGTTGAAAGCAAGGGCATTGATAGCGTCACGATGTTGGCCTGTGGCTGATGCCGCTGAACGATTGCTGTCCGGCATTCGCGTGTCAAGAATTTGTAAAGTGATATCATCAGACACAGTTCCAATAAGGGATGAGTGAAGTGGATGGTGCTGAACATCATTGACAATCGACTGATGGTGGGTATAGGTTCGGACGGGCTTCAGGGCCTTGTTGCTTTTGGTGTATGTGGTGAGATCCCTGCCAGGTGTTAGCAGTAGCCGAGGGCAAGGATTAAACCACAAGTAATTACCAGAGGCGCACAGTCTTGTCCTCGCTTCCTGTAGCCAGGTGACCTGCAACATGCGGACTCCAGCTGAGACCGAACCCTTCCCGCTCATGGCCAAGCAGCTCCATTTCGGGGTTCACTGTTCCTGTGGGGAGGCTGGGGTGTTTTGAGCGGTCCCAGATCATGACTCTCCCATCCGTACACATCGTGGCAATTATGTTGGGGTTCTGTGGTTGATATCGTGCTTTGTTGACCTCGCCCTTGTGGTCGATCTTCTGCACAATGTTGAATTTGATCTCCATCGGAGCTTTCTTGGAGCTGCCGCCATAACCGCCAATCTCTCCGCGTTCCTCATCATAGTCATCGGGATTGGGAGCATTAGGGTTAGGTAACTGGATTTGAGCGATCTGAAGATAGTTTTGTGCGTCGCTGGACGTGTGAGTACCGAGGAGTAGACGGTGGGTTGAGTATGGCTTGTCAGGGACTCTGTGATGGAAAGATTAGAACAAGGTCTATCGCCTCAATCAAGGAAGCGTCGCGTACTCTTGCTTGTCAGGGAGCCATTGTGTTGTTAGCGTCGGCCACTCTAACGCCGTGCTGAGGATCATGTCGTAAAGGAAGGGAGCGTTCTTTTTCCATGTTTTGTATTCTGGTCGATGTGTGTCAGCCTAGGCTTTACGTAGGCTCATAGGTATCATGAGATGGAATACCTTCGTTAATGATCTTCTCCTCGGTGCGCTCCTCCTCTTGCTCCTCCTGCTCTTCAATGAAACCTGGTAGAAGTTAGAGAATTGGCCCGCGCGCAATTGTTTTAGAGTGATAAGCGCACCGTCATCGTAGGGCTCCATATTTTCGGTTGTATGTTAATCGATTCTCGAATGACCGAAGGAGCAAAAGGCGACGTTGTTGTATAACACAGGATCGGCGGAGAGAGCTTTGCAGTTTGCGGACGGAGCTTCTTTTCAGAAACGCGAGATCTCGTCGCAGCGCGTTAATGGGCGTCACTGGGCCTAAACCTAATTAGATCTAAGGGCTTGGCAGAGCTATACCCAGCCTGGCTTCCGCCTTAAGCCTCCACTGCCCAGTTCTCGGTTCGAGCCCGAGGCGGTCTCAGCCACCTTGAGTGAATCATCTTTCCAATAGCTCCCCTCGACCCCGAGCTCGCTTCATCTTCGTTTCTCCTTGCTCTTCTAGTTTATTTACTGCTTGGAAGCATCGTTCCTTATTTTGTACTTTACTCTCACGCTCCCTGAGTATCCAGAGTCTTTTTTCTTGGGTCCGCGGTCTTCGAATAGTTTGCCTCGAAGCTTGGTTTCTTCATTGGGTTTACTGACGACGACTACGACGATCACGACGCACCACGAGAATCGCACTTATTCGCTTGCGCTTTTACTACGATTTCTTGTCTCATAATTTCCTTTGATTCGCCATGGGTGTCCCAAAGTTCTTCCGCTGGCTGAGCGAGCGGTATCCTACGATCTCTATGCTGATCGCAGAGAACCGGATACCAGAGTTCGACAACTTATATCTCGACATGAACGGCATTATTCATAACTGTACACACAAAGATAGCGACTCCCCTACCTTCCGATTGACCGAAGATAAGATGTTCATAGCCATCTTCAACTATATCGAGCATTTGTATGGCAAGATCAAGCCCAAGAAACTTTTCTTCATGGCGGTGGATGGTGTTGCGCCACGCGCCAAAATGAATCAGCAGCGCGCGAGACGATTTCGAACGGCCCTAGATGCTGAAGTGGCGAGAGAGAAAGCGATTGCCCAAGGGGTTGAAATGCCAAAGGAGGATCCTTTCGACAGCAACTGCATCACCCCCGGAACGGAGTTTATGGCGAAGCTTACGGAACAACTGAAGTATTTCATTAGCAAGAAGATTTCCGAGGATAAGGACTGGCAGGGGGTGGAAATTGTACTTTCAGGGCATGAAGTACCAGGTGAGGGAGAACACAAGATCATGGAATATATCCGACACGCGAAGGCGCAACCTGGATACGATCCGAACGTTCGCCACTGTCTGTATGGACTTGACGCAGACTTGATCATGCTGGGTCTGTTGAGCCACGACCCGCATTTTGCCCTTCTCCGTGAGGAGGTGACCTTTGGCCGCCAGGTGCAGAAAAAGCCAAAGGAGCTGGAGCATCAGAATTTCTTCCTGTTACATTTGTCCATGGTTCGAGAATACCTGGAACTGGAGTTCCAGGAGCTGGAGCAAGAAGGAACTTTGAGCTTCCACTATGAGTTTGAGCGTGTGATCGACGACTTCATCTTGATGGCTTTCTTTGTTGGGAACGACTTTTTGCCCAACTTGCCTAACCTTCATATCAATGAAGGTGCGCTATCGTTGATGTTCAAAGTCTACAAGGAGGCTTTGCCGAAAATGGGTGGCTATATCAATGAGGAAGGTGTTATCAACCTGGAACGGCTTGGTATGCTTCTGGATGGATTAAGCCACGTAGAGTACCGCTTCTTCGAGGCTGAGAACTCAGATGCGGCATGGATTCGTGCAAAGCAGAATGGCGCGGAAGAAGCTGGGGAGGCTGACGCGAAGCCAAAGACATTTACAATCACGCCGGACCAGAAAACTATTCTAAAGACGGTTAAGAAATTTGTTCTGAATCGACCTGGAAAGGCGGCAGACTCCAACCCTCTTGAATTCCCACCGACACTCCCTGCTAGGGACCGCAAGTTTGTTGAGCAACTCGCGGGTGACCTTCGACTGCCCTGGTCGACAGTCTCGAATGACGATGGGGACCGATTTATTCGTGTCGAGTTTCCTGCGAGTGAAGATGATGACAGTGAGGAGGAAGACGAAGAGGCTTCTATGGCTGTGCAGCGCATTATCCGCAAATATGAGAACGCGAAAGTTCAAGAGTTATCCGCCGAAGAAGCCCAAGCAGCGGCTCAGAAGAAGTACGACGAAAAGTTCCAGGATTGGAAGGACAAGTACTATATGAACAAGTTCGACTGGGGCTTGGACAACCACGAGGAAATGAGGAAACTGACCGAAAACTATGTTCAAGGCCTTCAATGGGTTCTGTACTACTACTACAGAGGCATTGCCTCTTGGCCATGGTTCTTCAGCTCGCACTACGCACCAATGATATCTGGTAAGTTTGGTGGTTGTAGACATGTCTATTTCCCGCTTGGCTGATTGCGATCTAGATGTGAAGAAGGGGTTGAAGGCGGACGTGAACTTCCGGCTCGGACGACCTTTCAGACCCTATGAACAGCTCATGGGTGTGCTTCCCGACCGTAGCAAAAAGACTGTGCCTAAGGCGTATCACGACTTGATGACTTCGCCGGATTCCCCCATCATTGACTTCTATCCACGTGATTTCGAGCTGGATATGAACGGCAAGAAGATGGAATGGGAGGCTGTTGTCAAGATTCCGTTTATCGACGAGCGCCGCCTTCTCGATGCACTTGCCACAAGAGAGCACCTCTTGACACCCGAAGAAAAGGCGCGCAATGGCTTCGGCGTAAGCCTGAAATTCACTTACTCGCCTGACACGGAGTATATCTATCCTTCTTCCTTGGCAGGAGTTTTCCCGGATCTTCCCAACTGCCACTGTGTGCAAAACGTTTTTGACCTCCCCACGATGGAGGGCTTGGAACCGTACGTTGGGCTGATGGAGGGAGTGCACATTGGCGCTTCCGCTCTCGCAGGTTTCCCAAGTCTGAAAACCTTGCCGCGTGTTGGCCAATTGGGCTTCCACGGTGTTTGTGTCTTTCAGCAAGAGAGCCGCAATGAAAGCATGGTGGTTACGATTCTTGACCCTGGAAGCAGATCGTCCACCGAGCTGGCGAAGCAGAAGCTTGGCCAGCGTGTTTTCGTCGGCTATCCATTTTTGCAAGAAGCACTTGTCATCCGTGTTTCCGACGAATTATTCGATTACACTCTCCCGGAAGGGGAGCAACATGCTCTTGCAACTCCTCATTCGGACGTGCAGATTGAGCAGTGGAAAAAGAAAGCTGACAAAATTGAGGGCACTTACAGCAGAAGGTTTGGTATGATCATCGGACCTGTCGAGGCTATGGTGCATGTTCAGCTACTGAAAGGCCTCATCAAGACTGACGAAGGTGCCACGGTCAAGGAATTTGCAGATATCCCTGGACAGGAAACGGATTACGCGCTTCAGCTCGTCGTCGACGAAGTCATCAACCCGGATGAGCGCTTCATTGAACGCGAAGCTCTGCCGATCGAAAAGGAGTTCCCCGAGGGCTCGCGAGCCTTTTTCCTGGGCGATTTCAACTACGGTAGGCCTGTCCATATCACTGGCCATGAAGATGGCAAAGTGACTGGTTTGATTGCCTCCATCAAGGGTCGGGAGCCCGACTTTGGGAGGGAGCGTGCCAAGAACGCCGAGGCGCTCAGCCCTTATATGCCATCCTTTGCAATTGCACGCAACTTGCGCTTGAACCCGCTGGTTCTTGCCAAGATTACTTCTTCATTTTCTGTGGACGTCGAAGGCTTCCGAGTCAATCTAGGTCTCAATCTCAAGTTTGAGGCCAAGAAGCAGAAAGTCCTTGGATATTCTCGGCGTGGAGACTCCGGCTGGGAGTTCAGTGCAAAGGCCGTCGGCCTGCTGCAGCAGTATATGATCAAGTTCCCCGAATTTATTGCGGGTATCCAGCGTAACCCTCAGAACGATCGATACACACCAACCGATTTCTACCCACCAGACATTGCTCTCCAAAAGATCAGCGAAATCAAGGCTTGGCTCAAGGAAATCGAAGCCAAGAGCTTCGAAAGGGTTCCCCTCGAGGCAGAACAACTTGATTCGGATATTGTCAAGTTGATTGAACAAGATGCCGACCAACTCTTGCAAAGCCAGCCGCCTATGGAGGCGAAGAAGATGCGTGGCGTCCCGCGGAGTGCTCTTCTTCGGCCATCCGACGTTGAGCAGCGACTTGGTAACCAGACCTTCAAGCTCGGTGATCGTGTTGTCTACGCCCAGGACTCTGGAAAGGTTCCCATTGCTACCCGAGGAACGGTAGTTGGGCTTACTAGAACTCCAAGAGCTATTCTACTTGACGTTGTCTTTGACGTCGCCTTCATGAGTGGCACAACCTTGGGCGATCGATGCTCCCCGTTCCGTGGACAGACTGTGCTCGCATCGTCTGTCCTCAATGTATCGTACAGGCAGCTGACTGCTAGCACGAGAGCCGCAGTGAACCAGAAACAACAGAATCAACCATCGCCTTTGACAGTAGCCGGATACGGTGCGCCTATGGGAGCAGGTGGTGGTGGTCAGCTGACAGAGGCTGCCACTCCGCCACCACTCAGAGGATCGTTCCGTGGTGCACTGTCTGGGAGAGGGCGCGGACAAGGGACACAGAGCGGCACTACAGCACTGCCTTTCAGACTGCAAGCCAACGGTGGCCGGGGCCAACACAACGATGTGGACGGCTCATCTCGTGGCAGAGGCCGAGGCGGCCGTGGAAGCGCGGCGCGCGGACGAGGTGGGTACACGGCGGTTGACAGCGATCCCGACTCCGGCATCGTCCAAAACAACCCTAACTTCCGGCCCAAGAACTATTCGCAAGTTCCACCACCTCAATTCCAGTCCCGTGGGCGCGGTCGAGGCAACGGCCGCGGCGGTGACCGAGGAAACGGATTCCGGGGTCGCGGTAACCGGGGAAGAGGCGCCGCCGTTGCTGGAAATGCTGAAAATGCGTGATTATCATTACATACAAGGAGCATTTGAGGAATTACATAGATTGTTTGGGCTAGACGGCATCCTGTAGATTACGGTGGTCCTGTAAAGTTACGTGGAGGCAACGTTGGGCTAAGCAATTCAAGAAATCCTCACCCCACCTTTCCCCGCATCTCCATCATCGCGGCCTCACTCCGAGATCTGTATACCTTCTCCATGCGCTGGAAAATTATCCGTCGGCCGAATTACCGACTTCTCTATTATACATAATATGCTCCCCAATTGTGCTTCCTTTTCCATCTCAATCCTTTCTATACCCTCTACCACTCGCTTTACACCACACATGAAAATGCCCCCAACAATTCCCCCCTTCGACTCCCTAACCCTCGACCCATCGGGCCCGCCAGGAAACGCCTGGGGCCTCTTCGGCGCAGGCAATGAACTCGGCATGCTAAACCTCCTAACCCCCGAGCTCGTCCGCAAAACAGCCGCTGAGGAGATCCGCGAGGGAATTCGGATCTCTCTAGATCTGCCCCTTAACCGCCTCAGTCACCCGAGTTTTGGACGCAAGCCGTTCACCCAGGAGCTCGTGAATAAGGCACCGAGGATTGTCAATGATGATATCCTTACGTTTAATACCCAAACGAGCACGCAGTGGGATGGATTTCGGCATTATGGTGAACTTCTCTCCGTACCATTTGGGTAGTGGAACGAGAACGAGGTGGGGGTGATGTTGCTAGAACGGCAGCTGATAGATGGGCGTATGACAGGAAACCAGACGCATGGATGTTACTTCAATGGACATTCGTTAGATGAATTGAAGGAGTCTAGGGTTATCGGAATTGATGGTTCGCGCTCTTTACCCCCCCCACCCCGCCCCCAAAAAAAAGGGGAGAAAGGACACCATCAAACTGACCAGCAATCCAGCCTGGTCCAACACAGGCGGCATCGTCGGCCGCGGCCTCCTAATCGACTACGCAGCCTGGGCCGATGCAAACTCCATTCCTCTCACCCCCTTCACAAGCGCAACAATCCCCCTCTCCTCCCTCCAAACCATCCTCAGCGAAACCAACACAACCCCACGCCCAGGCGACATCCTCTTCGTGCGCACGGGCTTCACCCGCGCCTACAACTCCCTCTCCCCCGACGAAGAAGCCGCCCTAGCATCGCGTCCCACGCCCGATTTCGCGGGCGTCGAGAACGGTGAGCGCACGCTGCGCTGGCTGTGGGAGAACCAGTTCGCAGCGATCGCGAGCGACTCTCCAAGCTTTGAACCGGCGCCGCTGGTTAGGGAGGGCGTGCCGCCGGAGCAGACGCTGCATCAGTGGTGTTTGAGTGGATGGGGACTTCCGATTGGAGAGTACTTCGATCTGGAGCAGTTGGCGGAGAAGTGTAGGGAGCGCGAGAGGTGGACGTTTTTCCTGAGTAGTGTTCCGCTGAAGGTTTGTTCCCCTCCCTCCCTTTTGCTCTGTGCTGGCCCCTGTGGAATGAGGGTGCTGATAAAGTGGAATAGGTTCCTGGAGGCGTGGCGAGTCCGCCGAACGCGGTTGCTATACTCTAAGTCCCATTGGAGTTGTTTTCGTGATGTGTCTGGGGAGGCGGCAGATGATACCAGATGGCGAAGTACGGAGTAAAGAGCTTCTTATTATTCTAGCCTTCAAAGCTATTTAGAGACTTATTCAATAACCAAATCTTGGTTACCGAGACATTCTAGCGTAACATTTCCACCGCGGTCTCAACCCTATAGCCGCCACATTCGCCCTATCCCAACACAACAACATCCCTTCAGAGTTGACCTTAGCAGTACCATCAAATCTCATCTCGCGTCCTTCTAATAAGAACCCTCGTATAGAAATTCGGCATCATCTGTTCCCCATTCCGAATATCCATCGGCCGTCTCCCCTCCCTCCCCTCCTCAAGCTTCATATCGTACTCGACAAGCAGCCGACTGAGGATGGCCTTAGACGTATTCGCGGCAAAGTGTCGGCCGGGGCAGACCTGACGTCCGTAGCCAAAGTGCAGATTTGCGGCAGTCGTGCTGACGAGCTTGTTGTTTCGCGCATAGGGGTCGCGGCACCAGCGAAAGCCATCGAAGGTTGAAGGGTCGAGGTTCGGGTAGGGGAGGTTACTGGGGTCGCGAGAGAGAGGCCCCGAGGGGAAGCAGATGTGCGTATTTGCAGGGATTGTCAGACCATCAGAGAATGTTATGGTCTCTTTTGTTAAGCGTTGGACGTTCACTGCTCAGTAGAAGGAGTTGTTAGAATGGCGCGCTAGCGTAGGGCTCTCGGAGACTAAGGCATACCTTCACTGGTAGGGTGAAAACGCTGAGATTCACGAAGGAAACTGTCTAGAAGACACTGAGCATTGAAGCAAGCCTGAGTCGCATTCGACCACCCGTCCTTGAGTGTGTCCATGATTTCATGGCGCAGCGGTGCGATATACTCCTGACGAACCAGAAGATCGTAGATGCCCTGGGTAATGAGCATAGTGGATGTGTGCACCACAGCCAAAGCCATGATAATCATAAGTCCCTGTGCGATATTCTCCGGCTTCTCGTCATACTCGTTGTCGGCTGTGTCCATCATCCACTGCATAAAGTCATCGGGCTTCCAGCATCCCGGGTCATTGGCTTCCGCTTCACGACGTGCAAGAATCATGGGTACGAAGACTTCTTCCTTCACATATCGAAGGGTCTTGTTCAGGTATCGGACGCTAGGCAGAATTCTGGCGGCGAATGGGCGGAGGAACTGGGGTAGCGGACGGAGTAGGATGATGGTGAGGCCGAGATTGTGCGTGTAGTCAGTCACGATGTTGAGCCATTCTTCGTTGCGACAGAGAGTTTCGCCGACGATAACGCGCGACGTAGACCGGTTGATGAGCCGGAGGATCATGGAATATAGATTCACGGAGACCCAGCGATCTATAGTAGGGTTTAATGGGATGCAGGGCAGGAGCAAGGGTGGTTTATACCAGTGCATTCAGGAACTTCAACCTTGAAAGCATGTTGAAGCTCATCAATCACCATTAGGACAATACGATCTACTTCACAGTTAACAAGAAGTATGCGTAGTGAGGGGGAGTACACACGCAGAGAGGGTGTCAGCCTTTTGGCTACAGTATGTGCTGGCAGATTGCTGTCGTTGAGAATATTGGTATAGTTGCCGCAAACGCTCTGCAGACACATTAGTCGAGACTGAACCAGAGAGCAAAGCAAGCTTACATTGAACTGCGCATCCAGTAGGCTGATCTTTGTATGAGGGAGGTATCGGATTTCAGGTAGATACTTGGCTGGCAGGACAATCATATCCGCATCGACCTTAAGGATCCGGAAAGGCTTATTCTTGTACTAACATCGCTTCGTTAGACGAAGCACACTAAACCCATTAGGGAGGGGGCTATGCACCTTGCTGTAGCCATAGTAGACCAAAGAAGGTCCTTTCACGAAGAACAGGAGACGGTTGAGGAAGTCGGGGAGCAGTCGACAGAATGTCACAGTCGGTATCTCCTCGTCGTCGGTATACTTCTCCACGACATAGCCGAGAGCTATGAGAAATAGAGCCAGGACCACTAGTGGTGACATAGAGAGAGTCAGAGTGTCGCTGATTGAGGCCACTTCCGCTTGGGTTGGCGATATGCACAAAGGGCAGTCGAAACTCATTGCAGAAGGGAGGATAAAAAGGAAGAAGCAGGAAAACATATAGGACAGATCAAGTCGCAACAGAATCTCCCTTGAGAATCACGTGTATGAGCAGATTTTATGAGGTTGAGATGAATACCTTGTGCCTCAGCGTTATCCATGGCTGCATAGGAATAATGCGCTTGAGCTCCAGAGCCGCCTTGTCACAACAACACTAGCGGGGGGGGCGCAACGCAGACTGAAAAGCCTCGGCGAGTTGGATAGCAACGTATATGAAGACCAGGGAGTATATTCTATGAATCTAGTGGAATGATAAAATGGGCCCTGGGATTCCTTGCGACACAGGAAGTTTGATGGTGGAGACATGCTGAACAGAGGAAAACCCCAAAATAAGTGAGAAGATGACGAGATAGCAAGAGAGCTTGCAAAATCTTGAATGTCGCCTAAGGTGCTTGATCCCGAACCACTAAATGCTTGCGAAAGAAAGTTTATTACCTTGAAGTTGTTGAACATTCCATCCTTCACAAATCAAGCCCTTGACCCTCAACTACTCTCTCAAGAGAGGATATGGACAGTATGTGCGCTGATCTACCCAAGGTTCAACGCCAGGCTAAGCAGAACTTGTTCTCAGTCGCAGGCCCCAGAAGGGCGATCTTGTTCTGAACTGGCGGACTCGAACTCAGCGCCGCTGACGAGGCCTTTTCACGGATTGCTAACTTGAATATAACAAGTCTCCCTCCATGGAGCATGCCCGGATTAGTCGGGAAGTTTTGGTGGGAAGTAACGATGTATCAAAATTATGTACATTTCTATAACTTTTAATTGTCCTAGTCATCTTCCAAGGTATATGGCAACACTGTAATCATAACGCCAGACGCAAATGCAAGGTCAGAAAAACGGCGAGAATATGAAATGCCGGGCGACGAACAGGAGGCAAGGATACGAAAGGAGAATATACAGATCAACCTGCGCACAATCATTCAAGGCCATGCCATTCACCCTCTGAGTCGTCGTCGGCATCATTCATCTTCTCTTCGCCGTTTCCTATAGCAGCCACATCACTGGTTTCAACCAATCTTGGAAAGGCAGGTGCCTTCTTATCAGCCAGCACGGGTTTCGCGAGAAGGTAGTTGAGACTGTAGAAGTTCTTCTCGGAAAGGCGTTTGAGGTTCTCGTTGATCTCATCAAGAGCGCGCTGAACGGCACGGAGCTCGGGGCCTAATGTGCCTGCGTTGTCTTTGAAGTACCTGCCGTGGCTACTAAGCAGAGATTCAATCCACAAGAGGTTGAATTCGAGGTGAGGTGTTTCGTCGCACGAGTGGGCAATGAATCGAAGTAAGCGAGGGAGATAGACAGTCGGTACGTCGCGAACGACGTGGGCGATGTCTGAGGGAGGAATAGCTACGTGGACGGCACGGATGAGCTTCGACTCATTCAGTCGGAAGGCCATGACTAGGGCCTTCAAGAACGTGTCGTCGTTGTCACTTTCGCCGGTTGCAAGAGCCTTCTTTGCGCCTTCGACGGTAGCGAGAATTGTAGCGGGTGTAATGTCAATGTCAAGGTCGAACGGATCAAATACAAACTCAGTGTCCAGGCTGTAGATCAGAAGCCCTTCCGTAGAAGCTGCACAGAATGACCGACCGGTAGAGGAGAAGTCTACACAGCTGACACGCACTTCCGGCCGGGTGGTTCGAGAGCCGGCATCGCCACGCTTTGCACCAGGAAGAGATCGGTCGATGCGCTCCTCACGGTCTGACGCTTCTCCGGTTTCATCTAGGAGGCCGAGAGCACCCGCTTCGGTCATGTCACGGCTGTTCAGGTATTCTAGAGTACCATCCAGCGATGTGTTCACGGATACCGTGTACTTCTTGACCAGGCAGCCTGACTGCACATCGTACAGACAGATGTATTTACTGTTACCAGCTGCCAGAATACAGGAACCATCGGCACTGTATGTGATGCAGTGGAAGGACTTTGTCCCCGCAGCATTGGCGGCAGTGGTGCGATCCGTGATTCTGCGTCCTCCGGAGACATCACGGCGACCATCAATACCAGCAACTTGCACGGCATCCGCTACCGACCAGAAGGTTAGTTGGCCGTCGAGTGAGGATGCTGCGATCTGTTTTCCATCGGGTCGGAATGCAACGCTCAGGATGTCAGAGGTAAGCTGCAACGGCTCACTAGTTTGAGTGCGTCCAAAGATGCTCCAGACGCGGACTGTACGATCCCAGCTACCGCTGACCAGATGGTTTCCATCGGCGGCGAACGCCAATGCAGAAACGGGACCCTCATGTCCAGACAGTTGGTCAAGGAGCTGTCCGGTTTGAACCGACCACACGTGGATATCAAATGAGTCCGGAGATCCTGCACAAATGATCTCTCCACTAGGGTCAACTGCGAGGGAGGAGAACGAGAGTCGAGATGGAGCGGTAAATGTTCGGAAGTTTCGGTAACGAATCAGATCCCAGGCTCTTACAGAACCGTCCAAAGATGCTGTAAACAGAACATTGCCCTTCTTCGAGAACTGGCAAGCTGTCACTCCACTCGAGTGTTCCGTGAATGTTACAAGGCAGAAGCCAGACTTGACGTCCCAGACTTTGACCTTGCCATCGTCGGCAGCCGTCACGATCCTTTGGCCATCGGGAGAGTAGGCAAGCGCATTCATCGAGTCCAGGTGTCCTTGTTGCTTCAGGATGTACGACTCTGATTGCCATTCCCAAACTAGCAATTGTCCAAATTTCGAAGATCCGAACGCCAACCACTCTCCGGATTTGTTAATCGCGACAACGTCGATATTACTTTGAGAGACACTGCGAACTGATTAGCGTCACGGGCAGTGACCAGGAGATAAGCGACCGACCTGAGGAGATGGATGGTGTTAAACTCTGGTAAGTCATACAAGCCAAACAGCCCGTTCGAGAAACCAACAACGAGCAAATTGGAGGGAGCGTGAAATGCAGCGCACTTGACCGTGGCATGCGGCTGCTGGAAGAATTCTTTCTTGACGATTCGCCATCGCGGCTCGTCTACATCTTCCATCGTGTCTGGATCCTTCTTTGAGACATACTCCCACTTCAAGAGTGTGCAGTCTCTACTGACAGTGTAAATCTATTTGAGTTAGGAGAATGATTCCAGATCAGTATTGAAGGACATACAATCTCTTGATCGCCAGAGAAAAACGCTGCCTTCACTCCCTGTCGATGCCCGGAAAGTGTAGTAGGCTCGAAGCCGTCCTCAGGATTTAGACTCCACACCCGCGACGTCATGTCTTTTGAAGCGGTTAACAGGAACCGGGAATCACTCGACCACTCGATATGCTCGACTTCGTCAAAGTGACCGGCAAGATCTCGATGCAGAACGAACGGGGCGAAATCGATTTCTCCGTCGGTACCGACGCTAGGGGTTTCCGGGGTATGCCATAATTGCAGCCGACGTCCCACTCCTACCGCAAAATGACGACCATCCGGGGAGAATTTCAGGGCAGAGATGCGGCCCTTGAAGGAAAAGTTGTAGATCTGGATCCGGCGGTGGAAATTGGTCAAGATGGCGCGACCATGTTCGTCGACGGATAGGAGGATATTACCTCGAGGAGTGAGGTCTAATCGGTGGATATTTGTTCGATGCGCGAAAGGCAGAGTGTAGGAAGTGTTGCTGCAGGAGTATATGGTTAGAAATAAGTGTATTGAGAAGATACAGCAGCAAGGAAGCTACATACTTGACCAGGTCAAAGACTGTGACTTTGTTGCCGACCGGGGATATCAGGCAATTCCCATCTGGTGTGAAGAGAAGGTTTCCTTCGCGATATACCGTACCGAGGAGGTTTGAGAACTAAGCTTCCTGTTAGCATCATGGGGGTCTCGGAGCTAAATTTGCGGTCCCGATCTGGGCGCGGTCTTCGGAACTCACCTTGAAATCGGTCTTCATTTTCAACAGCCAAATGGTCTCTCTCCCTCAGCGTTCGCAGTTCCCTCTCATGCTCGGGGCTTCACAAAAAAAGTCGGCCTCCCGCGATAAGAGCTCGGATCAACTGCTTTCCCCGGCTCCGAAAGCTTAGTCTCGAAGCGCACTAGCGTTTCGGCCTCAGGAATCGAGATCCCCGAAAAACGTGACTTGGGGGTCTTTGGAATCTTGGGATTCAGGGGCAGCAGGAGCCGAACTAAACTGAACCAGGCACAACCAAGAAGCGGGCGAACTGCTGTTGTCCTCTTGTCTTCCAATCTTCTCTCGACGACCGTCCTCCGCTCCGACTTGTTCACCACTCGAAGGGTCTCCCTCTTTCTCCCCTTTCTCAATTCTCCCTTCTCCTTCCAAAGAAAGCCCCGGGTCGCTTTATCGGAACCCGACCGATTGTCTTCGAGCTCCCTCTCGATCAACCCCTTATCATCATGGCTCCCATCAACGAGACTGCTTCGCCAATTGGCATTGCCAACGTGAGTTCTAGACTTGACGATTTGATATATTTGAGTTATGCTAATCATCAATTATCTCTCAACAGCTCCCAAACCAGCGGTATGTACTATGCGAGCATTTGGGCACACTGAGTCGGCGGGTGGTCTAACGGATATGCTTTAGACACAAGATTGTTGCTAAGCGGGGAGCGGCTTTCACTATCATGGTGCGTCGAGTCAATCCTTTCAAGATCCAGAGCATTGGATTAATTCGATATTAGGTCGCTGGAGAGTCTGGGCTCGGAAAGACCACGTTTATCAACACCCTATTTTCCACCACCATCAAGAATTACGCCGACCACAAGCGCCGTCACCAGAAGCAGGTTGACCGGACTGTTGAGATTGAAATTACCAAGGCCGAATTGGAAGAGAAGTTCTTCAAAGGTTCATATTGGATTCGCGCCCGAGAAATGAGCTTCAACTAACCGATCGCGCTCTATAGTCCGCTTGACTGTGATCGATACCCCCGGATTTGGTGACTACGTCAACAACCGCGATTCCTGGCAACCGATCATCGAGTTCCTTGACGACCAGCATGAGTCTTACATGTTGCAAGAGCAGCAGCCCCGCCGTACAGACAAGATCGATATGCGTGTGCACGCCTGCTTGTACTTCATCCGCCCCACTGGACACACTCTCAAGCCTTTGGACATCGAGGTCATGAAGCGTCTGAGCTCCCGTGTCAACCTTATCCCCGTTATCGCCAAGGCCGATACTCTCAGCCCCGCTGACCTGGCTCGTTACAAACAGAGGGTGAGGCAGCCCATTTGCAGTGTCCTTCTCCTCGAACATGTAACTAACCACACAACCCTTTGAAATAGGTCCAAGCCGTCATCGAAGCCCAGGGTATCAAGATTTACACGCCCCCCGTCGAGGAGGACGACGAGACCGCCGCCACCCACGCCCGCAGTCTCATGGCTGCCATGCCTTTTGCTGTGATCGGTTCCGAGAAGGATGTCAAGACCAACGACGGCCGTGTTGTTAAGGGCCGCCAATATGCCTGGGGTGTTGCCGAAGTCGAGGACGAGGAGCACTGCGACTTCAAGAAGCTGCGGTCAATCCTTATCCGCACCCACATGCTCGATCTCATCCACACAACTGAGGAGCAGCACTATGAGGCATACCGCGCACAACAGATGGAGACTCGGAAATTTGGCGAGGCCCGTCCCAGAAAGCTGGACAACCCCAAGTTCAAGGAAGAAGAGGAGAACCTGCGCAAGCGGTTCACCGAACAGGTCAAGGTCGAGGAGTCGCGGTTCCGACAGTGGGAGCAGAAGCTTATTGCAGAGCGGGATCGCCTCAACAAGGATTTGGAGGCTACCCATGCTGCGTACGTCCCTACTTGTCCTAATCTCTCACAAAGTCATCAAGCTAACTTGCGAACAGAATCAAGGCTCTCGAGCAAGAAATCGAGGGGCTTCAGGGCTCATCCACCCGGAGCCACGGCCGTCGTTAGGCATATTTTCGTACCACTGGAGGCAGGCGGCAGTGGTTGTCACGGACGGAAAAAGCAGAAGTGTGCATTCATCTCGACTAATATGGCTTTACTCTCGATTACCCCTTCATGGTTTCTTTTACTTTTATCCTTATGCATCTTTTGACCTTCTCCGTGACTATTTCGGATTGCGTTTAACTCAGAAGCTCACCATCCATATCGGGGCTTCCCAACCGGTCTGGCTGGACCTGTGTTCTGAATTTGCTTGCTGGTAGCTAGCGATGGTTTCTACGTCCTTGATAATAACCCTCTTGTATCCGTATCATCTCAATACAGATTTAATCCTCGTGCCCTGGGAGAAATATATTTGCCCTCTCGTCACAGCCTCGAGCCTGCTCAGCGGTGATGACCCCCCAATCTTTATACTACCAATCCTCTTTGTATCATCAGTGTGATTTTAACGAAGCGTGTGTCCTACATGTTGGATTTGATGCTCTGTGTTGGATGTAGACAGCCGAGTGGGGAGAGTCGAGTCGGCGGTGAACTTTTCCTCCGCCTTCGAGCGGCTTTATCCCAAGTTCCTCCCAAAGCCTCGGCGGTAACAATAATCATGCTCCGGTAGCCTGCGACTTCCAGTTTCTGTGGCTTCATTGTTAACTTTTTGCCTTTTCCCTCCATAACCTGCCAATGACTGCGGCTGGGAAATTCCCTTCGCAGTTGGCTCACACCCTCAGGACACATAATGGTACGCCGCTCTCTGCGCGCCCTTCAGCTTCCCTATTCTGATCCGTGCCGCAGGGCCCGTGAATGCCGTGACCTTCTCCGGTGGTCCTGGAACATACGTCCTTACTGGTTCGACTGATCGCGCCATCCACCTTTCTCGCGCGATCCCAAACAGCAGCAATGCGTCCCCCGTCGAGACGACGTCACCAATCCAGAAATACGAGGCACATGGGTACTCGGTGTTAGATATCGCTGTTGCGTCGGATAATTCGCGATTTTCAAGTGTTGGTGGGGATCGCCAGGTGTTTCTGTGGGATGTTGAACATGGTATTACCACGAGACGCTGGAGTGGGCATAATGCGAGGGTGGAAGCTGTGCAGTTTGCTGGGGAGGATGACGCGGTGGTTGTCTCTGGTACGTATCTCAGATCTAGAATTTCGCGGTCTTGGAGCGTGTCGACTGATTCTCCTCGCGTGTTTAGGTAGCGCAGACACGACCATCAATCTCTGGGATGGCCGGTCAAACTCTCACAAGCCGATTCAGACTCTCAGCGAGGCCAGTGACACGGTTTCCTCATTGCATGTCAATGCACCCACGTACTCTATCGCCAGCGGAAGTTATGACGGCCGCGCGAGGGTCTACGATATCCGCATGGGTCGCACAACAGTCGATGTCCTCGGGCACCCGGTTACTAGCGTCCGATGCTCTACGGATGGGAACGCACTTTTGATATCTACGCTAGACAGTCGAATTCGAATGCTAGATCGGGATGATGGAAAGCTATTGAAGGCATTTGGTCAAGAAGACAGCTCCAAACGTACACCAATCACAGAAAAAGGAGCTTCAACTTATCGCAACACAGAACTGCGCATCAGATCCGTCTTCGCGAAAGCTGACGCGGTTGTCTTGAGCGGAAGCGAATCCAATAAAGATGAACCCTACAGTCAGGCGCATGTGTTTTCCTGGGATGTGCTAAGTGGAGAAGTCCTCGCGGCGATCCCGGCCGGCGAAAGGGTCAAGGCTGTGAGTTCCGTGGCGTGGAATGAGAAAGGGAAATGCTGGGCGAGTGGCTGCTCCGATGGTATGTATTTTCTTTTTCCAGCATTCCAGGCTCGTTGAAGATGGCGAACGTGCTTGGTTGGACGAATGCTTACTGCGGCGCTGCAGGAACCGTCAAGGTCTATCGGTAAAATCATCCGCGAGATAAGGCTCGGACGCTTAGCCGCGGGGCCAAGCTGACTGGCTGTGCCGGCGTGTCTCCATATCTCATCCGCAACCGAAATACCACAGAGCACGCATTCCAATCGAAGATATCAATGCGCGATTCGGAAATCCTGTGCAGATCCTCCATTTTCTAACGTCAAAAAATTGAGGCTGCGGCGGCAAATCGAGAATGGACGCGGCCTCCCGACCACACGCTCTCCTTCGGACAACCACGTGCGCAACCGTCAGTCCAGCATTCCGACTCGCTTATCCCACATAATCGAGACCTGTCAAATCACTGAATCCTACAACGTTGTAGTATGAGAGATTTTACATCCCACCTCTCGGATACGTCAGCTCTCTGAAGGAAATAATCGCGCAAGTCACCAGTCACTACTCAAGTGTCAGCAGGCCGCACTCAGGAAGGGCTTGTCGGCCCATGCAAGACACACACTCACACACTTCACCAGCAACGACACAACCAGGATTCCCGACCTCCAGAAGCTGAAACAAACTTCGTTGCTCACTTTTTTATCTTGTCACAGCCCTGTTCTCCACATCGAGGCTGAGAGGAGGCGCCGTTCCTTCGGTACTTGGCGGGTGGCCCTTTGCCCTATCACTGGCTTTGGCGTTCAGCTCTCGGGTTACACATGACGAACATCAGTTCGTGAGCTGAATGTATGAGTTCATCGCATTCCTTACGGCAGAAGCAACTACATTGGAGTAGCGAGCTAATGAGAGAAGAGAGGAGGCACATATATCTACTGTAGATATGATCTCATGATTGTGAAATCTGAATCTGAATAAAAACAGGATTCATGGGCTTGATTTAAACTCTCGATCAGACAACGTCCAACCTGTTTTTTCTTCCCTTCCAAGTACTATCGTGATCATCTCTCGTCATCGTTCTTCGTAAGCAGCCTTCCAATCTACAAGCATTCCCATTCCAGCTGAACCTGACATGCCGCGCCTCACTTTGCCTCGCATTGCTTTGCTGTTCTGTGTCCCAACTTCCCATGCAAATGCAAATGCAAAAAAAAAAAAAAATGAAAACTCCCATCAAGAATCCAACCGTACCTACATAAGTGGAGATTTTTCAATGTAGACAAAGCATCATGCAACAAAATAATCGTGATGTACCATGGCTCGCTCGCTCGGGGTGTAATATGCATCTCTTGGCAGGGCGTGACTCGTTAAAGAAAAAGAAAGAAATAATCGAGGGCGTGAGATAGACAAAGACAAACACAGACTATTTTTTGCACCACTAAACTTTTTTTTCCCAGAATACAGAAGTAGAAGAAAAGTGAAAAAAAGGGGGACCAGAAAAAAGAAAAGTAAAAAAAAATGAATAGAAAACTTTTATCAAGAGAACCAAATGAAGATAGGGCTTATGGATCCTGGACGGCGATTGGTAGCGCAGCAGGAATGCTTGCTGATCCTAGATTTCCAACGCTTCGATCGCCTTTTCGGGTTCGTGGCTTTCGGCCTCGAGAGCGTCCATAGCACGGTCAAGTTCGTGTTCGCCGACGATGATTGTTCCTGCACGCGCTGTGCTGAGGAAGCTGATCTCCACGGCGTCGAAAGAGGTATCCAAATCTGGCTGCAGACGGTGCGTGGGTGGGTTGCTGCCATTGCTTTTGCGGCCAGGGCTATGGCTGTGGGGCTTTGAGGGGCGAGAGGAGGTATAGGCATAGAGGTTGAATCGCTCAGATACAGAGTCCTCAGGTAAAAGTGAAGCGGTTGATCCGCTGAGGTTATCCTCGCGTGCGTGTGTAGCATCAGCCAGTCGACTTGCTACACCGCAGACAATGCCGGTCGCTTCCAAGGGAAGTTTGCGTAGGTCAAGCATGATAGGGAAAAGGATATCCTCTTTTGAGCCGAGTAAAAGACTGGAGTCTTCATCATCTGATTCGCTGGGGGAGAAGGGGGTGTTCGAAAAACGGGGTAAAAGGCGATGTTCTAGGAGGAGAGACGCAGCAGGATCGGCAGCTGTGAGGGTAAGGGAGAGGAATCGGGGCTTGTCCACGACGAGGGCTGTAGTTAGGGCATCACGAAGGATGGCAATCGAGCTGTCGTCGCTGCTGTACCGATGGTGAGCTGCACATTGTACTAGACGCAGCGATGTGTCCACCGATGGAATGATGCTGTTTCGGCGCAGAGAAGAAAAGGTGCGCTTTTGGAGCTCGTTGAGTGATGACGGTGGGGGTGTGGCTGGCGGGGAGCTCAGCGTGCTTGCGGAAAGCGAGGATCCAGGACTGAAAGTACTGCCGAGGGAGTGATGGTTGTTGTTGGTAAAGGCCTCCGTCGAGATCTCAAACTTGAATCCCCGGTTTTCCAGTGCCTCGATGACCTGCGTCTTGCTTTTGAGGGGAACGATAATGTAGTCGGCGAAGTAGGTGGAAATGAAGAATATCGAGCTGTGTTGACCATTAACACCTATGGTAACGCGATGAGAATAGGGGATTGCACATACATCCCCGCCATAGCCAAGGGTGTTGTTAACTCAAGAACCCGCTGGCCGGCCTCAAGCCCTTCACCGTACACCTGCATGGCAATGAAATCATCCTTGCTAATCGACAGACGACTCTGCGTGGACGAACTGACTTGGAAGAAGCGTTCGACCAAGGGAGCAAAGTATTCGTCAGCGAGTTGACGGGGGCACATAATTGAGCATTCGACTGGAGTTATCGAGAAATTCAGAAAGGCAGGCTGAAGGTGACTGGTTGCCTCGAGAGGGCTGTCACAGCCACGAGACTCAGCCTGAGCCTCAGTAATCGGGGGAACTTCATGGAAAAGCACCCGTAAAATAGGGTCCAAAAAGAATGGATATAGTTCCAATGGGATATGCACCAGGGCCAGTCGGTCTTCCTGTAATTCCACCGTTGTCGTTAGTGAAACGAGTCGAGGCCGAGTTGGCTTCATGGCGAACACATTGTAGGGCTTCGTGACGAAAGCATAAAACAATACGAGAGAGACAGGGTTGGAAATAAAGACAGGAAAAAGTGTAATGATGGATAGGTAAAAGAGTGTATAAACTCACCATGAACTGGACCTGGGCAGATATCAGTGACAGTGAATGATCCATTCTGGGTGGCACTGTTTGAGGATTGTGTTGGTTATTCACCAGGGATGTGAATGGCGACAGGCTTAGCAGACAGGAGGGTGTGGGAAGTGAGCGAGATTGAGGGCGAAGTCAGGATAGGCTACAAGGCAGAACCACAGTCACCAAGCAGAAAGAAGTACCTTTTGAGGCAGGAAGGGCGGAGGTTAAAAGACGACCTGAGTTACTCGCCAGGCTAGCAAAGTAATGACCCTGGAGTATATTTCGAGAATGTAAGACGAAACTAGGCGCTTGGGTCCAGGCTCGACGTAGGGGAAGAATGTTTCTTTTGTTCCTTTCCTTTCTTTTTTCGCTTGAGTCTTTTGTAGGGCACAAAGACTTGCGCCGTCATTATCCTCGTCAGTCGAAGCCGTGGAGTTACGCCATTGCCCGCAGCGATGGTATCAAGCAGTGGACAAGGGCTCGGAATGCGCAAGGCAACTGTCGCTGGCGATGGTGCTATCCAAGGTACGGATTATGACAGAAGGCGACACACAGGGCGCCGGACGGGGAGGATGAGGGAGGAAAAGGATCGAGGGGAGGGATTGAGAGCAAAGCAGGTGACTTGTGAGTCGTGACTCTGCACTTGGGCACTCAACGATGACTCCGGCACTTCCCTCTCCAGTTGCCCTCGACTCCGGACAGACGACGTCAATTCCGCAAACTGCTCCCTTCGGAAAAAGAAAATACGCCCTGGAAGAAACAGATGGAGAGGGAAAAAAAAAGAAATTGAGTCAACGAGAAGGAAAAGCTTGGCTATCAACGCTCTCCACCGTCAGGCTGTTGGGATTGCTTCAGATGGCACTGATAAGTACTGCTTCCTCTTTTAAACAAAGAGTTGCTTTTACCTAATCCGCTTTGCAATCCAAAATGCCCACTTCCCAGACCCTAGTTTAGGCCGTTCGTCTGATTTTATCTCCAGCTCCAGAGGTCTCCACCAGCGACGGCCTTATCAACACCTCCCTTCCCTTTGATCATGGCCACGCCCACTCCGCGCTAGGCGCCGGTCCCGATAGTGCGCTGTGTCCTGGTGCCGATTCGAATCCTCCGGCCGCCCATTTCACGTTTGGCAGGCAGATCCAGCGCATTAGCCAGGTGGTCAGAGCAGCAAAAGCCCGTGCCTCTCCCCGCACTTGACGAGTACAAGGATGTGGTGAACCTGTGGGAGCTAGTCAGGCACATCGCTGCAAATCAACCTACCCGGTCACACACACTCTCGATCCTGCGCAGCGTGGCATCAGCCACTGAGAGATCTCGAATGCCCGCATCCGTCAGTCGCAGAAGGGGCGCGCGGAAACTCGCAGTGATTGGGGACTGATAACGAGATGTGAAGGGTGGGTGGTATCATGGTGGGGTCTTCCAGCATTCTTCCTCCGCTTGAAGAGTCTAGGACTCCTCGGATCTCAGCATCTGCTCTGCGCCGTGGGACAAGGAGCATTTGAGTTCTGGCAGTACGGGGTACATTCTTCGCAACGGATCGTGCCACCACTCAACTCCGCCATTGATTTCTTTTCCCTGGTATCTTTTCTTTTTCCTACGCCAAAGTTTGCCTCCCCCCACCATTGAAATTCAAAGCAGATCATTCTCCTCTTATTCAACGGTGCTATGGTCTATCAGCAGGAATTTCCCCGCTTCGTAGCACCGGCAATTATCTGCCGAGCTCCAACCTCAGCTCAAATCTCCGCATTCTGGTTTCAACCTTCCAAATAATGCTTCCAGGTTCCAACCGTCTCACCAACTAGTCCGGATATTCTCACCAGCGCTTGGAGCGCTACAATCAGAAAGCCACGAAATCCCAGCGATTTCTCATGACCTTGTCAAAAGGGATCCGTGGGTTAGGCTTGTGCCTTAGAAGTCGCGAGTCTCGTGGCCTGGTTGGTTGGCGTTCAGCTTCCCTGCCACAGACCACGGGATTCTCTCCCCCCCTTTCGCGACTAACATCTTGACAAACAAATGACCACCCTTACCTCGTCCTTTTCCCATCCAATCAACACACCTGTCAGGCGATCTACCTGGTTGAATATACCTGGGCAGATATGTATGTCATAGCGACAGGATTGGGAAGGCGTCTCGATCCTCTTCCTCGGCATGAAGATTGATTAATTAATTACCAGCATCGTCGCATCCCAGCTCAAACTCCCATCCCTCCGTCATTACTACCCTGCCCTTTTTCCAACTCTGGAAACTCGTTTTCATCGCCGCTCTTAATTCCAGCTGTTATCAGCAAGACCCTGTTCTTGTCGGGTCGATCGTTGATCCTTGCATCGTGATAGTTATCTACGTACGGAGTATCTGTCCGCGTAGCCCTCCCGGAACCTGGAGGGCCCCATTCCAGCGCACGTATGACCTTGGCGTTTCATCAGTCGTCGTCATTGCCATTGTGCATAAACATACGTTGTTTGCATAGAAGCAGAAGACATACTCCGCCACCGGCGTAACCTTCGCAGAACTTTTCGATTCTTCTCTGGACCCCGCCGCTACTATATCGAAGCCCATACGGAGCGGCGGAACAGACTCGGACAGCACTTGGACCTCTTCAACACCTCACTTACGTAGTAAACTCAGGGGGGCTGCATACGTGTTTACTACGTACTACAACCCCTCACTGTTTGCTACCTACTCCCCTCCTCTACAACCTGCACCGCACCGTAGCCTGGTAGGTAGGATAAAATGGAGGCTACTAGTAGACTACAAAACATGCATATATCCTATCTATCTGCCAAGTCTGAAGGGGCTGCTATCCATAATTCTTCGCAGATAAGCTCTTGCCTCCAACGGGATACTAGTTGGGGAGGATCGTCCGTCGGATCACGGATGGAGTCCACCGTGGGCAATCAATCTATGCATATCTGTATGCAGCTGCTGCCTGCATGCACGGAGCGGACGGGTGTCAATGTTACTCCAGCCGGAGGCCTCACTGTAAATGGTTGCTTTACCTGTCGGTACGACTTGCTCGACGAATATTTGTTGAAGGACTGCAAGGCGGCCGGTTTCATGTCGTCTCTTGCATGCTCATCATACCATACCATAGCGTATACACAGATTCCGAGTCTTGATTGGGTATTATTTTATTTTGTTTATCTATACCTCGTAGATCCAGCACTCAGCGCCTTCCAGCCAAGCAACCGACCAAAAATCGACCCCAGTTGCAGCGCAAGCATCCGTGATATGTAATACATGTAAACAAGGAGAACCGCCGCTAGATGTTGGAACGAGCAAACAACCTTGAAACCACCAAAAAACGACAATCAATCACTTTAATCGTCCTCGTCGACTCTCGCGCGCTTTGATCCCCGGTTTTCAGTCTCGACTTCCTGGATTCCGTACCGCTTCTGGCCGGCTCCACTGCCGCTGCCTCCACCCGCGGTCACATCGGCAATCATGCTGTCGATGCCGAAGGGGTCTGCTGTGTCTTTTTCGAATTGGACGGGACCGCTTCGTTCCTGTACGGGGTAATGGGTTAGTTTCGGCCTTTTCGAGAATATATTTAGAAATAAAATCGGCATAGAGCTTACCTCTGCGTCTGCGGCACCGCGGAATCCCTCCTTTGCCCGTCCGAGAACTTCAAACCGGTTGGACTTTTCAATCTTGCCCATCTCTCCCTCCGCGTCGGCTTCATCATCAAAGTCTGCTTGCGCCCTGGGACGGTAGATGCTGTTGATGGCGTCCTGCGCGGCAAACAGCGGCTTGTCGTAGGGGTTATCTTCGTTGAATCCCGTGCTCATTCCGCTTGTCTGGTTGAAGAGGCGAGAATCCCACATGGACTCGGAGGATTGTGTTGGCTTTGCTAGACCAAGAGCGACCTTTTCTGAGATGTCACGGTTCTGTTCGCGCGCCATTGCTTGAATTCGTCGTTCGGCACCCATGCGCGATTGGCGGAGCTGTCGCTCAGCGTCTTGGCGTCGCTCGCGACGGATACGTTCTCGCTCCCGGGCGGCTTCTCCGTCTTCGCTGGGGGTGCGGGATCGGTAGGATGCCTCGGACAGGCTGCGGCTGCGGCTGCGGCTGGGTGAACGTGAAGCGCGGGAATCGCGACGACCGGTGGTTCGCTCCTCGCGCGCCTTTTGGGCCAAAGCACGGAGATGCTCTTCCTTCTGCAACTTCTCCTTCTCCGCCAATCTCTGCTGCATCTGAGAGCGTAGTCGCACCTCCTCACGCGCGTGTCGATCGGCCGTGAACAGGGCCTCCGCAAACTGCGCGAACTTGTCGTTAATCGTAACATCCTGTAGACCCCGCCCATCAGCTGCCAGCCGCTTATCCAACGGCACCGTGTAACCCTTCGGATTCTTCCAATTCGACACGGGCGGCGGGATCTTCCACGCCTCCTGATCCTCCGCGGTAAGCTTGCGAGGCGGCGAATGCATAATCGGCGGAGGCGGCGACGGGGGCCCGCGAGGAATCTTCTTATGCTTGAACTTCGGCGGCTCCATCGGATCCTGCTGGCGCTCCACAATCTTCATGATGCGATCGTTCTTCCGACCCGTATCCCCCATCTGGTTGGCCGGTGTATATCGAACAAACGTCGGCTCCGCCCGACTGCCCCCCTTGACGTTCTTCGGCTTCTGAGCCGCTACCGCACCAGAGACCAGGCTCGCAAGCGCGATCTTCGTCTTCTCCATCTGCGTCTCAACTTCTTCCTCTGATGGCCGGTCCAGCGAAACCTCACCCATGTCCACCCTTTGCCGGAGCGGGATCAGATCCTTGAACGAGGCGTGCACGACCCGGTCATCGCCGTGTCCGCGTCGCGCGATAGCATCGTATTTGACCTTTCCCTCGGCGTCGACCTGTACCGCGAGCGCATTCGACTTCGATTGTGTGCCCTTCCGGCCCATGTCGAGGGGGTATTGCGCGACTAGGAGTTCCGGGAACGCGCCGCCATCGCCGAAATCTTCGGGGGCTCGGGGTCGCCATCCTGCACGGTTGCCGTATGGAGGGGGGCCGGTCCTCTGCACAGAGAACCAAGTTAGTACTGTCACAGCGAGACCCACGAGAGAAAGATTGTGGGATGAAACTAACTCGGAGGACAATCTGTGTATCATCGAGCTGGCCCGGCCCTACGATTCGCGGTCCACGCTGGCCATGTTGTGGCAGTTCCTCTTCTTCGCCCGTGTATTTTGGTTTCGGTAATGACTTGAATAAGCCCTCCGCAATGGATGTCATTGTGAATGGGGAGGGAGGGGTATATAGGGGAGGAAAGACAAAGAAAGTGGTGATGAAGTGATGAAATGCTTGCTGCTTTTTCGCTGGGTCGAGTTTGGCGGCGGGTTGCGGGTTTGGTGACTGTGGCCCGCCGTTTGATTAGATAACGTCCGAAAAGGGAATTTCATCGCCAGAGTCCCGGGAGAAGAAGATGGTAAGAAGAGAAGAGAAGTATTTTGGATTATGTATAGTAGAAAATGCTTAATGCGATAGTATATATGACTAGTAGCACATGATAGTGAATTCGTGGATATAGTACAAAATGACGAGGTGAGAGTGCTAAAATGCATAGACTGGCTGGCGCTCAGGCTCAGGGGGCTCGCAAATGCAGCCTCATAGGGCAAGAAACGCCCTCTGCATCATCGACTTCAACATAGTGCTCTTCCCCATGGTACTGGTACCATATCTTCAAGGTCTTCGACTGAAGGGGCGCCGGGTCGTGGAATCCAAGAATGTGGAACTAATAACATGTCAGCGAAAACACACCAAATAGAGGAGAAGAACCCTAAAGAAACGTACCTTTGCCGTTGTCTTGGAAATAATCAGCTGTCCATGCTCGACCAACGCAGCCACCGGGATGGTCACATCCGCGACATCAGGTTCCCTTGTATTCCCGTTCCTCGTCCACTTCCTACTAGGATAGTGGCCATACTCGGCCTTGGTGATAACTAAACCACCGCGAGCATTTTCTTTCTCCTGCCGTCGTCGCACCTGATCAGCCATAAGCTCGATGGCTTGTGCGCTCTCTGCTTTCCGTTGAGGAATCAACTTCCTCAGCTGCTTCTGTCGCCGTGCAATCATCTTGCGGCGGTTGCGGCGTTCTCTCGGGCGGATGAATCCAAACTCAACCGCGCAATATGCCAGTGATGGTAGCAGGAGTGCCAATGCTGCCGAATCCATATTGGCCGCATCTACGGGACAGACGGCAATAGGTAGCTTGATTGTCTGCCTGAGCCTGCTCCATGAGACTGTCATAACCAGACCCCTGGTTTGTAGTCCAACGCCGAGACCCATGCGGGTCAGTTCGCTAACCTGTCGGGATCCGTGTATACTCCATGAAAGGGAGAGATCCGTGCTGATGCTCGAGGAGACTTCGAGTCGCACAGATCGTGGCTCGTTCTCCGGTGGCACTGAGTAGTGTTTCTCCGAGCTCCATCGTGAAAGGGTATTGGTAGGCGACTTTCCAGAGAAAATGTTTCGCGAGTACTTGAGAATCACCCCGGTCTGTAGCGGAGAAGATGAGACCGCAATTTGCCAGGCTTCGGCGGATCTGTTTTCTTCGCGCTGCTTGGCGTGTAAAGGTTTCTGCTCGTCCTCTGCGGGTTCCTCGTCGGGTGAAACATCGCCATCATCATCTGAGCTAGGTATCCCGGCCACCACGGCAGGTCGTGATGCAACTCCGAACTGAAATTGGCTTACTTCCTGGCCTTCAAACAGGATATCGTCCGGGGCGAGGCCAAGGTATGGGGCAAACAGTGTTTGAAGGATTTCGGGCCAACCGATGAATCCACTCGACCAATGACAGAATGCAATTTTTTCTTTCCCAACGCCCCTGGTCAGTTGAAGATTGATCGTAGGTAGCGCGTTGAAGATCGAGCGACTGAATATAGCGTCAGCAACAACAGTAAATGGTCTCGTCCCTCGGACTAAAGCGAAACTCTTCGCCAGGCTCGTTTGTATCGTCGGCGCTGGCAAAAGTGTAGCATTGACGGTTGCAAGGGAATTCTGAAGAAACGAGAGTGGCCACCGGTTTAGAATTCCCTTAGTCCCTGTCTGCTCTGTAAACACGCGGCTTACGCTTGCACCAAGGCTGACATTTTGCGTAGCCAGCGTCAAGGGCAAGGGAATCTGTGGTCTCATTAGCGGCAGAGTACCAGCGCTGGGAGTGGTAGACCTACAGTTCGAGTCTCTGTCTCTCCATCCTCAAACTCCAACTCGACCTTGTTGAAGAGGCGCTGGAAGCCGCCAGCGACTCCCGCAGTAATAGTCATTTCAGCACCCTCGTCCTCTTGGCCCGGCGATTCATCGCCTTCCTGACCATCTCCACCCTCATCCTCATCGTCCTTCTCATCCTCCCCAAAGACTGTCCGGAAAGTGGGAAAAGGCGTCACAAACTCATATCGGAGCGCAATGTTTGACACCTTCGGATGAGGTATATGCAGATACGTCTCTCCCAAATCCTTGTCGACCGAAATCGTATTTGTAGCATCAATTCCAAGAAGCAGGGTACCCTGTCAATCAGACGTTAGCCCAAAACCAACCTCAATGAACCCCACAGCGCATAACCCAGCCCATCGCAATGCTCCTCCCGCTCCAGAACTCCTCGGCAGAGAAAACCCACCTTACTGCTAACCATGTCCTCAACAATCCCCCTCTCCCTCCTCTTCATCGTCTCAAAAAACCACCGCCGAAACTCATCCGGTTTCATCGCGCTGACCCCAACCTCCCTCCTCTCTTTCTCCCCACCGATCCCCATCGCCCCTCCCTTCCCCCACTCCCTCCGTACCCCCTCCGCCCCCAACGCATCATACACGACCCTCTTCTTCGGATCAATCAGCGTCTCGTACGCATCCTGGATCCGCGCAAACTGCTGCTTCGCAGCTTCCTGGAGCTCGGCCGGCTGCTTGTCCGGGTGGAAGCTTAGCGTGAGTGTGCGGTACGCTGAGCGGATCGAGGCGTCGCTAGGCGGAGGGTCGCGCGCGAGACCGAGGAGCGCATAGTAGTCGGCTTCGGTGGGGTAGGTTGTCAGGAGGGAGTAGGTTTCTGCGTCGGAGGGGCCGTGGCCGTAGTCGCGCTCATGGTTCCGGTCCCGGGCATCGTCGTGATCGCCGGGGTGTGGGATATGCTCGTAGGCGCTGTTGTCCATTATTGCTGGGTGTGGAGGTGTCGACGTGGCCTCTCTGCTTGTGCTGTTGCTGCTCCTGTCCGGAGTTGGGTTTGCGCAATGCGCGAATGGAGGCACCGCGGGTCTCAATTGTCTTAGAGCCACGAGATCCGGTAGTCCATATTCTATGTTCTATTCGGAATGGTTCTAGACACCGCCGTGGTGCGTTGTTGCCTTTTTTTTTCTCTTCGCCGGCGGAGTGGTTGGGAGGGAGGGATAACGGCGGGATTATTTTCCTGGTGACGTCGGGTCGGCTGCGCCCGCTTTCGGCGTTTCGGCGGTTTTAAGCCAGGGACGGAGGGGGGTGGCTGAAAGCCTCGGTGTTTCTTGCTGCGACTCATCTCATACAACATACCCTGAATGGTGGTGGTACTACAGTATATTTGCTTTTTCTAAATATTCTCCGGCCATCGAAATGCAAGGCCAGTCACTATACCGTCACGGCAAGAAACTTGTTGAAAAGTGGAAAAGCTCCTCTTCATCCTCCAGCTATCACTAAAGTGATTATTGTACATCCCATAAGAAAACAAAGTAATGACCCCTCATTAACACCATATTATTCAGTTTTGGCCACACCAGAGCATCAAAAAAAGCAGCATTCCCCACCAAAAGTATACAAGAAAAACAAGTTCCCAAAAATTGGGCGAAGAGTAAGCCACGTGGGGTCAGTCAGTAATTACATCAATCCGTTAGCGGCGTCGAGTCGCATCAAAACACCGAACTGTTTCAAACAAGGTTCACGAATCATGCCGGAGCACCCTAACCTCCAACTCTGACTCGCGCAATAGTCTCGACCGAGTACGGGACATCCCCGAGCCCAAACGCGCCAAAGAGCTGCTCACGCGGAAGACCGTCGTACATGAGATCCTCGTTGGCAGACGAATCCTGCTTCTGGACGCCGTTGTGGATTTGGGAGTCCAGCGAGGGACCGTCGAGGAAGAAGGCGAGTTTGCCCTCGGACGCCATCTGGTGCTGCGCTTCCGTCAGTGCGTCGAGGCGGGATTCAATCAGCGAGACTAGAGGCTTTGTACTACCCCAGAAGCAGCTGAGTTCGCGAACGACTTCTAGGCCGCCACGGATGAGGTGAATGCATTCTGGTAGATCGAGCATTTGCCCTCCTGCGCTGAGGACGTCGACTGCGGATAGGATGATGTAGCCGAGGAAAGGATTGAGGAGGGTTCCCTTTGGAGTTACGGGGTCTGTTGTCATCGAGGACACGTCGTACTCCGAGGCATAGCGGACGAGGGCGAGGGCTGTGCGGAGGATCTCTGCGGCGTGGTTCCTTGCCGTGTGGACGTATTGTCGGGTCATTCCGGGCCGGAGAAGCTGTGCCCGGGCGTATCTGTTCAGCTTTAGGAGCGTCGCATGGTATAGTAAATGTATGGATATGAATGGGTCGACTTTGCGTCCCCGTATACTTCGCTCCAGGTTCACGGCTGTGAACGAGAGATGGTTTGGAAGCCGTGAAAGCCACTGGTCCGATCGACGGACAATGGTACTGTAGAACTCTTCAAATAGCCCGTTGTATGATTCGGCCGGAATCAGCGACAATCGAAAGACGTGGTCGGAGACATCGCCCCATATGGATATAACGTCGATCAAAAGCGCCATTGCGCTCAACCCTGAGAGTTCATCCTCTTGAGATACTGGAAGCTGGTTCAAGAAGTGCTGGAAGAATGGCACGGTCGTATACTCTTGGGCTTCGTAGATTTCTTCCCGACACGGTAACCTCAAGAATGCCGTTTGCGAAGATATGGAAGTTGTAGACGGTGCATAAAAGCATGACAGGCGCTAAACACATTCAGGTTAGAGTTATACGTGAAGCAGTTGTTGGAGCCGGGGGTGACATACGTCCATCAAGAAGGCGGTCCAGAAAGTCCTTCGACGACACTCTATCAGAGCTTGAGGATGCAGGCCGTACTCGCACTGCTGGCTTTGCTCTATTATCACCCCTCCCATCTCCACATTGTACCGTAACCCACACACAGTGCGCACTGCAGCTCCCGCAGCGTCCCAAGATTTCACCAAGGCGCCAATCGCGTAGTACCACAGACTCATGATGATGCGGCTTTGGGCGAGTTGCAACGAAAGACTGTGCTGATTGTGTTCGACGGCATACCTCGCAGTACGCGAGTATCTCTTCAAAGCCGTCATCCTGTCAGGTCGGTCCGAGAATACAGAGCCCAACGCCATCATCGAGTATAGCAGCATGTTGTCGTCGAGGGACTTTGTGTGGCATGATCTCAGCCACAATAGGAAACGCCTTCGAGGGAACATATAGTATAAGCGATCGTTAATAAATGTGAAGTACATCTCGATGTAATGGGTTGCAAGCTCCGGATCGACCCCGTAAGGGTCTGCTCTCCAATCATTAGCGAGTGGATCTTGAGCGTCGAGGTCTTTGAGCTCCGTCAGTATTTCCGCGTAGTCGGTGGACGATGATCCAGGGCTGTCAATGGAGTGCCTAGACACATGCTCATGCCCGCTAGACATGCGCTGCAATCTTGCTACATATTGCTGGTCGGGGTCGGTGAGGCTCTCATGGTTGCTATCCACAGCAGAAGGCGTAAGCATGGAACCATCAGACAAGGGAGATTGCGAATTCGTCCCGGGAAGGGAAGTAGAGCTTTCCGAAGCCCTCGCAATGGAATATAACGAACTGGATGTACCTGCATTGTTAGAAGTTCCGGTCATAGAGTCATCGCGGATGTCATATCTCCTGGCGAACTGGGATGCCCTCGACGCCGCACGGTGGCCACGGGGACTAGAGGCGGGTTAACACTCAAGCTCTTCTCCTGGCACGAACGACTAGATGCTTACGCGCTCTCGAATCTGCATTCCCTGCCAGATTTCTGACATTGGTCGCACTTTGGCAAGCTCGGATGACACTTGATCTTCTTTTCTCGACACGTGAGGCAAGCCTGTGCGAGCCGTTTCCGTGGCTTACCAGCTTTGGTAATTCCCCAGTTGGCGTTGACTGGGACGCCGTCTATGATCTTCGGGCAATGGGAGCCATCGGCATAAATGTAGCATAGGCCTTCTCCTTCAATGTATCGTTCATCCACGACGTGCGGCCTAACGCTGGATTTGCTCGATTTTCTGCCACCTGATGATCCCGAGTCAGCTGTAACAGAGGTCGGCATCGCTGGGCTGGCTCGGTCGTTTGGGTCGCTGCTATGTCTATGGAGCAATCTCGGAGGGTACGGCGAATGTGGTGGGGCAGGCCCAAGACCTAGATAACTTGATGCATCCCCACCGAGAGCTTGTGCAGAGATGTGGGATATCGGAGGTAGATTCTGTGGCTGTGGCACTGGTGTAGATTCCATATGTGGTCTTGAGCTCTCATAGAGACTGGGCCGTGCTTCGAAAGGCAGAGGACCAGAATCACCGTGCCGCTGCCGATCTGGTGACTCGCGGGCATCGTTCGACGGGAGAATGATCCCGAAGACGCGTGGGTTATAAGGTGATGGTGATCGACTCAATTGTGCGGTAGGCGTTAAAAGTTGACTGACGGAGGGGAGCTGCTCGCTGGTTTGTTGATAGCCAGGGCTCCTAGAATAGCCCGATGTTTCTTCTCCTTCGTCAAACCTCTCACCACGGTTTCTCGGGCGTAGAAAGGGATCTGTCCCAAACTGCAGAGGTGCTGAAGTACGAGGTAAAGGTAGTTGATATGGGTGAGTTCCCGGAACTGGTAGGTTAGCTGCTCGGTCCGGTTCTTGCTCCGCAGGTCCATCGGTGGCGGGTAACATACGGCCGAAGGGTCCAATGTAGTAAGTCGACGACATTGCGTTTACGAGTTCGTTCGGGGAGTAATCAGTGCAATCGCCCAACCCTGATTTTGAAAGCGAGACACTCGTTCCTGCGAGGCCCTGCTCGACGTCTCCTGGACACTATTCAGAGGGTTGGAAAGCCTCGAATAGAAACAGGTAAGGATCGTGGGGAATGCCCGAACCAACGATCTATAAACCTAACGAGAGGAAAGAATATTAGCCACAGAAGTAGAAAGCTTTCGAGCTACTGCCCGAGTGAGCCGGAAGGTATGTGAATGACCACACCTTTTATCTGCTTTGGTTCCTCCTCAATGTACGTAGGGTTGGTCGTTGCCCAATGCAGGAGTTGAATCAGCAATAGAAAGAAATGGTCGAAAGAGGTACACAAAAAGATAAGAGCCAAACACTATCCAAATGCTCGGGTCGAGGCCTGAAATCCCGTCCCTTAGATAAAGAAGCCTCCGGATCAAGGCTCGGTGTAGGACCCGGCGGCAGGACGGGAATGTGATGCGGGTCGAGAACTGAAGCGTCTAGGATAAAACACTAATAAAAGGAATCTCTTAACAGAGAGGACCGGGTCTTTGCCACACGGGATTGTTTGGAAGCTCCCGTAGACTAGGAACGGGATAAATCAGAGCGAGTGGAGACCAAGCAGAGATCTAGAGGTGAAATCTCATAGCGCAAACGGGCTTGAAACTTGTTCGTCTTGGGTTTCTTCCCGGAGCGAGCTTCCCATCCCAGGTATACTGCAGGATCCCAGCAGATTACCCAGGGCATTGAACAACGAGTGGCAATTCAGAAGAGGGTTGGAATCCACGCAGAGCAGCAGTTCTGGGCAACGTCCAAGCCGCAAACAGCTAGGTCGCCGGGCAAGCGATCTGTGCGTAGAATACAGAAAACGAAGTAAGTCGGATAGTGGCTTTTCGGCTGCAGATTGGCGACGTAGTCAGAAAGAGGAAGGATGAAAGACTCGGCGGCCATGCACGAGAAAGGAAAAAGAGGAGAAAAAACAGGCGCCGTTTGTCAAGAGCAAGGCTTCCGCATCCAGGGTCACCGACAAACGAATGGCAAGCCAGGGAGATGGCGAGGTGGGTTGATTCTATAAATATTCCGATTAATTTGCGTTTCCTCGCTTTTCTTGCTCCCCGGTGGGATTTGAGTCAAGGTCCTGAGTCCTCTCACAGGGGAGACACAGCACCAACACTGGGGAGCCGCCCGTACGCACCTTATTGGGCCAACGGACCTGATGCTGGCAAGATTCCTGCCACTAACTAACGGGAAACAATGAATGCTGGGAAGGATGTCATGCTGGCGGCAAAATCTTGATGGAGCAAGACTAGGGGCCGGCGATCAGTGATTCGCCAGCAGGGCCACTACTGGTATATTCTGGGCTTGGAAGGGCGGGGGAGGATCCAAGTCCAGTGCGGAAGCGGTCTTTGGTGTTGGGGATATGGATGCCCTGGTACAGGAACCCTGTCGCCGACAGGGGAGAGCGCGGAGAAGACACAAGAGCGACGGAATGGGACTAGAGTGGGAGCAGACGGGGCGAAGGTGCCCAAGACGAAGTGAACCCAAGCCACCGAAAAGTGTAGACAGAAGAGGCAGGGCTCCAAGCGAGAGAAGGGTGAAGAGGAAGAGAAGCGGTGGTGGTAGTAGTGGTGGACGGGGGAGGAGTCGGAGGAGGGGCCGTTCGAGTTCACGGGGGATCTTGAGGTACAGTCTGGGTCTGTGATTCTTCGCGATACGAACCACCACCGGCCGGCTTGATGGAGCATCCATCCTTCCTCTGGAGTCTGCTGCTCCAGGGCTGAATTTAGGCTTGCCGCGTTTCGCTTCTGGGTCCTCTTAGTTCCATCTTCTCTTACTTCCACTGATTCAGCTTTTTTTTTACCCGCCCAAACGATGCCAATCTGGCCTCTCTCCGACAGGCTCCTCCGGCTTGAAGCTGTGAGGAGATTCTGAAGAAATCCTTCCCTTGAGCCGTGTTCTTCTCGCATCAACCCCATTATTCTTTGCTTTTTTTCTCCTGGCTTCATTTCGCTTCGGATTTGTCTGCGTTGCGGTCCACCTGCGCCCCGCAAGAAGGATTTTCTGACAGCGTTTCAAACGATCCTTTCATCTCCATCTCCCCATCCGGAGGCTGGAGCCCAGTGGACGAGCTGGAGCCTCCTGGCATCCTCGGGACGGCATTTGGAAATAACCTTGTTTTGTCTTGTTTAAATGCCAGAACCACAAATGTCCCGCGATGTTTGACCTCCTTTCATTTCGTTTTCCTACGCGCTTAGCTGCCCCGGTCGATCATCTCGAGGCACTTCAGCCGTTCCTGCTGGATGCACTGACGGCAATCTAAGATCATCAAGCTCTCTTGCAGAGTCATCGCTTCTAAGTCAGTCTTGAGGGCCAAGAACGGCTCTTCGGGATGACAAGACTGCCATCCTTCATAGATGCGCTCTTGTGTTGGAAGGAAATGACCACGGACCTCAACCCTGAAGCCTGAAGCCACCAGTCGTCGAGCTTCGAGATTTGCACATCAGTGTCACGAGTCGCCCGTTTCAACATCGGTTTTGCAAGTGTGTCGTCGTTCGCGGGGTGGGCTGCGCTAAAGGACTGGTGGAAACAAGGGTCCTGCAAGCGTTCAAACTATCTACACGCGGGCTTCGAGGATGACTCGAGACTGAATCCCGGTTTCACGCTTTTCTTGCTTTCAAGTCTCCATTATTCTGGGGCCATGCTTGACTTGTTGCGTCTCAAGTTCTGGCGATCCGATCTGCAGCCTCCTTGTCACTGAAGAAATTTCTTTGTCTTCCTTATGCACTTCTTATGCACTCGCAGTCGGTTCTTTGTTGCCATCTGTCCCTGCGCAGAGCTCTCTATTTTCGGATTCCTTTTGCGAGATGCGATGATTCTGTCTTCGCCGAAAGTGACATTCTTGACATGTGTCAAGTTGGTTTTCGGGTCACCACCGTTTTTCGACCGAAGAAAATCTCCGCCTCGCAGATAATTGGTGCGATGTGAGTCGAGATCCAATTTATCCGTGCGTGGACCGAGATTGCTCGCCCCATCAAAACCGACTCCTTCCATTCCCCTCACAAGCGCCCTGTCGGGATTATTTATCGAATGGGAGGGGCAAGCGTATTCCCAGCGATCTCATTCCGGGTTGTTCCCCATGCCGCCGCTCGGACCTAGGCACGGTACGGAGTTTTAAAGGCGTCAGCCTGGGGGAGGTGAGGGAACAACTCTAGAGTCTGATCTTGATCATCATTTCGAAAGTACGTCGCCAATAAGCAACCGCCGCTGCCTGCGCCCGAAAATCCTTCGATGTAGGCGGAGGCCAAGTTCTCCGCTCTGGGGCCGGTACGGCCACGAGAGGCATTGGACTGGGATTGCGGCGCTGCGCTCGTGCAGTTAGCTCATGCCCTAGCGTCAACGGGAGCCGTGACCCCGTCCGGCACTCTGGTCTGAGGTGATGGTCTCTAGTTTGGCCTGGTTCGACTCCGATAGGACTGCCACGCCCCTTGGGCATGGTGGTCGACACAATCGACAGAAGAGGGTCGGGAAACGCAAACGAGGAGTAAGTCTACCCATGGCACTCACCCGTTAGCACGGCACTAAAAATGCAGACGAAGGGGAATCTGCAGCAGAAGGAAGAGGCTAAAGCACCACAGTAGCGCCCGTGCTGCGTCGATTCAGTCCAACCCCGTTTACCGAGCGGCGAGCAGACAACCAGGATCTCTGTGCACTAGCCCGTCGATCACTGACTCTTTGGAGGCTGGCATCTGAAATTGTGCAAGAGTGATTCGCGAGCGATTCATCAACTCCAGACAGCAGCCGCTCCGACACATGCGGGTTGACTGTCGCGACCAAATGTTGTTGTGTCTGGTACCGTAAACCTGGGAGCCAGGGGAAAGGAGGAGGATCGAAATGTAGTCTGCCGCTGGGGCTGCATGCAGGAGCATGTACTAGCGAAAATTGGTTGTGGCCGGGAGTGCATCGTCCGCGCCTTCCTTGTGTTACTTGATTCCTCGGACAGAGAAGGCGTTGGCAGGGGCAGGACTCAGGATTTTTTGGTTAAGCACTGAGCCCTCTGGCACGCCGCACTGGATGAGTTACGTCAATGTGTTGAGGCTGTTGTCTTGAGCTGCCCTCACGTGCTGAGCTGCCAGCGATATTTCCCGCCTGCCAGCTTCCTCTGCACACCTGCTCGGCTTGACTTCGTATCCCCAGCCTGCCGGTTGGCCGACGACCCCGGTCACTCTTTGTGCAGATTCACTAACTTCTCCACATTTTCATATCGCGTGTTTCTCGCTTCGCCATCTGTCAGGATGCACCTGTTTGGACTTTCTCGTGGCCAGAATCGACGGCTGCCACAGGACGAGGAACCCTGCAAGCATTTCGTTGACACAAAACCCCTCTCAACATTGTCGGTCGGTCGCGAAAGCCTGATCGAGGCAATGCGCGACTCGACGGAGCCTGTCGAAGCGAACTGGTTTTCATGTCATCGTCTAACCTCCGTCTACGATTGGGCGAGGGGGCCATCCTGATCGAACACCAGGAGCAGTCTCCCAATCCGGACAAAACCTGGGGGGCCTTGCCGATACTTTGCCCGCGGTCTGAGACAGGAGTTATCAGCGAGCAAGGTGCCAATGGTAGTTTCCACAATGAGCAGTGCTTGCGAGCTTGGATGGGCGGATAGTGTCCGTCAACCGCTGATGAGGAAGATACGGGCATGGCTGAGGACTATATGATCGGGGATACCAACACGCCTGCAACCCAGTTTTCCCAAACCGATACAGAGAATCGCGCTGAGATTCACGACTACTTCTACACTAGCCTCGTTCTCATCCAAGACGAAAAGGAGAACTCGGGCTGTCTGTCCGTTCGAGACATTAAATGAGAACCCCTTGGCGAAAAAATGCATAGCTAATTCACTATCCCAGCTCAACGCTGTAGTTTACAACAGGGTAGCGAGGTATCCATGTGTCGTTTGGGCCCACATCTGGATAAATCTACTAATCCCTTGGCAATTCGTTGTACAATGTCAGGGGGTGGTTCAGAATTCCCTCATATTATTTGGCAGACAGGGTTCCCCATGCGCAGGCTCAGCAGGCTCTGATCGAACCAACTGCCGAGCAGAAACGCTTCGATTTCTTGGAAGAAAATTAATGTTTGGCGTTAGCTTCAGCATCCTTCAAATTTCGGCAATCGACAAAAGGCCGCGGCCAATCGATCAGCACTTGGCATCCGGAGACTGCTCCTCAGTAATACAAAGTACCAATCCTCCCACTTTGGAGCCACTATTCGACTGACACGGATCGCTGACGCTCGATGACCTTCTTGCCTTGGCACGATTACTACCCAACGCTCTTGTCCCCAGCGAATCGGGATGGTAACGAGCGAAACGGCTAAACTTGGGCAGAAATTCATCCGGAGACTCGCAAGTATATAATCCATCCTGTGGCGTCAAAAGTTGTACAACTAACGCTCTTGTGTAGAGATGAGCGCAGCAGAATTCTTGGATCGGGCCAAACTTCTCTGTGCAATAATAGGGCCCAGCAGTGAACGTTTCTTGACTTCGCCCACCCATGGCTTATTAGGTTGTCGCTATACATTTAACAAATCCCTCGGTTCTCGTGCTCAACAACTCAGCGGTGCCGCTCTCGACCGGCCAGGGATCGGGAAAGTCGGAATATCGTGCCTATTCCGCCGATTCGCTCCAAAAGCGCACGACTTCCGTCAAATCCTAGTCTACTTCTAGGCAATCTCGAGAGACTAAGCATTGAGCGCCGAGATGCAACAGCGGAAACTACCCATACGCCCCATTTCTTGAGAGGCCTGTCTCGGCCGACGAGACTCGAGTACGGATGTGGAACCGCCAAGCAAATTACTGGCTGTCTATGAAGAGAAAATCACTTCATTCTGTGCCATTTGACAAGCGGTTGAATTGCGATGGAAGGTCACAATTTCAGCAAGCGTTCTGCTGCTGGTTCTCGGAAGTGTAGTGGTGCACGATCTGCGCATGTCTGGAACTGAGGTATGCAACCTCAGTCGGACCGAGCCGAGTCCTCGGCGGGTTGCACCTCGGGTAATCGCAAGTAAACGGCGCAATACGAGCGGTGGTCGGTGAATTACGCTCGTCTTCCACGGTGTCATTGAGGCTTCGACGTCTGACGATTGCAAGTGGGACACCGAATACAATGCATGGCACTGGTGGACGAGTAGAGTCAAGTGGCTGAGAAGTACGCCATCATTGCATGTCCTAGAGACAGACAAGCCCACTTCTCCTAGCGAGATGAACTCATTTCCTAATGCTCTGGTACCCGACCCTTCCAAGCTACCCAGCTCCGGTCCCACCTAGAGCTATAATCGCGCCCCTATCATACGCCGGAACTTCCTGTCCTCTGCAAGGCCTCCAACACCCCCGGAAAGGAACCCGCAATTGACGCGCGCCGTGGAACACCGGATGTGAGATCTCCGACCAGGACGAAGTCGACCTAGATATCGCCACCCGGAGAAATTGCCCTTTCCCTGAGCATTTTCTCCGTGTCCGACGAAAGAGTACACCGATATGCTGCCGGCGTGGCTTTGCGTGGGTTTAGCCCCGGCAGCTGGATGTAACTCCCGACATTCCGTGCCCTAAGTCGACGATTCGGTAGTTTCCAGTGGCAAATTCGCCGGGCGTTGAATCTTGGACGAACGGTTGCAGGTGAGATAAACGGTAAGCTAGCGTAGCGTGCTTTCGATATTAACCCGCCAACGATTGTCCACTAGCAAGACACCAATTGAAACAAGAGACGTTAAGCGACATGATTTAGCGGGCGCAAACTAGACTAAACTGAGATATACTTGCGAGTCCAGACTGGAGAGCATCAGGTCGACGTCTGCTTTGATTCCATGGACAAGGAAAATGGTGGAGAATGGGTTGCCTACTTGGTAAGTTGATATATATATTTGTGTGTGCAGTTATGCAGCTTGATTCGTATTCGGGTATATATTTTTGACTTGCGTATGGTTCTCATCAGGAAATGTAGTCACTCATCAACGGAGAAAGGCACAGCCTGAGGATTTTATTGAGATATATATCGTGCTGTTCAAGCGCTTGTGGTGTATTCTTTTTGCCTTGTATCGAAACCAACGGCTATCATCAACCTGATACTGATACCCCGCGGTAAGTCGTACATTCAACCATTCAAACAACCAAACAATCTATCTATCTCAGACGACTCTAGTCGATCGACAGTTTCTTGGGACTCGGTCTACATTCCAGCGAGCGCGTCCAGAGCGCAACAACCAACTTGCTGTCGAACACGATGGATGGCCCTGCAGCCAAGAGAGAGAATCAAGCCGTCGAGCCGTCGAGCCGTCGGACCTACAGTCTACTCTACACACCTCAAACCATGAATGACGTTACTCATAAGTATTATTGAGGCTAAAGAGAGAGAAAAAAAGAATGGGTATTGCAAATCCCTTTATTTGCAGAATGCTACCATTTTTAAGAGGAAAAACCAACCATAACCATTCACCTAAACAAGAAGGAAGCCGGGGGGGTACTTTCTACGCTAC
Organism: Aspergillus carlsbadensis; assembly: GCA_025688815.1. Taxonomy (NCBI): domain Eukaryota; kingdom Fungi; phylum Ascomycota; class Eurotiomycetes; order Eurotiales; family Aspergillaceae; genus Aspergillus; species Aspergillus carlsbadensis. Next base: position 68,185 of record MU628216.1, on the reverse strand, counting down.
CAACAGAATCTACTCCTCGTGGAGAGTGCTGATGAAAGCAGCGGAAGGAGCCTCGGGCTTACCGCCCTCAACAGCCTTCTGGCCAAGCTTCTCCTTGGAGAAGGCAGCGGCGTAGGGGTTGAGACGGAGCATGACCTGCTTGTTGCGGAGCGGGTTCTTCTTCTGGACGTTGGCGCGCTTGGTGCGGGCCTCGCCCTTGGGGGCGCGGAGCACGGACTGGATCTCAGAGGAGTTGATGAGGCGGGCGAGATCGGCGTTGGCGACGAGGTTGGAGGGGAGGAGGAAGTCCTTCTTGAGGGCGGAGGGGGTGGTGGTTGTGCCGTAGACGGTGTCGAGGGCCTCGAAGGCAGAGGAGGTCCAGACGATGAAGCGGCCGAGGTGGCCACCGGGGGCGAGCTGGAGGAGGTTGAGGGCGAAGACGGACGAGGTCTCGACGCCGGGGATGTTGCGGAAGGCGCGGACGAGCTCCTTGCCGTCGGTCTCGGGGTTGTAGACGACGAGGGGTCCGCGGCGCTGGCGGAAGCGGCGGTTACGGAGCTTACCCTTACCGGCGCGCAGCTTGCGGGACTTGGAGACCTTGACGAGCTCCTGGCCGGCACCGACGGCCTGGAGGAGGGCGATGGCGGCCTTGGTCTTGGTGATGGCGTCGTTCTCGAAGGACTTGGAGTCGACGACGAGGGGGACCTCAGCGACGTTGCCGATGCGGTGGCCACGGGCGAAGAGGAGAGAGGGGACGGAGGAGGCGGCCAGAGCAGAGGCGGTAGCGAAACGTCTGTGTCATCTCGTCAGTCTTCCCTTCTCGTGAACCATCGAATCTTCAATTCAAGAATCGTCGTACCTCTGTCCCTGGTTCACCTTCTGGTGCCACTTGCGCCAGACCTTGGTGGGAGCGAACATGCGACCGGAACGGCACTGGTTACCAAAGGCAGCCTGACCAGCACGGTGAGTACCACCACCGGAGACACGGGGGATACGAGCGACAGCACGGCCTGAAATCGAGTAAAAAAAACCAATCAGCCCGGAAGTCCTCATTTTCCCAATTCAATTGTCGCAGTTCGTAAACATACCGGTACCCCAGGACTCAGCGGAAGTCTGTTCACCAGCCTTCTCGCTCACGGCGTAGGGCTGTCTCTTGTTCTTGGCCAAACCGGTGTGAACCTGCCTGTAGTGGGAAAACCGTCAGTCCAGTATTCTCTCTCTCTCTCTCTGTCATCCTCTCTGCTGAATTCGAAATTCTGCTTCGTAATTCCTGTTCTCCTTCTCTTTTTCTCGCTTCTTCTCTCATCTCCCACCCGCGTAGCAAATCAACAAAAGGGTCGCACATACTGGACGATGTCAGGACGGATGGGCGCGCTGAAAACAGCCGGGAGGGGAGTGGTAGCCCCGGTGGGCTTGCCCTCGGCCGAGGCGATAGAGACGGTAGGACGAGACGCCATTGTTGTCGACGGTGAGGTTGGTCGGGTTGTCGTCCTTCGAGGTTGCGGATCGAAGTTCTTTTCGAGATCGGTCTGGGTGGAATTTTTCGCTTAGTGCGTTAGTGTCTTCTTGCCCGCCCAGCGTGGTGCGCGGGAGTTGCCCTAAGCCCTGCTGCCGCTTTGGGAGGGAACCATTCTTGGCGGATACCTCAGGCAGATAATCCACCACCACATCGAAAATCGAATCTTGATTTGTTGACCGAAAGAATCCGGGGACATTTCATTTGATCTATCATATCCATGCGATTCGTGTATTTTCTCTTTCCTCCATCAAAGTTCTACAAAAATGGGTATATCTACAAATAATCAGCGTCGCCTGAAATCTATCATCGTTTGCCCTGTTCGCTAACAAGCAAATCACTCAACTCACTTGCAGAGGGGGAATCTGCTTCAAACAAATAGCTGCTCCCTGGCGCTCATGGACAACGCCGGTTCACCATGATTGTTGCAAGCCTTAGGATTGGCCCCAAAACGTAGCAATGCCCGTACTACATCTAATTGATCTCTCTGATCAGCCACAGCAAGCACGGTATTGCCCTTGTTGTCCCGGGCCTCGATGTTGGCTCCCTGCTCGAGCAGCAGCTGTACTGTGCGCCGATTCCCTCTCTTAGCAGCTAGAGACAAGGGCGTGTCACCACGGTTGTTTCTCGCCTCGATATCTGCGCCTCTAGCAAGCAGCAACCGCGCTGTGTCTTTCTGACCACCCCTCGCAGCCATTGACAAGGCCGTATTCCCCCTTTTGTTTCTTGCCCCTATACTCGCGCCCTTGTCAAGTAGTAGCTGCACTATGTGCGAGCGGATTGGCCGAGTAGATGCTGTGTGAAGGGGCGTGTTGCCTTTATCATTCTTGCTTTCAATGTCGGCCCCTTTGTCAATAAATAGCTGTACCAAGCTCTCACTGCCTTCATCAACAGCTATGTTTAGTGGCGTATCTCCCTGTTCATCTCGGGCTTCGATATCCGCGCCTTTCTCGAGAAGCAATCGTGCTACAGCCTCACAGCTACTGTCCTCTGCAGCTCTAGCCAGAGGTGTGCGATAGGGAAAAGATCTTGCTTCGAGGTTGGCACCGTGATCGGCCAGCAGCCGAACAGTATTCACGTGGCGCACGATTTCGTCATCGTCCCAAGGCATGATGCTCGGGGTACTAGCACTCATGATAGGGGTTGTCCCCCATTGGCTCGTACTATCAATCGCAGCGCCGCGCTCCAACAGTCGTCGAACTATATCGTCGTGTCCAGCGCGAGCAGCTACGTTCAGTGCAGTTCCTAGCTGAGCACACCGCGCCTCGTAATCAGCCCCATGGTCTAGAAGTAATTGCACAATCGCCGAATGGCCAGAAGACGCTGCGAGGATCAGCGGTGTCTTGCCTGGACGGGGTGAGGCCTCTGAAGATTCGCTGGGGGTGATCGGCCAACTAACATCTCCGCTCTTCAAGTATTCCTCTGACCGAGAATTTACATCCGCCCCAAGTGTGAGCAGCTGGGACACCATGGCCGTGTCGCCTCTATTCGCAGCTTGGGATAGGGCGGTTTCATCTTTGAATGTTCTCGCGTTGATATCGGCACCGTGGTTCATAAGCAGCTCGACGACCTCGCCATGGCCATTGTTTGCGGCTCGTAGTAGAGGTGTTGCGCCCACACGATTGTGCCTGTCTAACCAATCACGTTGCTGATATAGCGCCTGTACCATATGTTCAACTATGTCTGTTTCACTTTGAACTTGCGGCCCCCAGTCTGCCTTTCTCTTAGCTTGGACACAGGCTCCCTTGTCCAAGAGGGCTCTGGCGGACTTTTCCAGTCCGAAGTGAGACGCGATATGCAAGCCAATCGCCTCGGGGAGGCCCAACAGAGGATAAAGTAAGTACCTTCCTATTTCCCACATCAATTCTTCTTCTTCAAGAAAGTTCACCAGAAACCTTTCCCCATCTGCCGACGAGGCCCGGGCGTGGTGACCCCAGTTGAAGAGAGCATAGTCGTACAAAGTATCTCCGGTCAATGAGTCCAATACGGGCATTTTAATCCAGCCTCTTTCCAGACACTTGTTGAGTTTCGCCATGTTCGGTTCAATAAACCTAGACCCAAGTCTAATCTGAGAGTCTGACCAGCAGCTAAAAGGGATATCGGAGTCATGTAGGGAACCATGATTGACAGATTCGTGCTCTGCAATATTAGATTGTGCTTGCTCTTCAAAAGTTGTTTGATCTTGACTAGGCTCGCTTGACGGGTCCGTGCTACTTGACACATTCGCGCCCCATTCTGAACCACCCCCGGAGACAGGCGTCTCTGGAACTACCTCATACTTTGACTCGGAGAGGCTTATGTGAAAGCTTGGCATAGATGAAGCACCTTGGGGCCACTGGAACTCCGGAGCTTCACCAGCCAGCGACGATGGAACGCTAGGCAGGGAAGACATGTCAAGATCGGAAATGGGATGGCTCAATGAATTATGGCTCCAGTCCCAAGTGCTGGGCCCCATTTTGTGCGGGAAATGTTGACGATGCCGTACAGTAAACCGGATATAAGTGATGCAGGTCTTTGCGATTCGAGACTCGGCATCAGGAAACCAATCCCCGGCTCTTTTTAAGAAGTACTCCTGGGTCGTGTAATGGACTAGTCGAACCACGCTGCTTTCTTCATCGACTGCGACCAAGCCTGCGCATACCGATAATATACTTCCCACTTCTGGTCGATTAGCAGGATCGAATTCAGTGTCATCTGATTCCAGGGCAAGGGCGTCCTGCAAGACTGAGCTTGGGAGTGCTTCCTTTGAGAAGACGATCCACGACAAGGCATTCCGAGCGAGCTTGCGGTAGCCCTCCCGTTGGCCATTGATTCTCTCCATTGCTTGATCATACGCCTCGGATAACAGTTGCAGTTGCCGATCTTCGCCTGATTTCCCTTGGGCACGTCCCTGTAGATCGTCCAGAGCGTTTCTCATGGCCCTGGGGGTCATCTTGTCCTCGAGGAACTCAATGTACAAACGCGCGAGCAGGAACCTTGATACTTTTAGTTCAAGTTTGGGGTCAGCAAGACATACAACTTACATCCCGTCAATGGCTTCAAGAATGGCTGTTTTGATACTCTCCTGGAGGTCCTCGCTCCTCCGGACAAAGGCCGGCAAGTTTGCCATGTTTGCCGCTAGGAAGACCCCGACATCTTCGGGGTTTGCGCGGATCTCTTTGAGAGTTGCGCGTTGAAACCTTGCCATGATATCATCAATGAATCTTGAAGTAGCAAAGATGTTTGCGTTGTGTCGAGATTGGAGATTGAGGAGCTGGTCGATGAACTTTGTCCGGCAATTGTTTGTGGTCTGACATTCATCAAGCGCATCTACCACGATGAACAACCGACCATAAAGAGCAGACAAACTGTCGATGTCACCAATGATCTCATCGAGCCCGGGCTGCTCTTGCCGTAGGCGATGTTCTTCGTAACCTTCTAGAACTGCGTGCGGCGCGGAGTGTCTTTGCCGTAATAGTTGTCTGAGTACGTTAAGGAGCAGGTCATGGAGTGTCTGTTTCTTCTGGCGCCGATAGCTACAATAGATGTAAACGATACCCACTTCTTTCTCATGACGGAGTCGCTGGTGGAGGTCCTCAATGACGATAGCTGCCATGATTGTTTTGCCGGCGCCTGGTATTCCAGGGAAGAACAAGATTTGACCCGCCGTTTTCATCCAGTGAGTGTACTCGGTAGACCTCAGCAGCCACTGACCGGTGTTTGGTTCACGTCTTCGTAAATGGTCGGCCTGCTGCGGATTATAGTCGGTCGGTGTGAGCCAGTTCAGAATATCAGAGGTCTTCTGTTCCTCCACAAAAGACTTCAAATGCTCAACGTCATTTTGCGTTTTGAGTACTGCATCCGCCACTGTTGATCTATGTTAAACACGACGAAGACCTTTCAATAGAGTACCTAATGGTAATGTTACCTTGGTCAAGCACATCCTTCACCGGCCGTTCGCGATCCAGCTCGATTGGCTGAACCACCTCGAGTAATTCCTTTGCGAATGCAGCAGCTACCCCAGCAGCATATTCCTGCCAATCTTTGTTCTTGCCCTCGCTGGCGTAATCGCAGATGCCGCGAATGGCCAAGCAAGGGAAGTTGTTGGCGACCCCTGCGGCTTCCATCTCAACGCACAGCACCTCCCCACCCAGGCTTGTGTTCAGGGAATCGCGGAACTTCGCATCTTTGATGACTTGGTTTCCGGAGGCGATCAGGCCGTAATGGACTCTCGGCTCCTCCAGTGGCTCAGCCTTTCCGTCCTGGCCATTACCATGCGGCGGACTGTAAGCCCACCGACCAAGCAGAAATCCGAATAAGGCCAAGATAGACGCCCAGATGATCTCAAAGACCGTCCGGTATTGCGTTCGGCGTTGCACATCCAGCGGGTCGTGAAGATGACCGCGCCGAGTGAACTTCAAAGCCATCTTCTTCCCCTTCCTCTCCACGACATCAAGATGATGCTGAATCCTCGACCCTTCCACCAGATGGCGAGCCTCCAATTTCGACAGCGCAGTCAGCAGCGGTGCTGGAGGGTTATTCAGAGCGCCAATCCGCCTGAATCCTCGGACTCAGCCTTGCCAAAATCCCACTGCACAACCCCAGGCCACTGACCGCTCGGGGTGCCCACGACCACATCTCCCAGTCGAACCTTGGGGGGGATTCCACCGCCGATACCGACCATGAGACCAGTCCGGACACCGGGGAATGTATTCACGATCCGGGTTGCCACAACCGCGGCGGAGTTGTTGCCCATTTGACCCTTGGGCAGACATGCTATGACGACACTGTGGCTGCCAATGGAGCCTAGAGTGTATGTGTTGTGGTCGCCGGCTGGGTTTGGCAGGTTTTCGTGCAGCTCGTCGAGCATCACGATCGCTGCCGCTTGCTCCTTGGGGAGCGCGCAGATCCAGCCCACTGTATAGTCATGGTGGCTGAGCTTGGGGGTGGATCGTTGGATGAGAGGAACTGATTTTGTCGACATCGCTCTGGACGTCGATGGAAGGATCCGCGACTAGGATCGTTCCTGCCATTTGTAAAGTCGCAAAAGATGGCGGTGCCAGTGATCGGGAGGGGGAATCTCACTCTTCAGCTAGGCTGCTGCAGGCGCCCAGGTTGCGGTCACGGGACTGGCCAAATGGAGAGCCTCAGAGAAACCAATGTATCCCGAATAGTAGAGCATTGCAGTGGCAGAGCTGTTATTCGTTCTCCAGGAAATTGTGGAATTTTTGTAAAAATTGTTGCTATCTACTCGGGGCTTTGCCGAGCCTGTTTGAGGATATACTATGACTATGCCATGTGAAGCCACTTAGTTTCCGGATTCTTTGACTCTTCAATTTAGGACTGAATCTCGTGGACTGTCAAATCGATCGTGTAGTGCTAAGAGGGGTGTCTACCAAGCTAAGTCGCTCTGTTGTGCTTTCCTTCTTCCATGGGGTTGACTGCTTCAGGCTACCTAATATACTTAGGTATTCGTGTGGACCTGCCTTTTCCGTCTCCATCGCGTACTGCGTGGAGGGATAGAGAAAATAGAAAGGGTATCTCCATCACCCGAAATATGGCTTCAAAATCACCAAGAACTAGCGAAATTGATCCTTCTCTGTCCGTGCTTTTGGGTAATCTTCGACCAAGCCATTATATATATAGTTGCTACCCAAGTACAACGTCTTATCGAAGACAGGCAGTCAGTGGCTTATTCTCCACTGCTGGAGTTCTTGACAAGAACAGTCATGATTCCTATATGGGAACCCGTGAAATACTAGAACGATGCCTACTCTAAAAGTCCTATGCCAGAAAAAAAAAAAAAAAAAAAAAAAAAAAAGAAAAAGACAAGCGTAAGGCTGGGCTCTGGCTATCCTTATATGCGCTGGAGAAGACCACTGGATCTCAACCGGAGTTGCATCCAAAAGGGACCCATGTCTGCATCTTTTGAAAACCGGCCAAGTCAATAATTAGGAAAAATTGACTCAAGCCCCTGAATTGAATCTCGTTTACGCTGATGTTGCCAGTATTCTACCAGTGTCTGTCCACCGTAGACCCTGATACTAATAAACGGAGTAGGTTGGCCATTGATGTTGCTGCTTTTGCTGCTGTTGCTTTCTCCTTTTTCAGCCTCTGCCTTAAGGTTCTATTCCCATGATTTAGTTAGCCATAAGCATCCATTATACCGGGTGATATTTGGAGTACTATACAACGAGTCCACTTAACCGTCAGACGGACAATCTAATCGGAGAGGTCTTCCTCGTCCCTTAAATTCCCGACCTTTGAAGCGAGTGGCATGGGACGACCAGCACTCCCGTTAATCACTGGGTATGCAGTCAGAATTACCAGATCGGGCCTCCTGCATCGCACCTGCGAAACGGATGCATGACCGGAGGCTTTCGGCGCTATATCTGATTCGATGAGCGGGTGGATGGATGGGCATGTAATGGATGCCTTCTAAAGGACTATACGTTCCTTGTGCACCTAGCTGGCCTTTTTACTGGGCTATCTGGGACTGCAGGATTGCACTTCGGATACTGGTAGTGGGTTACCCTAGGCCTGACACGCTGAAGAGTGTTTCACCTGGCAGGCAAAGTAATCAAAAAGCGGGCTTAATGTCTTACTCCGGGCAAGGCTGGTGCAGCTTACACCCGGCACTACCTAGAATGTTGCTCTCCGACCTCATTGATCTACAGAGACATTCCTGAGACGTGGATTTCACTCCTCAAGAAAACCAAAGCCAACCTGAACTTGAACTTGAATGAACAACACCAAACCACAAAGATGACGACCACCTCCCTCCCCCCACCCAACCACGCCGCCTACCTCACATCCCTAAACGCGCACCCCCTCACAATCGAAGAAACCGCGGACCGGTACCCAAACGAAAATGAACTCGTGATCCGCGTCCACGCCATCGCCATAAACCAAATCGACTGGAAAATGCAAGACGAGCCCTGGACGGACTTCAAGTACCCGCTGATCCTCGGCGTCGACGTCGCCGGCGTAGTCGTGCATGCGGGCAGTGAGGTCAACGACAACAACCGCGCCGAAGAGGGCCTGCACCAGTTCGCCGTCGGCGACTGCGTCGCGGGCCACGCGCTGCGGTTTGCCACGGGCGATGATCGCCATGCCGGATTCCAGGAGTACGCCGTGCTCTGGAATAACATGACCACTGTGATCCCGGCGGGTATGCCCTTTGAGCGCGCCGCCGTGCTGCCGCTGGGTGTTTCGACTGCGTCGGCGGCGTTGTTTCAGCGGGCGCCTGCTGGGATGGGGCTGGAGCTCCCGACGCTGGACCAGAAGTTGCGGGACAGAGTGTCTGCGACCAGGGCGGCGGTCCTGGTCTGGGGCGCGACGAGCAGTGTCGGGAGTAATGCTGTTCAGATGGCGGTGGCGGCGGGGTATGATGTGATCGCGACGGCGTCGAGGGGCAACTTTGAGACTGTGCGGCGGCGGCTGGGGGCGAGGGTTGTGATTGATTACACGAGCAAGGGTGAGGATATTGTTAAGCAGATCCGGGAGGCGCTTGCGGGAGGGGGACACCTTGTGGGCATTTTTGATGCCATTGGGGCGAAGGGATCGTTGGGGCCGATCTTTAAGATATTCGAAGCAGACCCGTCGATTTCCGGGGTGAAGACGGTCCATACCACGGGGTATGTGGAAGAGGGTTGGGAGTTGGCAGTACCAGATGGTCTGAAGGTGCAGTCGATCCAGGCTATTGATATTCGGGGGGAGGAGGGCGATGACAGGGCCGAAACTGTGGGTTGGAAGATTTACAGGGATTTTCTTCCCAAGGCCCTTGAAGCTGGCAAGTATAAGGTCTATCCTGAGCCGGTCTTGGGTGGGGAGGGTCTGCGGTCGATTCAAGCGGCTCTCGAGACCAGCAAAACGAGCCGCAAGGGTAAGGTCGTGGTCACCATCAAGTCATATGAGTGATATACATATACGAGTAGCGCTAGCAAGTAACATATTTGGGACGCGATATCTTGTTTTTGACTATCAGCTACGTACTGCATTCACCAGCCCAGGCCATGGTCATGGAACGAGGCTGGAATCCCGATACGTAGTCACCGTCAGTCGCTCCCCCAGAATCGGGGCCATGGCGGGATACAGAGTCCAGTAATTGACATGCGTGATGGCCGTCTTGATCGCCCTCCTCACGGTCCCAAACTTTCTGCGATTGACGTAAACTACGAATTCATCTACCCCAATATCGACGCGGAGGGTTGGATTCTGCTTCCAGAGCCATGGCTGCGGTTTGAGTGCTGTTCGTCCCCCGAAACCACGATAAGCCTGCTTGCTCTTGCACTCTATGGCTCGGTCTACGCGGTTGATTGTCATTTGCAAGGGCACGTCCAAGGAATCTTCGTCGCTCGCGTCGCCGGTACTGCTGTCAAGATACATCAAGTCGATGCCTGCTTCGGCCCTGTAACGTGGAACATCATCCTTAAGGAATGGCGCTTGGATGACGATGGTTCCACCAGCAGCCACGGGCTCTCGGAGTACCGCCAGTCGATTAACAGAGACGTAGTGGATAAACACACCGCTGGAGAACATGGTCAGAAGGATTGAAACCGAGGCAAAGGAAAAAGGGATGACTAGCGGTAACTTTGTACGCTTCGATGCCGAGACACAAGCATCCAGCATCTCATTCTTCTTCTCTTCCGGCAGGAGGTCTACCAAGCCCCGCGCGGACTTCCCATCCCCGTTTGTCTTGTCCAGTGACGCCCCCGCCTCAACAAGCTGCTTGACCAGTCTGGGATTCCGCGCCACAGCTATGGCGGCCATCAGCGGTGTTTCGTTATTCTTCGACGGGACGGGAGTATCAAGCGTCTTGGGGTTTCTCCCTAGAAGTAGCTGGAGTAGCCGTTCGCTGTTATGAGTCGCAATCACCGCAAGGTACGTGGGCGTCAATCCTTCGGATAGCGTGTCTGGGTCGGCGGTGTTCTTCATGAGGAGTTCGACTATCGAGGCCTTGGAGGCCTTCAGGGCGTGTCCCAGTGGAGTAGTACCGGCGGGATCCGGACCGTCGAGGGACTCGGGGTCTTCCATCATGTGGTCTAGTAGTCTCTTTTCCGTGAGACTCCCGGTGCGCGCGTCTTCCCATATGGTATACATTTTCGTTGAGGAAGACAGCCACAGGTGAAGGTAGATGTATTGAATGGTATGGAAGACTGGAGTAGTCTGGAGATGGTTGTGTGGTGGATGGGTCTGAGCTCCGTACTCTGTCCCGTATAGAATCTGCTGATGATTTACCATAAAGTGCAATTTGTTGGGGGGACAGGGGGCATCTGATCATCCAGCTCCGCCGTCAAGTCCGGTCTCGCAAACACGTCGTCAAGGATCTCCGGGCCTGCTTGTGTCAGCTCTGCATGAGCCAGCCGGACATGGTGTTCCTCTCCAGATAGTTGTGCTAACCTGGGCAGCCAGGGTGCTATAGAAGTGAAGTCATTCGTTTCCCGTGAGCTTCCTTATCAGACAAATGGGATTAAGACACGCAAGCCACTGGCTGGATAGTGCTACTTTTGCAGCAGGCATCCCGCTCACCTTTGAGAAGGCGCACCGGTTGCCTGTGACGAACTCCGCAGGCATCTACGCTTCCTCGCTCACTATGTTACCTGGAATATGTCTGAACCCTCCAGATTTGGCATGCATGAGGCCAATTGGGCAACATCTCGCGCATAAATAGAGACATGGGCTGCTGCTCCCCATGTTTTATTTCCGCGGAGAGGAGTGGGACAGCTAATGAGGCTGCCGCTTGAAGAACGTGGCTGGCTGTCTCCCCGCATCTCCAGGACGAACACTTTCCATCATCGTCATCCGTTGTTTCATCGTCGACTGCATTGTCGCAACCAGCTGACCGGTAGCCTTTTTTTCCTCAGCCATACAGGCGTTGTTTCGCAGACGTTCCTCTTGGCAGCCGATGGATCGGAACCAAAGGCTGCAGCTTCTATTGAGCAGCAAACACCGGGATTCACTTCCCTCGAGTGTCCATGCAGTTCGAAACAAGTCGATTGTTACGTGGACGAATAAGCTTACTCTGCTTCCCACCACTCACATGAGATTGCAACCCACGGTGCAATCAGTTGACTGCATCATGGCCCGTGAGGCATTTCTGGAGTTGATTGCATCAAAGGTGAACTTTTCGTCCAAGCCGCGTTTCGCCGGGCCAGTCGGTAACCTTGTAGGAAGGGTTCATAATGGGCGTAAGGCCGTCTTGATTCCAGACATTGGGCGCCCTCGCTCTTTAAGCAACCATGTGTGCATACAAGTACTATCCGATCCAAGGCATCAAGGACGGCGTGTCCCCGGATGGGAAAGTGCCCGTCCGGAGAGAGATCAACGAATGGTTCTATAGTAAGAGCCAAGCAGACGGCTACCAAGTGGTCCTTTTCCTTCTGGCGCTGGACCATTTCCAGCAGATGGACCCCAATGATAGGGACTCGTATTTTCAGATCGCCGGTAATCCAGATTGCGATACATCCCAGCATCATGCGAGACCATGTTCTGACTGTTTCTTCCAGGGATCCATGGCATGCCGTACAAGTCCTGGGATGAGCCCGAGGCTACTGTCGACGAGGTCCACGGAAAGGGATACTGCGTGCATGCCAATTGCCTGTTTCCGCTCTGGCATCGGCCGTACCTGCTCCTCTACGAGGTAGATACCTTGAATATCTCCAGGCCATCGAGACATCTCTCTCTTACTGACTAATAGTGGATAGCAACGGATCTACGAGATCATGGTCGGGGAAATCATCCCGAAGATGCAGGCGAGCGAGGCGAAGAAGAACGAGCTGCGGGAAGCTGCCAGCACCTGGAGACTCCCGTACTGGGACTGGGCGAAGAACCCCAGCATCCCGAAGCTCTTGGACCGTGAGAAACTCAACATGAAAGTACTCGGAAAGCCAGTGACTAAAGATAACCCGCTCTACAAGTTCCGCATGCCGGAACAGCAGAAAATGAGCGATTTCGGGGTGAATTCCCTTCAATGGGTGGACTTCCCCGAACCCCTACGTGTATGTGCGCAACAATCCCTCTTCCCCGATTGTATAGGTATCCTGACGGTTGGACAGTACGGCGAGTGCCTCGCGACCAGTCGATGCCCGTCGGAAAAAGAGCGGGCTGACACCGAAGCCTGGGCAAATGGCGTCGTGAACAACGAGACAGCCAACGACTTCCTAGACAGGCACCCGTCAATTACGGACTTTGACTACGGAGAGGCCACGGAGCTGGTGTACCGACTGCTGACCTATCCAATGGACTTTATGACCTTTGCGACCACTGCCCGCGACGCCAGCGCAAACTCCTCGAGCGAGACCAAGGTGACAAACGACATAAATCTCGAGTTCATCCACAACAACATTCACTACTGGGTCGGCGGGGAGGGAGGCCACATGTCCCAGATCCCCGTGGCAACATTCGACCCTGTCTTCTGGTTTCACCACTGGCAAGTAATCGTAGACTTCCCGCTGGAATCTTGTTTACTTTGCCAACTGACTGGCTAACTCACCAATTGACAGCAACCTGGACCGGCTCTATGCGATCTGGCAGACTCTGCATCCCGAGGAGTGGTTCAAGGTAGACACGACGAGAATTTTCAATCAAGAGACCATCGGAATGGGCAAGATCATCACCAACAAGACCCGATTCCGCCCCTTTCACAAAGACGAAGCCGGTGCACTCTGGACGCCTAATGATGCCCGCGATTGGTTCAAGCTGGGCTACACGTACCCGGAGCTCAAGCGCTGGGAATACACCTCAGAACAGGCCCAAACGCTGGCCCTGCACGAGTATATCAACAAAAACTATGCTGTAGCACGTAGCCATGCGATTGCGATAGCAAAGTCTGAGGCACCCATTGACGGTATAATTGCGACGGCCGATGGCGTCAAAACCAAAGACTACGCTGTTAGTATTCGATACGCCAAGTAAGTTACCCTGGAGTTGGATCTTCCATATTATTCCTTGAACCGCCAGCTGACTGTGTCAGATTCGCCATGGGTGGGAATCCCTTTAACCTCAAGGTCTACCTGCTGCCAAAAGGCGAGACGAAGAAAACATTCAAAGATGATCAGTTTGTGACCAACGTCTACAACTTCAGCCAACCGGCCACGCAGAATGGCGAGACGGTCTGTTCCAATTGCGCTGATCTGGAAGCGCAAAACGTCCAGGTGACGGCCTACATCCCACTGACCTCGTTCCTGATCAGAAAGGTTCAGCAGCAGCAACTTCCGAGTCTGGAACCAGTCCACGTTGAGGATCTGCTGAAGGGGTTGTATTGGGAGATGGATATGGTGATCCGATCCCTCCTGTTACCTCGTGCTTCTCAGAGATGGTTTAGCTGATGAGATGAATAGATTGGAACGCAGAAAGCGGAAGTAGAATGGAAGGACAAATTGAATCTGGAGGTCCAGATCTCCGTCACGGAGATGTCCTATTCTAAAGATCCCCAGGCCACAGCGGACTTCGAGGAGCCCGAGATCATTACCACCCTGGGAACGGTAAGATGAACGATTCGAATTGTGTCACATTTTGTTATCAGACTGCTAATATGGGAGTGCATGTAGGAGGCAGACAGGGCTCCCGAGCCTGGAAGCGCCGACGACATCAATCAAACACTGGACGATATCGTCAAGGATGACGGCCTTGGGGACTTCTTCCCTCCCGGCAACACATACCCCGAGGAGGTGGCTAAGAAGGCTGCTGAGCTGAAAAACGACCCCAACAATCCGCTCAACTCGCCGGAGCAGCTTAAAGACCTTGCGACACTGGCCCTATACCAGCCGGTCATCTACTGCGGTAAGCCCACTGCTTGGCTTATCTCCGATTTGGGCAGAGGCCCCGCTGACAGTTAACAGACGACAGCGGATCCATGAGCGACACAGGCCCCTGGCGCAACAATGAGCAGCGCTGGCGAAAGCAGAGAGAGCTCGTCAAGCGCATAACGAGCATCACCAACCGCGCCGTCCCCAACAACCGGCGACACGGCGCCCACCTCCGCATGATCAACGCAAACCTATACAACGCCGACAACCTGGACAGCGACGCCGTGACGCAAATCATATCCAGCATGTATCCGAACCCGAACCACTCCACGCCCATCGGGACAAACCTCAAACGCAAGATCCTTGACCCGCTCGTCTACTCTGTTATCAAGTCTGGCAGGAAGTTGGAACGGCCCTATCTGATCCTCGTCCTTACTGATGGGTGTCCTTGGATGGAGCCTGAGGACGCCTTTCGCAATGCGATTGTTGACTGTGCGAGGTTTTTGGATAGGAATGGGTATCGGAAGGATGGTGAGACACCCATCGCCATCATTTGATTCTGCTTGTGATGCTGATATCACTTCGTCCAGCCGTCCGGTTCTGCCTCAGCACGATCGGAACGCACGAAGACGCTGAATGGTTCCTGGACAGCTTCGATACGGATCGACAGGCGCTAGAGGTGCTGCATCGGACTGCAGGTGAGGATAAAACACACACATTCTTGAAATACGGATTCGATTTGGGCTCAGATAGCTGGCTGACACGCACTGAATTGCATTTTTAGCGCACATTGACCAGAGGTACGACCAGCTCAGGCAGAACGAGAAAGAGCTCGAGACTTGGGTAAGCTTATTCTTCAATTCGACTCGATACTTACTGGTTTTGGTATACTAAGTATTTCCTAGTTGTTATCGATGCTTATGAGTCCGGTACAGCTGCTGAAAACAGGCTGAGTATCTTACATCTACTGCATCACTGGTGGTAGCAATGACCAATGCTTTGACATGTTCCGGCTCTCCTTATTCAGTATGCCTAGTCAATAGATACACTCTTGATTAATACCAGCCTTGGCGGAGCATCCGTGTAGTCTCAGACCAGCAGCGTGCGCTGTAGAATGACGGGCAAAAAGTAACATGGTTGCCTTGGCCTTGCACAGGGTACCCGAACTAATTCAACCACTCACTCCTGTGGTAATGACCCCACTGGATCTGTCAGCGCTGGGCCCAGCTGGGGAGATGACCAGGACCGAGGGACCAGCCAAACTGAAAGACACCGGTGCATTGGCTGAGGGGCTTGCACGTGGTACAACATAGGTCTGTGAGGTGGTGGGCCGATGAATGCTTGTCGAGGACCGAGTGTTTCATGTATAGATTGATAATCTCGGTCTCTCACTCAAGGTGGGGCTATCACTTCAAAGCCGAGTTCAGGGCAGGGGGAAGATACACTGGAGCCTGGCTGAGGCGGACGAATAAAGTGGGCTGTAATGGCCTTTGTTTGGAGTCCGTCTCGAGGAGGAGAAACCTCGCCGTTTCATCGCTTTCGGGGGTTCTGCTTATTGGAACGTAGGGGTTGGAAATCTCTCAGTTCAGGGCCCACTGGGACCATGATCCATCTCATGATCTTACTTTCCTGCTCAATCGTTCTCAGGTAATCAAACATGAAACACCAGGTCCAACGGCCAACGAATCTTGTGATTTAAAACCTCATCTAAGCTTCTAGAGACCCACTACAGAAATCTTGTCATCTTAATTCCCAAACGTCGCTGATCCGGGACCAACCGGATAATCTCAGCTCAGATGTTAGCATCACTCCACCCGTCTGCCTTTCAGGTTTTCTTTCCCAGGGATCCTGCGTCCACGAGTGTCATGCAGGTAGCTCGTGTGATACTACCACAGACACCGGCTATAGCAACACGATTAATCCCGTATACCGAACCTACTTTTTCGGGTCTTTGATAAGTTGAATGTTTGCCGAATTTACTTGATGACTGGTGGTGACCTGTTGCCAGTCGGTGGCTCCATCCATCTGGGTGTATATTAAGGGGGCTTACCCTCGAGCATGTTCGGGCGGCGACCCAGGTGTCCGGCTCCTCCTTTCATTTTAATTAATATGAAGGGCAACTCGTCCTGGGGAATCGTGGTATATAAGCAGGGGACAGTTCACCATGTTTCTGATTCTTCTGAATGCGATAAAACACCACAGTGCATACTGACAGTACCGATATCAACATGTTGCCACGCACCCACTACCTCATCGCCGGCTTAGCCCTCGGCATCCCCTCGCAGGTCGCTGCTTCGTTTAAATGTATGTGCCTACCTACCTACTTACCCCACGGGACCTTCCCTTCATACCCTTCCTTCAAGCTTGCAAGACCAGTGTTACTAACCCGACTCAGGGTTCGGCACCAGCGAATCCGGCGCCGAATTCGGCAGCGCATACCCCGGCACGCTGGGAACCGACTACACCTGGCCCGACCTGGACAAGATCAAGACCCTCAACAATGCAGGGATGAACATCTTCCGCGTCCCCTTTCGCATGGAGAGGCTTCTCCCGAGCTCGCTGTCTGGGACCGCTGATGCGACATACTTGGCGGCTTTGAAGGATGTAAGTAGTTGATGTCTTTTTTTGGAGGTTGTGCTTGCATGATACTAAATGTGGTCGACAGATTGTCAGTGGCATTACTGCGCTCGGTGCTTATGCTGTTCTGGATCCGCATAACTATGGACGGTAGTGGGTATCCCTTAATCTCCCTGGCCGCAACCATTGTACTGTACTAACTGGAGGGGGACAAAAGCTTCGGGAACATCATTACCTCCACCGACGACTTTGCCGCGTTCTGGACGACTGTTGCCAACGAGTTTGCGGACAATGACCTTGTCATCTTCGATACCAGTACGCCCCGTTCCCTTTCCTTTCGTCCTTCCCTATCTCTCCCTCTCCCTCTTCCTCTCCATTAGCCACCTGGGTACCCACTCACATCGGACTCCTCACTAACAACAACCCCAGACAACGAATACAACAGCATGGACCAGACCCTCGTCCTAAACCTCAACCAAGCCGCCATCGACGCCATCCGCGACGTCACCACATCGCAATACATCTTCGTCGAAGGCAACGCCTGGTCCGGCGCCTGGGACTGGACAAGCTACAACGACAACCTCGCGAACCTGGCCGACCCTTCCGACAAGCTCCTCTACGAGATGCACCAGTACCTCGACGGCGACTCCTCCGGTACATCCGAGACCTGCACCAGCTCCACGATCGGCAGCGAGCGCCTTGCCAAGGCCACAGCCTGGCTCCGCGAGAACGGCAAGATTGGTGTCCTTGGTGAATTTGCTGGTGGGAATAATGATGTCTGCAAGAGTGCCGTCACCGATCTGTTGAACTACATGGAGGACAATGATGATGTTTGGCACGGTGCACTTTGGTGGTCGGCTGGCCCGTGGTGGGGAGATTACATGTATAGTCTGGAGCCCACGTCTGGAGTTGCTTATGGGGCGTACTTGGATCTGCTGTCTCAGTACTTCCCTGATGGGTCTTCGTCTTCGCCTTCGTCATCGTCGTCGGCATCATCGGCATCGAAGACAACATCCACTACGAGCACTACGAGCACCACAAAGAGCGCTACATCGACCACGGCCTCTGCTACGGAGACGACTACAAAGACTACCACTACTGCTGCCGAGACCACCACCACCGAGACCAGTGTTGCAACAAGCTCAACTACGACAGCTAAGACTGTGAGCGACCAAACCACTTCGACTTCGACTTCCACCTCCACTTCCACCTCCACCTCCAAAACACAGACCGGCTGCTCTGCTCCTTCAGGCACCGCTGAACGGTGGGGCCAGTGCGGTGGGCAAGCCTGGACAGGACCGACTGTCTGTGCGAGCCCGTACACGTGCCAGGTTCAAAATGACTGGTATTGGCAGTGCTTGTAAGGAGGGTTGCGAGGAAGGGGTGGAGGAGGCGTGGCCTCCTGGGAGGTGCCTTGGGTTCCTTGGAGGACGCTTTCAATTGAAAAGGAAAAGCGATCTCCAGTTTGCGTCTTGATTCACGTTACATTCTTGTATATTATGGAACTTGGAAGTCCAGAATTAACTTCGTATATTATACACTATTTAGCCGGTTGTGGCCAGTTACACGAGTCAATATTTGAAGTACTTATAGACCATCCTCTGATTCCATACTATTTTCCTTTTTTGAGGCTCGTGCAATATAGTATCGGTATGTGGGCCATAATTTGGACAGCAGGGAGCCTCCAACAGACGACGCATTTTGGTAGAGAGACCCCGGCGGCAGTAAAGCCCCAAGCAGCATCGACTACCCTCGACTACATCAAAGTCGCCCCTTAACCAGCGGCGCAGCTTCACCATCCCTCGGATCCGCTGGTGGGAGCTGCGGTAGCGGGAGCTTCAATTCCTTCGCAACCTCCCTCGCAGCCCAGAACCCAGTCACGAACGCGAGGGCCAGTCCACCCGCATAGCCCAAGTTACTAAAGCCGCCAGCGTCAACGCCCGCGATTAGAAGGCCGGGAATCCGGTGGTTATCCGCAGTCAGGGCGTGGCCCTGTGTGTCGATTCTGATTCCGCCGTATGTGAATGTGATCCTGATATTCGTTAATATTATGGTTGACTCGGCCTTCGCAAGAGGAGGTGTCTGTCCTTACGATGGCTGCACTTCCATGGCATGGAATGGGCCCTCGCCTTCTACGAGCGCCGTAGGGGGTGCACCACCTCGGCCAACGGGGGCGTCGAGCCCGAGCCCGAGCCCAGGTTCCTTTTGCCGGATGACCCTGTCGTAATCGAAAATCGTCCGCCGGGCGCCGACGCCGTCGACTCCCCATTCTTCGAGCAGTTCGACCAGTTCATCAAGCGTCAACGCGGTCCCAACATTGCATCCGTGCTCGCGCGCCTTCTGGAGCCGATCGATGTCTCCGGCGTTGGGGAATAGTGCACTGGTGCAGTGCTGGAGACGTGTTTTCTCGCTACGCAGTACACCGCGTCAGTACCTTATGGTGGTATGGCCAATTATGGGACGATAGAAGACGAACTTAAATATGAGGAATCCCCGACGTTTCTCTTGCTTCGCGAGATACTGGTTAATGATCTCATCGCCCGTAGTCTCGTCCGCGAACCGGCGCCCTGATTCGTTGAGGAGGAGGCAGTACTTGCTCTCTGCGAACCGTCAGACATATTTCCATTTCCATGTATCGATGCAAGCGATTCGGCCGTCTTTGCCGTGACTCACGATACTGCGCCAATGCCAGATACTCCTTCGGATCAACTCGGTCGGTTTTTAATGGCGCGGCCATGAGATGTCCATAGTAAGTATCCATCCCCCGACTTGTTCCCGCGCCAGCTCCAAAAGCGAGACTCAGCCCATCGCCGACAGAGCCTTTATTCGAGCGGATAAAGATATTGTCCACGCCGTGGCCGATATATTTCGCTGCCATACTCGATGAGCCCTGGAACCCGCCCGTGGCTAGGACGACAGTCTGGGCTGTGACCTGGTAGTATGACGCAGGCTGGGCATTGGATGTTTTGCGGCGGATGATGGCACCCTTGATTGTCGAGCCTGGGACGGCTGGATCCTCCTGGAGGAGTTTGACGATGGCCGCGTTCGTCCAGATCTCCGAGCCAGTCTTGGACGAGGCGATTCGGGTCTGGTGGAGGGCGTGCAGGTGTGGGATGTTGATTGGGAAGCCGATTCCTGCACGGGAAGCGGGTATTAGCACACACAGACAGGCTGATAGGCGGGCCTTTGGTAAGTCGGTTTCCCCGGTGGGATGGAATGGAACTGTACAGACCGATCGTCATGATCCCATCAAAGCGAGGCGCCGTCGGGACCCCGTTCTCGCGCATCCACTGGACAGCAGACAGGTAGTCGTCCAGCCATGCGCGCTGCAGTTCCGCATCACCATCAGGTACCCAGGAGCGTAATCTCTCGTACGTCTCGGGGCCCCAGCTGGGAATTCATGCTTGTCAGTGGAAGCCCTCTCCTCCGAGGAACAGCAATGAATAGATAGGGCAATGAGTAGTGCGACATACAACATGCCTGCAGAGAAATTTGACGATCCGCCGAGGGTCCCCTGCTTCTCGATGACGAGCACCCGCGCGCCGGACTGTGCTGCAAACGAGGCGCAGGCCAGCCCTGACATTCCGCCGCCGCAGACGAGCACGTCGACGGTGATGGATTGCATCGTGGGTAGGGATTCGGGTTTCTTCGAGTCTAGGTGGTTCAGCAGTGTGTTTCTTGATACCATGGGGTAGAAGTCGGCATTGAAATATCAATGCCACAGCCCTGGTATGCCTACTTGGCCGCCCCATCCGGTGCATAAATTAAGTGACCGGGTGGAGTGGACATGATGCTGGAGTGGGGAGGGGTGCCTCGATGCATGATGGCTTCATGAATTACCTCATAGCATCGGTTACTGCTCTAATAGAGCAAAAACCAAAGCAGGCAGGGTTATGGTGTAGTCCATCCTTGTATGTTACTCGATTCCAGGATCTTGGGTAACCCTATCTGAGACCACAAGCCATTGTTTATGCCTCAGGCACTAAGCAGATTATTCTGCCCCGCATTTTCGCCGGATCTCCAGAGTCCAATCTTTAGACCACAAGTCTTTTTTCTCCAAACGCCACCTCAACAGCATGTCGTCTCCAGCAGGTAGGGATGAGAGCCTACACGAGAAGGCTCGCTCCACAGCCGCCCCTGCCTGCGAAGCCTGTCGGAAGCTCAAGGTCCGCCACTTCCACTTCCTCTCCCTCCTTCCACCAGGAACCCGCTAACACCGATGCAGATGAAATGCACACGGACCGCATCGCAGAGACGCGAAGATGAGGCTTCTTTATCCGAGCCATGCGATCGATGTAAACGCACCAACCGCCCCTGTAGAATCCCGAAATCACGACCGCTGGGCAGGCGCCGGGGCGCCTTGGGTAGGTATCGCGGGCTCGAAAAGGCGTACCGGAAACTGCAGGCGGAGGCGCGAAAGGCCAATGTTTCTCATGAGATTGGAACGGATTATGATTCTGGCTCTTTGGTGGTGGATGAGGGACTAGGATTCGGCTCTTTAACTGATGATGAGTCCTCTAGTCATGCGAGGATTCCTGCGACCAGTGCCGGTCGGGCAGCCGCTGAGACCTCGTTTCTGGGGCCCGAACTGATAATGGGCGAAATGCCGAGTCAAGCGAACCAGCGGGGGGACGAGCAAGTTCAAGTCAAGCCGGCGGAAGAACCGATGAGCAACCCGCTGGCGCTTCTGGCCTACGCGTCTGACGCCGCTCAAGCATCGGAAGTGAGTCCAACGTCAATAAATACATTGGCCAGTCCAGCATACAGGATGCAACCCTGTCGCGAAGAGGGAGCGACCGAGGGGCATCGTTTACTTCACAGGCCCGGGTACGTTTCGCTGGGTTTGCAGTTGGATCGAGCGAGCCTCGTCCAGGGCTTGGATGCCTTGTTGGATAGCGTGGATGGTGGCCACCAGGCCCTCGACTACTTCAAACGAACGAGTGTACGGCAAAGGGACATTGGCCCAGATCTAGATCCTGTTGAACGGGGGCTGGTTACGATGGAAGACGCACACTACTTCTTCCCCATGTAGGTATTCGCCATTGACTCCTTAACCTGCCGCTAACCTATGCAGGTATTTTGCACGGCTGCACCCAATCAATGGGATACTTGATCCAATACTTCACACCCCGGAGTTTGTCCGTGATCGTTCCTCGCTGCTGTTTACCTGGATTCTTGCCCTAACGGCTCAATTTGACCACGCTTCAGCACCACTTGCGGAGCGTCTGCGAAGGCATGGGGACAAACTGTCAAGATACGTGCATACGTGCGGGTACAAGTCGGTCGAAATCGTCCAAGGATATTATATCTCTCTCCTTTCTGCTACCCCGGCGAAAACCTTGGCTGACGAGCGGTCCTGGTTGTATACGATGTATGCTATAGGCGTCGCGACGGACCTTGGACTAGACCAAGAGGCCGGGCCGGCTGCATCCACATCGTCCGCATCGCAGCATGATCGGAGCATCCCATCCCCAAACTCTCGCTCCGATGAGGCAGCCAGACAATCCATAGAGGGACTCTGGACGGAACGAAGAGTCTACGAAGGGCGGATCCGTCGGAACCGCGAACGGACCTGGCTGAGAATCCTCCTATGGGAGAGAGCGAACAGCGCAGCACGGGGCCGGTTGCAGAGCTTCCCTGAGACGAGCCTCACTCGGTCTATCGATACCTGGTGGCAGCATCCGCTGGCGGACACGACTGATAAGTATACGAGTGCATTCATCACCCTGCGCAAGGTTCTTGCGGCGCTCCAGGCGGAACTAAAACAACAAGCACAAAGTGCGCAATCTGATCCTCACTGGGTACGGAAGCTGGTGGACGATTCGTTATATGCATGGTGCAATACGTGGCTCCCCAAGCCGCAGGACCTCACGGCCGCTTCGCCTTCTGAACAAGTCTCCATGAGATTTCTCGACTATGTGTACGAGCACGGACGTCTCTGGACCCTGTCATTAGCATTAAGCGACTCTATCTCGCGGGCGCAAAACCTCGACGCCATCCGACAAGACTGTTTCGAAAGCGCGGTCAACTGCTGCGAGACGGCAGTGCGAGACTTACGGACTGTCGGAGAGCCGCTGTACTGTGTGCTGGCTCCTACATGGGCTATGATATCCTATGCTGCTGTCTTGACGCTGAAACTATTTCCGGTATTATATGGCTCCCGGGCGGGCAGTGATGTAGAACTCCTTGCTTTGCTATCTCAGGTCGCCCTGCAGCTCCAGCGCGCTGGCACAACGCCTTCCCATCGCTTCGGTATTGCGGCCCTTCTGGGACAGCATCTTATGATGATACTCCGTACGAAAGCTGTTGACCTTAAACAACCTCAGCCCTCACAGACCCGGGAACACGCTGTTCCCCATGAACCTGTGGGATGGCAGCCTGCACCTGCGCAGGTAAGCCAGGGCAGTCCGCTCGTCTCCGACTGGGATCCGTTTTTGACGCCAGCGATTTCCGATCGGAATAGTGTCGCGGGCGATGGCTTTGCTGACCTTTTCCGCGAGATATTTGGGCCTCAGTTTGGGGACTTACTTTAGAAAACAGCCCTGCTTCGAGATAGGAGGGAAAGCCAGCGTGTGTACTAGTTCCTGATCAGCACTGGTGGATCCAGGAAGAGAGACCCGGTCTCTTAATTTAGGGACCGGGCCCGGTGACGATGCGGGGTCGGGCTAAACGCTTCCCCGGAATCTCTCATATTAGGCCTTCGACACGTCACTGCATTCTACACTCTGCATACCTACCGTACCGTATCTCACCAGGATGTCAAAACAATTATCAGTTCCCAACGAGTTTGGAATCGCCACCCTCTCCCTCGGCAACTGGCGCGAGCACCGCCTGCAACCCCGTCTCGAAGCCGCTGCCAGAACAGGCTACAAATGGATCGACCTGTTCGACGAATGCTGGGCAGCGTATCTAGAGGAGCATGGCCTCCCCGGAGACCAACTCTGGGAAGCCACGCCGGAGAATCTCCAAGTCGCGCGGCAGCTCGGCGACCTAGTCAAGTCGCTTGGCATGCGCATCGCGTGCACACAACCACTGCGCAAAATTGAGGGTGTCAAGGATCCCGCCGAGCGCCGCGAAACACTGGACCTCGTCGCGAAGCGATTCCCGTTCATGCGTGCGTTCGATACAGATCTCGTTTTCATGTGCGCTAGCATCCGTACCGACAGCGGCGTCACCACCGACCTGCAGACGGTCGCAAGAGACCTAGCCGAGCTCGGCGATATGGCAGCAGCATATTCACGAGCGGACGGAGGTCGCATGCTGAGAATCGGGTACGAAGGCCTGTCCTGGGCCACAGCGCGGAACACATGGTCGTCCTCGTGGGAGGCCGTGCGATTCGCGAACCGGCGCAATGTCGGGCTGGTCGTCGACGCGTTCAACGTGCTCGCAGCCGAGTTTGCGGATCCGCACAATCCAGCCGGCCACGGGCGGTTCTTCCCGACTCTCGAAGAATCCATAAACGTGCTTAGGGATTCCATGGCCGCCCTGGTCGCGACTGTCCCCGGGGACCGCATCTTCTTCTTCCAATGCGGCGATGCCGAGCTCGTGGATCCTGCGGCCATTCGGCCCACGGACCCTGATATTGATACCCCAGCGCTCTTGCCATGGTCTAGAGGACACCGTTTATTCCCGCTGGAGCAGGACCGCGGTGCCTATATGCCGGTGGAGATGGTTACCGCCGCAGTTCTTACAACTGGGTATAAGGGGCCGATTTCGCTGGAGGTATTCAATCGCTCTCTGAACCAGCCGGGAGAGCACATCCCTGAGGAGCATGCAGCTCGTGGTATGGCGGGGTTACAGAAACTGGTCGCGGCTGCGACGGTGCTGCCCGCTTTTTGGACGGGGGGACGAGAGGCGGAGGAGGCGGGTGATATGGTCGTAGGGCGTCTGCGGACGCGGGAATCGCAGTTGTGATGTCTTCTACAATTGACAATTGACAATGGAGATATAAATATGGGCCTACCTGCAAATACGGGAAACCGGCCCCCGTGTTTTGTGCGTAATTGTATGTACCAGAATCTCCTCACTACCACGACAAACCACGAGCATCCCCCTCACATCCCGACTCGGGCACTCAGCCCGACAGCCTGGGGACAATCCCCGCCCACCACCCTCCAATATCCCGACCTGCACAAAAAAGACGGCGCGTCCCCCTCGACACCCTCCCCAGACAATGCGCAGCTTCCCCCTCCCCCCACCTAGCCCTAATGTTCTTGGTCAACCAGATCCTGCAGTTCGAAAGCACAGGGCAGGCTCAACCTCCCAGGTATGCCTTGCTTGGTATTATTGACGCCACTAAAACCCAGGAGGACAGCCTTCATGAAACGATAGGTAAACCGTCTACGTTTCGCGGGGTGAATCTAGTCTATAGGAACATACCCCGCGCGGGACTGGGGTGGGCGTGCCTTTCTGAGGATGAGGTGGATGTGGTTTGACGCATTCCATGTCATCCGCGCTCTCCTTATTAGCTAGAATTTGAATTTGCATATTAAGTCTAAGTTGTGACTCGATATGACATGGGGACGATACCCCGTCCGTCCGTCCCACGGACCCCCTCGGCCTGACCCACGAGTTTCGCGCAGTAGAGATGGTCCACAGTCTCAAATGAAGCTGCCGCAAAGGGCGCAAATAGGGCCTCTGCCTGACCCCAGTGGAATGGTAATCTTAAGCAAGATTGCATCTTGTTCTAAAGGCGGCGCATTTCCAAGCAGACGGCATGGCTACGGCTATGAGGCCTGTGGAGCTGTAACAATCGTTGTAGAAGAGGACCGGAGTAATAAACTCCGTGACTCATGTGTCAGTATATAGGGCCAGAGAGACGGGCGAGGCCTCTCTGCGGAATTGACGCACTGTTTATGAGTATTGGGGTGGCCAATTGCGGGCGTGCTTCAACGACCTTGTTTGGATATCGCGAGGCAATATCACAGGGGGGTGCAGGGGCTCTAGGAGGGAGGAAGGGAGGGGAGGATTGCCCTGAAGATACTTTAGTTTTTGGATGGTAGGTTTAGAGGCCTTCCTTCTTCCCTCTTTGTACCTTTTTTCTTTTTTAATGTCGCCTCTCTCCGTTCAACTCTTGCAGATTGAGAGGACAACTGGTTTAGTGCCTTTTCCCAAACCTAACCCGTGTCGGTGACCATTGGGATGATGATAGTGATTCACAACGGACCCGGTGGTCTCCACCAAACGGGGGCTTGTAAGCCACATATTATATTCTATTAGCGCAATATCGTCCCCGTGGGGAGACGAAGGTGACCGTCTAGCCTGAAGAAACCGAAACTAGACAGTAAAAGGAGACATATCCTTGCATCCCTGGCGGCTACACGCAGCACAGGACCCGCCGGAAATTTGCTGGATTCTCCCAGGGGCTCGCCTGGTAGGGATTTCAAAGCATTAGTGCCTATTGGTGAGTTTAATCAGGTGAAGAAACGCAAAGCATCCATGGCGGCGAGGTTAAAACTCTTAAGCCTACCTGATCGGCGCACAGCTCTTGGGGTATTCGAACTCGGCAACGGCGATCGTCAACCATCGTCGCGAGACGGAGGACAAGTGAATATGTTGTCTTGCAGTGGACTTGTGATTGTAGTTTCTAATGCCAGCTATCCAAGATTTCCAGACAGCCAGACCTCCCCAGGCCCCAGGGGCTGTCAAGCGCCCAACTCCCCAAGCAGCTAGGGACACAGGACGCGTATGCCTTTTCAAAGCGTGAAACGGCTTCTTCACATAAGAGCAGTGCTGGCCGCGTGCCTAGTCCACATTGGCAACGGGTCGAGCTGCCCAGTGTGTGCCGTTGCTTGGCGCTTGCTTGAAACCATGCGCCGCGGCACGTTGAGTAGCGGACGCGGAGGCTTCCACCACTTGGCTCTCTTGGACAGAGCTTGAAGGACCGCTACCAGGATCGATTGTGGCAACCCGTTCTGCAGATCGCCGCAGCCTTGTCCAGCTCGACGAATCGGCGTCGAGTGATTACGACGACTGCGTTTTTATACTTGAAACTCTCGGAGCTTGGCGCGACGTCCCCGGGCCCTATGCGGTCTTGGCCTCGACAAGACGCATGGAAGGAAACTGGGTGCGAAAGGTATATAAACCAGGCGGGCTTTGTTGATGAGGTTGTATTCTGCAGCCCGGCTTCAATCACTACTGCTTTCCCCCTAATCGTTCCTGAATCCAAATCGAACACCATGGTGCGCATCACCCCCGCCGCCCTCGCATCTCTGGCCCTCTTCTTCGGCCTGTCTGCCGCCCACCCGGGACACAGCGTCGAGGTAGAAGCCGCTGAGCGCGCAGCATTCATGAAGCGCACCCCGATCGAGAAGCGAAGCCTGTCCCACTGCTCTGCGACGCTTGAAGCCCGCGGCCATTCCAAGCGCAGCATCGACCGCCGCGATGCAATCGTCCAAAGTCTGCGGCGCAGACGGGATATTTCTGCCAGTGAGTGTTACCTGGAACCCAACCTTGCGTATAGCGGACACGTTCGGTACAGAACTTTTGAAACTAACGGCGTTTACCTTGCTAGCGGCCCCAATTCGAGCCCGCGATCTCGCGACTGCGCTCGCCACGTCCCATCTTTCCGACCTGGTCGGCGTGACCCAGGACTATGACCCGGCCCTGCTGTTCACTGGGAACTCCACCTGTGTCCTGGCCGACGACACCACCGAGGGTCCTTACTGTGAGTTTTATATCCGTCACCACTAGACAGATGTCCGTCCCCTGTACTTACTGGAACTAGACGTCGCTGGCGAATACGTCCGCTCCGACATCTCCGAGGACCAGGGCGGCGTCCCTCTGTACATGGACATCCAGGTCATTAACTCCAACACCTGTGAGCCCGAGCCTGAGATCTATATGGACCTGTGGCACTGCAACTCGACTGTATGGCGACCCCATCTGTGAACTCCTGTCGACACACACAGCAGCTGACTGTAACCAATAGGGCGTCTACTCTGGCGTCGAGGCCAGCGGCAACGGCAACAGCGAAGCCGGCAACCTGGACGCGACCTTCCTCCGCGGCATCCAGAAATCGGATGACGATGGCGTTGTCTACTTCGAGTCTGTCTTCCCTGGACACTACACCGGACGCGCCACACATATCCACGGTATGTACCAACCGACGGCCAGTACCCTTTATATTAGAGACACATGGTCTGGAATCAACTGCTAACGCACCTTGCGCTCTCACAGTCCTAACCCACGCCGCCGACGGCCTCACCGAGCTCGAGAACGGCACCATCTCCGACACGTACGACACGCACTCATCGCACATCGGGCAGCTCTTCTTCGACCAGGACCTCATCACGCAGGTCGAGCTGCTGAGCCCCTACAGCGACAACACCCAGGAACTCACCACCAACGCCAACGACGGCATCCTGTCCGGCGAGGCCGAGGACATTGACCCCTTCATGGAGTATGTGCTGTTGGGCGACACTCTTTCCGACGGCATCTTCGCGTGGATTTCTGTTGCTATTGATCCTACTGTTGATAATGAGGTTAGTACCGCGGCGTACTATACCGAGGATGGCGGCGTTGCGAATGGGGATAGCAGCGTGGGTGGTGGTGAGGGCGGTAGCGGTGGCCCCGGAGGCTCGGGCCCCGGCGGATTCTAGGGCCAGCGATGCTTCACTGCCAGCGGTAGACGCGGTTTCTGGTGAGAGGTTATCGCAAGATTAGGCTCACAGTGCGTCGTGGTTATCCGGGGCGAAGTGCGCCTCTGCTTCTTCTTCCTTTCGTTTTTTGTCTTTTTCCATTCGTTTTATCAGTCGTTGTCACATAGTCACCAACGAGAATGCTATCTCGCAGCTCGTCTCGAAGTGTTAAAATCGAATCCTTTTTGTCTTATATCGTCAGAGGTCCGAGAGGGCGGCGATGTCCATAGTAGGCGGTAGATGTAGATGATGAGCAAGCCGGCGAGCCGGTATACTCTCGCTCGAGTCGCCGCCATTTGGATCTCAAGCTCGCTATATCCATGGAAGAAATCCGCGGGTGTGTGCAGGGTTCAGGATCGTATAGTGTGTTTGATGACCCGGCATCGCTGGCGGTCGCCACGATAGAAGAGCCTTCACTCTTGTATGCCGAGGACCGGTCTCGGGGCAAGATGGCTTTGTTCGCAGGGGTTATACAGACGTGGAAGAAACGAGGAGCGGCCGCGTACAAATTCGATCGACAATGACGCATTCCGGCTCGATTCGTGGGTGCAAAGCTCGGCATAGGGATCTCTCGGCGGATTCGGAGGCAGTCGATCGGTTCGAGCAGGATAAGGTAGGCGGTGATGGTGTGCATGGGCGGAAAACAAAGGCGCGTATTATGTATACCATGCTTTGGTCGAGTCGAGGAGCCGTCCTTCCAGGCGATTCCTCATGCCCCGAGCGAACGGAGCCGATTTTGGTCATGTTGGAGGTGGAAAATGGTCCCAGGAGGGAGAAACGCGAAACTGGGCTCGCGCGAGTGCGCCGGCGGTGGGCGCACAATTATACGGGGCAAGGCTACCGTAATTCAGGACCTGAGCTCGGGAATCGTGGCGGATCGCCAGGTGGGAGGCACTTCAAGTTCTTCAGTCAGGCTCCAGAATAACCTGCATGAGCCACTTGGAATGACCTTGGAAAGCCTAGGCTTTTGCAGCCTTCTCCCATTGTTGCCAGGAAACCAACCGCTGGCACTTGATGACGTCTACGGCGGCGCATCTGCGGAAGTTGGACTTCTTGATCCATGATTGCGCGCGAAGTGAGCAAGCACACACATTGATAGCTCTTGATAGACAGAGCAGGTCGTTTCTTGGTGTGTGACAAAGACATCACGTGACCATAGTTTTAGCCTACTGTTTATTATTGAATTTATTTTGCAAACATTAATTCTGCATTAGGTGACTTCAAATTCTGCATTACATGACCTAACATCATGTCTATTTTTATGGCAATACTTGCTTCAAGAGGCGATGCTTGCTTTGAAAGGAGGTAATGCTTGCTTGTCACAGTGCCTGGGCGTGTGGCAGCCCTTTGCGCGAATTAGGGCCTGGCTGAGCAAACTCAGCAGGGATAGCCTTTTTGGTTGTAGCGACGTCGATTGCCTAATTCGGACGTCTGGTCCATTGTTTCTAAAAGAGGTAACGCTTGCTTACAGAGGCGACTTATAATATAAAATCCCTACCTATATCTGAATATCGCGCGCATCCTCCTGTCGACTCCTTTGGAACGTGCCAAGAAGGGACAGGTCCCTCGGACTCCCTACAGGGGTCCATGGTGGATTGATTTACTTCCCCCTCCGACCGTGACAGCACGTAGGGCGAGGGCCCGAATTGCTCTAGGCTGGCAGCCCACGAGGCGCGCGTGCCCGTCGTTCGAACCCGCTGCTTGAAGGAGCGAAGGTTGCGGTTGACTTGGATCGGAGCTGGACAGCAACACTCGTCCGAGCTTTCAAGTGAAATCACCAGAGTAGGTAATAGAGGCGGCTTCCCAGCCCAGTCGATCTTCATGAGTGAGAGGAGGCACATTGCCGAGAGCGCTGATGGACGGTGTGGGCGCGTCAGCTGCAGTGCAGACGGAGACTGAGGAGCGATTGGGCGGGATTGGTTTGATCCGTCGCCCAGAGCATTACTCTTCACCCCAACAGGTGGGGTTTGATTCGTTGGTTTCGGGGGCTTTGTAGAAAGTTGTCAAGCTTCTTTGCAGCACCACCCAATCGGATGAACAACTCGTGTCCAGATCGCTCGGGAGTACTGCTCCAAGGTCAGCCACAGCCACCGCATCCACGACAGCGGCACACTTAGAGACTCATTGCGATCCTCGCCTAGTTTTTCAGGCCGTATGTTATTCATATGGTATAAAGTGGCATGTCTGTGTCAGGCTTTCATTAGAATCTACCAGCACATTTTCCTTTCAGAAGACATTCAATTTGGCTGAGAAGCCTTTCTTCTTCGTTGTACTTCTACCACTTGGACAATTCTAAGCACTCTATATTCTTTCACAATGAGCCAACGTCCTATTCCCTCGCCTCAGCCAGGAGACCAAGACGATGCCTTTTCTCTCGACACCTACCTTGATTTGAACACCACCGCACCCCCTGACAGTGGGTTCATGCCTGCAACCACTTCCATGCTAGACTTGGATCCCAACGCATCTGGTTTCGTTGCTTCCCCCGCTAATGGGGGCTCTTTCGTTGAGGTCCCACCGCTAGGAAGCGATGCGAGTATGACCTGGATTCCAGGGGACATGCAGAGCCATCATACCCCCGAGCTGGATCTCAGTACCACCTATCTACATTTCAACGGCACCAGTGTTGGATATCATGGGAACCCCCAGCACCATGCTTTTGAAGGCTCGACGCACCATACCGGGCAAGGCACCACCAGTTACCTCCCGAATGGGACTGGCTCTACAAGCACACACCAACCGTTCTTTAACTCCGAGACCCTCCTACGCGGTCGCTCAGGCGGCGTCCTCGCCAGGACGGTGACTGGGCGCCCAGGGTAAGTCCATGCTGATTTTCCCCCTCACTCGTCCGTCAACGGACCAGATTCATCTTCTCGTCCTCGACACTAACGATGATTGATAGGCCTCACCTATCCGTAGCGACAACCGCAACCACTCCCGTTGGAGTCTACCAATGATGCTGGACAGGCTGCCACCCACCACACTCTATGGCAGGCCGAGCGATCTCTGGCGACACATACGGACCGTCCATGTCTCCCCCGATGCGTACCCGTGTCGGGGATGTGGCAGGCGCTTTAGCCGCAGGGACCATGTCGGCCTTCACGAGGGTCGCTGCCGTGAAGTACGTCTGGTCCCAGGACATAGGGTATAAGCTTGAGGAAGGAGGGTTCCGTCGCTCTGGTTTCTTCTTTGGATTCTACCCGCTTCCCGAGCGAGCCCTTTTCGTCGGCCGGAACACACCTGCCTTGAGCTATTGGGCCGACCTTGATCCATCTAAAGTCTGTGACACCTTTTGGCCTGGTGGTATGGTCATTACTTGAAAAGTCTTTTCTTCTTCTTCTTCTTCCTCCTTCTCCTCTTCTTTTTCGTTTTCGTTCGCTGGTCGTTGAATGATGTTCATTTGGGGTATTGAGTTCGAACATGAGCGAGGTTTGCTTGATATACATTCCTATAGACTTACATGTTTGCGTAGGAGTAACATGGCATTGACTATACACGAGCCAATAATTTTCACGAGGCTACTAGTGATATAGAAAGATAAATCATTCACCGTAACCCTTCCACTGACCATATATATTTGCGTTAGGTTCTGGCTGCTCAACGCAACATTCAGGTAATCGTTCCGATAATGGTTCCGACGCAAGGTGTCAGCGACGCATCGATGCCCATCATGTGGGTTGTACGGCGTGGAAGAACAACGATACTATGGGATGAGGTCTTACTCGACACTACTTGTCCAGTATACCAAGTCAAGTAATCAAAATGGGGCATTCTTCAAAGGCTCGGAAGTCGACTCACTTCTGGATCAAGGTTTGTTCAGCGCACTCTGCTCTACTCTCTTGGATGGTAGCCACGCATGAGCTGGACACAAGATACCCAGTGCAGAGGCTAAGTAACCATGGCGCCTCGGCACACATACCATGGTTAGTCGATCATCATCGTTAAACAGTCAGAAAAGTGAAACTATATCTGGTCCCTCCAGGACCAGAAACAGTCTTCCACCGGCTCGAGGGACTTTTGACTCTGTGATCTCGGTCCCGGGAAGGTGCTGGGTGCCGAGGAGGATTTCGGCGTAGCGAGCGTACCCAAGGAAGGCGCGAGCGGTCGTGAGCTCACTCCAGGCCATCGTCTGCATGGTGAAGTCCAGGACTTTGACGTGCTCCCTGCAATCATCGAAGCGGACCTCCTCCGTGAGGTAGTGCCACTGAATTCAGTTTCCCGACGAGATAACGGGGGTCAAAAGCCCTGGAGGCTTGATGTGCCTGCCAAAACCGGCCGTCCGGCAAAGTCCACGGGATGCCTCACGCTTGCAAAGGCTGCCATGGGTGTAAATGGAATTTCCAGACCGACCATCTCGTCCGGCCGATCCTCTTCACACAGCGCAAAGCCATACGCCAGGTTGCTCTCCGTATACAATGACGTCTAGCACTGCCCTGCCTCCTTCGGGTCTGACTGCTCGAGGAGTGACAGTTCGAACAATTTCTTAGAGGGACTGGCAAAGCGGATGATGATTTCAGACATTGTCAGTGCGCTGCTAGGACTTGGCTGTAGGGCTATGGCGAGCCACGTGAATTGCTCCGGCGTTTCGCAAATCTGGTGTAAATTCCCTTTGACGTGGAGCAGAGGCTGTTCATGATCTCGTGCCAGTGTCGCGGTGGCCCCCAAGCCCGAGGACGCGCGACGGCGGGGCTCCTGCCCTGTCTCTCTTCTGATTGGATCCATCGAGTTCGCATTGCGCTTAGACGCCAGCCTCAGCTGGAGAGCGACCCCGCGGTTCGCTTCTCTTCGTGGACTGCACTCGGCTTCAGCCGTCCGTCAGCATATAAATCATCCTATAATCGAACATGTCCGACCCCCACAAGTACACCGTCGGCTGGATCTGCGCGTTAAGCACGGAGCATGTTGCAGCAAGGGTCTTTCTTGACCGAGAGCACGAACCCGCGGAATCCGTTTCCGCCAACGACGGCAATAGCTACATTTTGGGCGAAATCGGAAAGCACAATGTGGTCATTGCCGTGTTACCAGATGGCGAATATGGGACTGACTCGGCTGCCAGTGTTGCGGCGAGTATGCTGCACAGCTTTCCGAATGTTCGCATCGGCCTGATGGTCGGCATTGGCGGGGGCGTCCCGACCAGGCGTGATATCCGGCTGGGCGACGTGGTGGTGAGCTCACCAGGAGGAGGGCACGGGGGCGTGTTCCAGTATGATTATGGCAAGACGATCCAGGGGCACAGGTTTCTCAATACGAGATTCTTGAACCAGCCGCCGAATGTGCTGCGGACTGCTCTAGCAGCACTCAGGTCCCAGTACGAAATCGACGGCCATGGGATCGACGATGCGATTAACTGTGTCCTCGCGAGGAAACCGAGATTGCGCAAGAAGTACAGCCGGCCCGAGCCAGCGACTGACAGGCTGTTTTACAGCGCAGCCACCCACGAGATCGCATGTTCCACGGTCTGCAGTGATGCTCCATCAAACCTGAAGTCGCGACCGGAGCGCAGCCCTGACGAGGACAGCCCGGCGATCCACTACGGCCTGATCGCCTCTGCGAACCAACTGATGAAGGATGCCACCATCCGTGATGAGCTGGCAGTGGAGAGAGACGTTTTATGCTTTGAGATGGAAGCCGCTGGACTGATGAATAATTTCCCTTGCCTGGTGATTCGCGGCATCTGCGACTATGCGGATTCACATAAGAACAAAGAGTGGCAGGGCTACGCTGCAATGACGGCCGCAGCGTACGCGAAGGATTTGCTGCGCCAGGTGCATCCGAATAGAGTCGGTAATGAGGAAAAAATTGTGGATGCGCTCTCTGGTAATCCTCCAAGTCGATCCATTTCCCTTGTGCTGAGTTTACTGATGAATTCAGGACTGCTCGAGGTTTCCGAGGCCCACCGGGATATCACAGGGGAGCTGCTGGAGGTTGAGAAAAATTTCACCCAGGAGAGGCTGTCTCGTCAGGAAAACAAATGCCACCAGATGTTTCGCCTTACAAACAGCGACAAGGATGCGACGTACGAATGGTACAAGGACCGAGTGGAGGACCGGATTGATGGGACGTGTATGTGGTTCCTCAAGCACGAAAACTTCCAGACGTGGTTGAATCAGGAATCTGGGCCCCTGCTCGTCTCGGCGGACCCTGGCTGTGGTAAGTCGGTTCTGGCCAAGTATCTGATTGACCATCGCCTGCCACCATCTGCCACCGTATGCTACTTTTTCTTCAAAGACCAGGACCAGAACACCGTCCGACAGGCACTTTGTGCTGTGCTTCATCAGCTCTTCTCCCAGCAGCCGTGTCTCCTTGAGCATGCCGTGAGGAGATACAATCAGGACGGACAGGGACTTACCAAGTCCACTAGCTCACTCTGGGAAGTCTTCTCGGACGCGGTAAGTGATGCAAGGGCGGGGTCCGTCATCATTGTCCTGGATGCCCTGGATGAGTGCGCTGAATCGGAACTACCGGATTTGGTGCACAACCTAGAGGAGCAGTTTTCCGAGGATCGCTTCGGCGAAGCCAGGCTTAAGTATCTCCTCACGTGCCGCCCATACGAGCAGATTGTCTCCAGGTTCCATCGGCTTCTCGCTGCGTTTCCAGACATTCGTATACCGGGGGAAGAAGCGTCTGAGATGATTAGCCAGGAGGTGAATATTGTGATCAAGCATCGGGTGGACCGGCTATCGCGCAGGAAGCGCTTTCCGGATGAAACAAAACGCTACCTGGAGAAGAGATTGCAGGAGGGCACGCACCGCACCTACCTCTGGGTATACCTTGTGTTTGCCTATCTGGAGAGGGGAGATTTCAAGAGGACATTAAGGGGCGTTGAGGCCAGTATCGCAACGCTTCCAAACACCGTCAACGAGGCATACGAGCAGATCCTCAACAAATCAAAGGATGACCCGATGGTCCGCAAGGCGTTGAGTATTGTCCTGGCGGCAGGCCGGCCACTCACGGTCTTGGAAATGAACGTCGCCGTGAATGTAGGGGGGTCATTGGAGTCTGTACATGACCTCGACTTGGAGGACGAACAGGACTTCAAAGCCCGGCTCCGATCTTGGTGTGGTCTTTTCATCTCGGTCTACCATGACAAAATCTACTTGCTGCATCAAACTGCGCGTGAATTTCTTACGGGCACGGTTCCAGGGGAGAGGACCGTTGTACGCGATGCGGGCCTGCGCTGGCACCACTCCATCACTATGAGACAGGCACACTCCGTCCTCGCCGAAGTCTGTATCCTCTATCTCAATCTCTTCAGCGGTGGGGATGGTGAGGCCACGGATGCAGATGAAGGTCCGGATTACTCCGCCGATGAATATACCTTGTTAGACTACGCTGCCTGCACGTGGATGTTGCATTTCCAGGACGTCGATACTGAGGATGATGCTATGCTGATCCAGTCCGCATTGAACCTTTGCGAGACGGACTCGAATCGCCATCGGACATGGTTCGATATCTTCTGTGTGCATTCACACTGGGGCCCTATCGATGGTTTGACTGACCTGATGGTGGCCTCAATCTGTGGCCTTCACTCGCTGGTCAAGATGCTCCTTGACAAGGGAGGCGATGTGGGCGCGACTGACAGCACGTACAATCGAACCCCACTGATGTGGGCCACAGAGAACGGACAGGACGCTGTGGTCAAGGTGCTGCTGTCCAAAAAGAGCATCGACATAGCTGCCGGCGATCATGAGGGATTGACGCCACTCACCCTTGCAATTATTATGGGACGCCCGTCAACCGCGGAGCTCCTGATACCCAAGTATGGGAAGTCTCTGAATGCCACGGACATCCGCGGGGAGACGCCTCTCTCGCTCGCCATCATATGGGGCCGCGACCGGATTGTCGAGCTGCTACTACGTGCCAGCGAAATCGACCTGAACCTTACGCATAGCGTTAAAGGGGCCCCGCTCTCCCTTGCAGTTGATGAGGAGCAAGATTCCATTGTCGAGATGCTGCTTACTGATGACAGGGTCAACGCCAACGCCGAGTGCTCCACCAGGTGGGATTACGGCCATGTTCATGGGACGGCACTCCTCCTTGCGACGTCGAAGGGCGACGTGAACATCGTCCGCTTACTACTCGCCCGTGACAAAGTCGACGTCAACGTCCGGGGCAAGTACTCAGGAGATAGATCAGGCGACTGCGAAGGCACGCCGCTCTTCATGGCTGCAGCAATGGACTACCGGCGAATTGTCGGTCTCCTGCTCACCAAGGCCGACATCGACGTCAATGCTACGGGCTTGACACCGAGCTACTATGGAACACCGCTGTTTGTTGCCGCGGCCAAGGGTAATGATGGGGTTGTTAAACAATTGCTCGCTAATGACTCCGTCGATGTCAATGGCAAAGTGTGCATCACAGAGGCCGAGGACAGCGTGGATGATGATGATGATGATGATGATGCAGAGTCCAGAGGTGTCTTTCAAGGCTCTCCTCTGGCAATTGCAGCTCGGTATGGACACAGATATATTATCGCGAGGCTGCTGGACAAGGAGAATGTGGATGTCAACGCCCGATGCCACCTCAGATATCGAACCGCGCAAAACCATCGATGCGACGAATCAAACGACCAAGAGGGTTATAACACAACACCCACCTTCCGGAGTACTCCATTCCAAGGGACACCGTTGTTTTTTGCAGCTGCCGGGGAGCATACAGATGCTGTCAGGATGCTGCTCCGCAAGGGTGGTATCGACATCAATGCCAAAGGGTGCGTCATTGATGAACGGCCCCAAGTCCAGAATGACCAGGAAGACAATCTCTACACATACCTCGGAACACCACTAGCAATTGCCGCTTGGAAAGGACGCAAGGAGATTGTCAGCCTCTTACTTGCCCAGCCAGGCGTCGACATGAATGCCCCAGCCTACACTCGCCACGAACGCTGCAAGTACGTTAGGAAGAACCGGTCCGAGACGCCGAGTTCCACCTCCAGTCCCAGTTCGGGCGACGACTCTGAAGTCGAGCTCGAGAGCGAAACACACCTGCATGAATATCTGCAGGCAACCCCGCTGTGCCTCGCTGTCGCCGAGCAGCACGGTTCGATCGTGAGGCTTTTACTCGATACTGGGATGGTAGCAATCAACGCCAAAGACAGGGATGGCCAGACACCGCTGTGGTGGGCCACGTACAGACAGAACAGCGATATCGTAGAGTCGCTGCTCTGGTACAACATTGACTTAGAGGCAAAGGACATCTCCGGCTGCACGCCACTCTCGTGTGCTTCCGAAGTCGGTGCCGAGGAGGTCGCCACGCTGCTGCTCACACATGGCGCGAATATTGAGTCCAGGGACAATTCAGGTCGCACGCCGCTGGCGTATGCAGCCCGGGAGGGCCATGAGGATCTTGTGCGGCTACTGCTCGAGTATGGCGCTGACGTCGAGGCAAAGGACGATCTTGGCCACACGCCATGTGCATATGCCACGATGGCAGGCAATAATTATATAGCCACGCTACTCCGTGGGCATTTGGCAGACAGCAGTAGTAAGAACAGCGGGTCTGAGAATGAAGACGATTGTTCTTCAGATGGCTCATGACCTCTGCGAGATGTACACATCTAGCAGACTTGACAAAGTATGTTTCAGCAACGAAATACCTACATTTTGGAGGGCAAATGAGACAATGACCTAGCCCACTGTCTGCTAGAATTGCCCACTGCGCTCTCTGAGGGCTCGTGGCGCTATTCGGCAGTAGCAATGGATAATCTGGCTAAACCATCCCAAAATCAGACAAGGACAGGGGCCGCCGCTGGCCTCCGGCGCCAGGGCTGTACAGGCTACATAGACTAGATCTAGAGAGGACGGGTACCACGGCTTGAGCAAGGACGCAGATCTGACATCGTTCCACGCCCCGACGGGTTGCAACGTGGTCAGCGGGATCAAGATCTGCAGCGGCTTTTACTTGCTAGTAGCGTTGATGGAAAACGTCGGTGCGGTCTGTGTATGCGCTCTGCAGGTTCTGCCTTTTTGTTGCAGAGTGGCTTGGCCAGGCCACTCCGTCGAGTTAGTACTAGTTTTGCCTGAAAGGCGCATTCCTGGTGCTCTCTAGGGCATTTTACTAGTAACGCCTAATGCAATAGCCCTGACCACAGAATCCACAGCTTGCAAGTGAAATATACCCCCCTGAGCCTCCTGAACCCTCCCACTCCAGCTGCTTCCATTGCTCCATCGATCGTGGCCGACAAGATCAGCCAGTATATGTGTACAGCGGTAGCTAATACACCAGATCCAGTCGGTATCTACGCAGTCAAATCCAACACCACCCTCCCCCTCAACCGGCGGGCATTCATCTCCTCAAACACCTCCATCAGCGCGACCACGCCCATCGGCCGCACCTCAACACGAGTCCTGACCAACCCCCGCGCCGCCATCTCCATCATCTCCATCGCATCTGTCTGGTTCCCCACCACGCTCCCCACAATCCGGAGCTCCTTTGCGATAAGCGAAGCCGGGAACGCCGAGGCAATCGCAACGGGCCTGCCCTCAGGCACCCCAACGCAGACAAGGGTCCCGCCAAAGCGGAGGAGCGAGAGCGCCTGCGCGTAGGCCTCGTTGGCGCCCGTGCAGACGAGCACCGCGGCGGCCCCGAGGCCGTTTG
Organism: Aspergillus carlsbadensis; assembly: GCA_025688815.1. Lineage (NCBI taxonomy): Eukaryota > Fungi > Ascomycota > Eurotiomycetes > Eurotiales > Aspergillaceae > Aspergillus > Aspergillus carlsbadensis. Next base: position 29,150 of record MU628216.1, on the reverse strand, counting down.
GGGTATGCTGTTTCACGTCGGCTGCGAGCTGCGCGCTGTCTTCGGCTTTGTACGCGGACATGTCGATGTATGAGGTTGCGCCGCATTCGGCTGCGAAGTCAGCCTTGGCGCCGAAGTCGAGGGCCTGCTCGTGATTAGAATGCAGTAGAAAGAGCATGAAGCGGCGCGAGAGGGAATATTTAAGGGGTGGAGAAAAGAAGATTGAAAACTGACAATCATCCGCAACCCCATCCCCCACGCCCCAATCTGCAGCGCCAAATGCCCCAAGCCCCCTGTCCCCCCAATCACAACAACCGCATCCCTCGCGTGCGCCTCACACTTCCTCAGCGCCGCATAAACCGTAATCCCACCGCACAGCAGCGGCGCCGCCAGCTCACTCGCAACCCCATCCGGGATCCGCGTCACATAGTTCGCCGGCGCGACCACGTACTCCTGGAACGTGCCGGGCACGCCGTACCCGGAGATCGCGCCGTCGACGCAGCACCCGTCGCGGTCCGCGCGGCAGGGCGGGCAGCGCCCGCATACGCGCGCCATCCATTTGATTCCGACGCGGTCGCCGAGGGTCAGGGTCATGTTCAGTCCGAGGCCTGTGGAGGTGTTGTTTTCAAGTTCATCAGTCAGTGGCGGCCCAAAGGCGACGATATACCCGACGCCCTCATGCCCGCCGATCTGGTTTCGCTGCGCGGGGGGACCCAGTTCGTTTTCCCCGCGCATCATGACGGCCCAGTCGCTGTGGCAGATTCCCGAGTGCGTGAGGCGGACGAGGACGTCGCCGGGGCCTGGCTGCGGGGTTTGCACGCTGATGAGCTGGACGGTTGGTGTGCCGGGGTTGTCGTAGATTAGGGCGCGGTGGTGCGAGGGGATCGGGAGGGGTGTCATTCTGGTGGTGGGGTTATGGGGCGGTCCTTTGATATGGAAGCGGGGGTACTCGTGGAAGGGATATAGCGGCAAGATCTTGTATCCGATCTGTTTATCTGACCTGATTGTTCTTTAACAGCTGCTATGGTGAAGGCTAAATCAGGACATATATCCATAACGCCCGTGAGCGGAAGACGCGGCATTTTACCATGGCCGATCTACTCCACAGAGGCCAGTGCGGGGGAGTGAGGGGTATCAGCTGTTTCATCTCTGCCCTTGCTTCTATGGTAAAAAAAAAGAAAAAAAAAAAGAAAAAAGAGACAACAAGTTACAAAGGGAGCCTGGCACATACCCATATATAGATAGCGCTGCCCGCTCCCATCGCGAAGCACTCTACCCCCCCCCCCTCCTCCCCTCCCACTCGCTACTTTCACTGCTGAGCGTATGTCCACTGCATCCCTCCACCACACAGTACATACATGCGCCGTGCGGTACATATGTAGCAGTGCTAGGTGGGTCCGAGGTCTCCAAATTTGGGCTCCGTCTTTTTTTCCGCCGCCGCTGACCCACCGCGGTGGACGGTTCAACTGTTGTCTTATGTACCTGCACTCAACATCCGGGTAAAAATGGCGTACCAGGAATTTCACAACAGCACCGACGCAGTATTCGAATCCAGGAAAATCATTGATCTCGACGGGACACCCCTCCACGAGACAGAATCCGGCTGTCTGTTGCGCAGGGTCATCACGCAAAATGGCACCATATTGCTGAAACAATATATCGCCGCTTGGGATCTCCGCAGCGCCGGAATCCCAGTTGCAGAGATAGAATCGCATGATCCGTTTTATGTCGCTGTGGCAAGTGGAAGCCTCGATGCGCTGTGTCTGTTGCTTGACGTTCATCGCGACAATGCAAATTCAGTATCGATCGAAGAGCGCGGGTTCACACTGTTGAATGTTGCGTGTGCGCACGCGCAGATCGACATCGTCAAGTTCCTGCTCGACTCTGACCCCCACTTAGGGACGGTTAATGATAAGGACCAGGGTGGATGGACACCGATCATGTCTGCGGCCTACTCAACGGGCGCGCTTGCAGCCGCGGATCGTGTCCGCGGCGAGGCCGTGATGAACTTGCTTCTCGATCGTGGCGCGTCTGCGCGTGATGCCGTGCCATTTCCTATCGGCATCAACATCGCTAGGGGAGCGCATCCAGAACCGCAAGCAGAGTTTACCGTTCTCAGCCTGGCCATCACGGGTTCCAGCTATGGCATGGTGAAGCGGCTGCTGGAGCACGGGGCGGACGCACAGGAGCGTCTGCGACTTTATAGCGAAGGTTCGGGCTTCTGGGATGATGGAATTGATGTTCGTGATGTGACTATACTGCATCTGGGCAGTCAGTGCTGGAATGTGGATGGGATCAGAGCGGTTCTAGACCACAGTGACCATGATGGAGAAGGACGCTCGAAAGGGTCTGACTTGATATACTGTCGTGACAGTATGGGCCGCCTCCCTTTGCATTGGGCAGCAGCGGGAGACGATCCAGCGCTCGAAGGGCTACGCTCGGAGAACACCTTGACAGGGGCTATTGCCGGCACCTTCGAGCTGCTTGTGCCCAAAGATGGCGAGGCTACCGCGACGGATCTCATCAACGCCCAGGACAAAAAGGGCGCTACTCCCCTCCACTACGCCGTAAGCGCACACGCCCGCTGCGGGAAGAAAGGCTCCGAGCACGCCTACCATACAGTACAGTGGCTCTGTTCCCGCGGAGGCGATGCAAGCATCATCGACTGCAGGGGCCAATCCGTTCTCCACAGACTCGCTCACCCCTCTCTCGATGGCGAACCTCTCGACCTACGCTTGATTGACCTCCTTCTGGACCACGGAGCGCCCCTCGACTACGCAGACGAGAATGGTGAGACCGCACTCCACATCATGGCGAGGAATCTCCGGCAGGTAGCTGCAACGCGGATTCTCATTGAGCGCGGGGCGAGAGTTGGTGTTGTTAACAGGAAAGGAAACACACCCCTGCATGAGGCGGTGAGAGGGGAGCTGAGGCCGAGACTGAGTTGGGATGGTCAGAGGCAGGAAGGCGTTACTCTGGAAGATCGACTTCGCGCTCAGGATGAGGTCTGGCAGGCGCTGGTTGACGTCGATGGAAGCCTCATGGGTAAGGCTAATAAAGAAGGAAAGACGCCGCGCCAGCTGAGGGAGGAGACGAGGCAGAAGTGGATAAGAATGTAGGCTCCTGCACAAATGCACCGCGACTAGAGATTCTCAGCCTATGCTATAGATTTAGTCCTTCAAGAACAATCTCAGAGCCACTTGGCGTCTGCATTAGGAAGATCCCCCAAGTTGCCTGATCCACGGCAGTACTCTAACACGGGAATGGTGTGAAGTGGAGATGACATTAAAGGGAAGAAAGGAATGTGGGATACTGGGCTTATAATAGGCTAGCAAGGGCTATCTCCATGTATCTTGTTCCTCCTAGTAAACACGTAGTCAGGAAGCTTTACATGGGCTCTTCGTGCATGGGCCGATAGTGGACTTGACGGATGGTGTTCTCTCGTGGTGTAGTCAAGGGGCGGGCCAGGTCACTCTAGCGACTCCCGATCTGTGCCACTTGAGAATCCGCCAATTCTGTTACATGGACTCGAGTATGGGTGTTTGGGTGGTGATTGAGAGGCACACTTCTAAGCCGGGATTGCTCTACTGGATACTCGCCTTGGGGGTTAAGCTGTTCAGGGGTGCTTAGTATGGTCTCTCTTCCGGACTTGGGAGGGTTCTCATTGTTAGTACTATAGAGGGGGGGGGAAGGTACATGATACTAGGAGCGTTCTTTTACAGACATTTCTTGACCGGCCTAGGGTGGAGGGTGTCACTATAGTCACGGAGAGTGTCACTCTAGCAAGTGCTGGTTTCGACAGGGTATGAATTCATAGAAAAAGGAGCAGATCAAGGCAGCAAGGCCGTATCTTTTGCTTCACCGTGTGGTAGTTGGAATAAGTATACTCCCAACCTCAATTGCACTCAAAGGGCGTGGGACCGATGTCCCAGAGCTGCACATACCTATGTATGTATAGCGAAGAATTGCGTTCAATATGGACTGTCCAAGAGTGGCCCCTGCAGCGGCCCATATCTGCAACGCTTGTCCCACCCATTGCACAACATGGTCCATTTCCCAGCGTGACAAACCCTCTGCCTGCGGCCCATTGAATCCCGACGTGCATGTTGTCTGCAACGCAATCGAAAGTCATAAGCGGTATCCAGAACCCCTCGTTTCAACCGATCCGCATGTTTTGCCTTCTGCTTTGTACGGGCACGGGGCTAGAAGTCGGGATCCAAGCTGAATCTCTGCAGCAACAGTCCAATCCTACGATGGCCTTTTCACGTCCTGCCCTAGGGGAACTGCCGGACAATGCAGAAATTATCCTCTATCTTATATACCTATCAACGGGGTGGTTGACGATTCGCAGTGTCTATCGCCTGTGGTTCCACCCGCTTCGCAGGATCCCTGGTCCGAAGCTCGCGGCCATGACGCACCTCTACGAGTTGTACTTTGACGCCATCAGGGGCGGCAAATATCTCAGGGAAATCGATAAGATGCATGAGCAATACGGTGAGAACAAAGCCGGCTGCTCCGCGGAATATCGAGAAATTGAGGGCTAACCACGCGGTGCCGTGTTGTGCGGTGACAGGCCCCATCGTCCGAATCAATCCCCGCGAGGTGCACATCAAGGACTCAGACTTCTTCCACACCATCTACGCCGGCGGGAAGCGCGATCGCGACCCCAAATCCTACATGACTGAGCTCCTTCCAACCTCGGTGGTCTCAACGGTCAGCCACGACCACCACAAGCTCCGCCGACGCATCGTCGAGGGCTTCTTCTCGAAGCTGTCGGTTAGAAAACTCGACGGGATGATGAGGGACAAGATCAGGATCCTGCTTCGGCGCCTCGACCGCGCGCGCTTGAGTGGGGCCCCTGTTGAGCTGCACTCGTCGTTCACGGCCCTGACGTCGGATATCATCTCCGAGTATGTGTACGGGGAGAGCCTGGGGTATCTAGATGCGGACACGTCCGTGGCGACGAACAACAGCGCCAGCACCAATACCATCGCCGACGCGCTCGTTCACACTATACGTTGGCTCCACTACGTTCGGGCTTTCCCAAGCGTGCTGCGGCTCGCGTGGCTTGTCCCGACCGGCTTGTTTCGCGGAGACCAGTCGCTCCTTGGTCCTTTCCTCCGCCTGCTTCAGCTGACTCGCGACAAGGCCACTGAGTGCCTCGGCAGTTCGACCACCACGGGAACCGATGCCAACGACAAAGGACAGAAGACAATTTTCAGCGCCATGGTGGCAGAGAGTGTTCCGCCGGCAGAGCGGTCGATCGAGCGACTGATCGTTGAGCCGGTGACCATGCTCGTTGCGGGGACCGATACAACGGCCAGAGCGGCGTCCGTGGCTCTTTTTCATCTGGCAAATAACCCTTTGACTCTCAGGACACTGCGCAAGGAGCTGTTCGAAGCATTTCCTGTCTCTGCGGACAAGGCATCCTCTTCGTCGTCCTCCTGTTCCTGGTCCGAACGAGACATCTCGATAAGCAGTCTGGAGAAACTTCCATATCTAGTAGGAATCCCTGTCCCCAATTTCAATCGCGGCAACAAAAAAGGAACGTCCTGGACTAACCATAGCACAGACAGCTGTCATCCACGAGAGCCTTCGAGTCGCGCAGCCCGTATTCTTTCGATCTCCTAGACTCGCAGCCGAACCACTCACCTACAAAGGGGTCGTCATCCCTCCAGGCGTATGTGTCCCGTATCTCCCATTTATCTACCCAAGTTTTCCAGCCCCGCCAAAGACGCCATGCTGACATCCCAATCTTGTGCCCTACAGACCCCAATGAGCCAATCCCTGCACTTCGTCTGCATGGACCCAACCATCTTCCCATCCCCGAAAACCTTCAACCCAGCCCGGTGGATCGAGGCGACCGCAAACGGCGTGAAACTCACCAAGTACCTGGCGACGTTCGGCGTGGGGCCCAGGTCATGCTTGGGTATACAGTATGTCACCGCTCCCCCTGGGTCAGCCGTGCGCTATTACAACTAACTATCTTTCTTCTCCCTCGGCACAGCCTCGCCTACGCAGAGTTATACCACCTCATTGCGGCATTCGCCTGTTCGTTTGAGTGGGAGCCGCATGAGACGCGTCTGGAGGATGTTCAACCGACGAGAGATTTCCATCTCGCTTTGCCGGAAAATGGATCCCTGGCTATCAAGGTTCTTCTGACGGGAACTGTGGGATGAAGAGCTGGCTAGCTGGGTAGGTAGTAGTGGTGGATGAGGAGCCACTGTGTGCGAAGGAAGTAGTTTGATCCTTCTACTATACCCCATATATTGGCGATAACCAGACTGGACTGCGTGCTGTCCATGGATCTGAGAAGAGGGCCACGCATCCCCACCGTCCTCATCCCACTAGGCATCATAGATGCATACAGGCCAACCCCAACTTTGTAGATAAGGGACCCAACAACGAGATATGGATTTCATCGACCGTCATACCTTCCCGTTCATCATAATAACTGCATACATCATGCGCAAATGTGTCACGCCCACGAGGCCACCGCGTAGATCCCCAGTCCCCATTCCATTCTGCCCTCAGTTAGCCTCGCCTATACCCGGCTAGGCTAATGCATCCCAAGAATCAAATCCGCCGCCTTCTCCGCAACGGCATACAGCGCAGCCTGATAATGCGCGACAATCGGTACAGGCAGGATACTAGCATCGGCAACCCGCAGACCCTTGACGCCCTTGACTCGTAACTCAGTATCAACTACCTTCCCCATCGCCGCCGTGCCGCCAGGATGCATGAAGGTAATCCCCGCGCGCCGGATATTCTCGTCAATGTCTTCGTCTGCGGAATTTAGCCGTGCAGGGGTGTTTCCTGGTCGGGGGATCTCGTGGTCGACTATCTCCTGCCCTTCGGGGGTTTCAAGGATGAGTCTGGCTACCGTCCGAATGCCATCGCGTACGATTGCGCGGTCGACCTCCGTGGAGAGGTAATTGGGGTTGATTATTGGGGCACTCGCTGGGTCCGTATTCGCAAGCGTAATCTGCCCGCGAGATGTTGGGGCCATTAGCAGAACAAGCGTGCTGATATGCGTCCCATCCATTGGAGTTTCGAACTCAGCGAAGCCCTCGTTTATGGGCGCGTAGATGACGATGATTTCTGTGTGCGCGAACGCGGGATCGAGGTATGGGTGATCATTCAGCAATGTCGCATCACCTTCGTCTACCTGCAAGGCCCGTTTCAATTCGTCCGCGGGAGTCTGCAAAGTAACATTCCAATCGAGAGGTACACCCATGGCGTATGCTGCACTACTCCAGAGCGGTGTCCCCATCGCAAGACCCTCCTCGGGATGGCGGAGCTTCCACCACTGCGGGAAGCAGAAGTGGTCGTGCAGGTTGCGGCCTACATCAGGGGAATCAACAAGCACAGGGATATTAAGGCGCGATAGTTCTTCCGCGGGTCCGATTCCAGATAACATGAGGAGTTGCGGCGTGCGGTATGTGCCGGCGGATATAATCACCTCCTTGGATGCGTTGTATATCTCTCCAGTAGAGGTTTCCACGCCTATTGCGACTTGTTCGCCGTCTTGTTCCTGGAGGATTACCCTTGCAACCAGTGTATCAGTGAGAATGGTGATTCCCGGACGGTTGGAGAGCCCGTATGCCTCGCTAGCCAGTTGACGGTGCCCATCGCGCCAGGCTTCCCCAAATTCAGCGAACCCCAGCGGGCTTCCATCATTGGCATCTGGGTTGAACTCAACACCGAGACGTTCCCAAGCCGCGCGAAGTGGCTCTCTAAGCGGATACTTGCGATCAGGGTGACTACGCGACCCAACCGTGTTATAGATGGGACCGCTAGACCCATGCACAGTGGGATCAACATCAGGGTCATAGTGAGTCTCTGAACGCATGAAGTAAGGTAGTAGCCCCTCATAGCTCCAGCTATCATCCCCAACAAGCTTCGCCCAGAGGTTATAGTCCGCAGCATTCCCGCGCGTCCAAGTACCATAGTTTATCGCCGTCCCTCCTCCAAGCGCTTTGCCAGCGGCTTGGTAGCAGGTGCGATTGTTGAGATGTTGCTGAGGTACGGTTGTGAAGTCCCAGTCGAGTTCTGTATGGTGCGCTGCGAAGCAGGCGAGCGGCGTGCTGGTCAGTGGGTGGTTGACTACATTCGATCCTGCCTCGATGACCAGAATCCGTAGTGATGGGCTCTGCGAAGAGAGTCGGCCGGCCAGTGCGCAGCCGGTGAGGCCGCCGCCGACGATGATGTAGTCGTATGTGTCTGCCATGGCGGCTCCGCGTGAGTAGAATGGGAAACGCAGGTCAAGCATAAAATCAACGCGGTGTATGTGGGTGCTCTTTCAGATTGACATGGGATGGAGAGGGGATGTGAGCGTTAAACAGCTAGCCTCAGAGAGGGGTCGCCGATGGGTTTGTTTCAGCCAGCCCATCTCACATCAGCGCTGGCAGGATCACCAGAGCTGCAGTAGCGTAGCACAGGCGTCCTTGCGTGCTAAGAACGCGATTGGCCGGCGGCCTGGTTCAAGGTTAAATTTGTGACGAGGATTTGTGGAGTCCGGAGACCAATCCCGAGCATCGCCACGGGTCAGACCTTAGGAAGATCTCGCAATACCTTACCCGGCCGGAGGTGTATGGCTTTTGTTAGTAGATTAACCAAAGCCAGCCATTTGGTTTGTGACCCCCGTTACATCACAGGACCTTCCATCTCTGAGAGGAAATGAAGATAATCAATAATAACTCGGCTGGTGTTTTCACGACTTCCCCGAAGTCGTTTCCCGGAGTCCTTCTTGCGCCGAGGGCTGACGCTGATTGGCTCAACCCAGCAACTTGAGCTGCAGACTCTCGGTACAAAACTTCAATCTTCTCTCGCAACCAGCTAAGAAGAAACCACCATTAAAAAAAGTAAAAACATACAACAGTAGGGATTCGCATGTGGTCACCCACCATACTACTAACCTACCGGCGTGTGGCTTAAGTACGGCTGAGCGGACGGGAAGCCCTGTTCTCCACACCCTGTGGTCGTATGTACCAGATTCACCAAGTATGCAGGTGATACGGACCTTGAACTACCAGCTTGTACTCCGCACAAGGCCCGTAGATGCCGTCTGATTAGGGAGAAAGCATGGTACTGTAGTTTGGGTCTACGTCTTTCGGTTATTTATACATGCCAGGGCTCCAGTCGTTGGACTCGGCCAGACAATGCTTTCGGACGTTTTGTCTACTCCAAGAGGGAGGGTCATTTATCCACCCGGTGTTTCGGTCATTATATATATCACAGGGCAAGCTGCGTGTTAGTCTGGGAGACCACTACTATTCAAGTGGAATTCATCTGGATCATTCATGGCTCTGACAACAAGCAGTGGACCTTATATTAAGTACTGACCGTAGGCTGATTTAGCCTGTCTATGACTCTCACAGATCCCTTTACCCGAGCTGTAGAGCTGATGTAGCGTAGCACAGGCGTCCGTGCAGATAATATTGCAAGATCTAGGTCTAAACCATGGCAATGGCCGCAATTAGTCCCTAGACTACATAAATCCTCATCACGCATCCTACCTTAAACCAGCAGCCAGTCACCTTCTTAGCCTTACCTGGCTGGATATGTATAGCTACCCTTTAATAAACTAATACCAGCCATTTATTATGCAACCCCTGTTGCTTTATAGAACCATTTATTTCCAAGAGAGAATAAAAATAGTTAAGAATACTTTGGCTGGTGTTTCAAAGTCATTTCCCGGAGTCCTTGTGCCGAGGCTGACGCTGAAAAAAGCAAAAAGATATAACAGTAGAAAGTATGACTTTGCTTACCAGCCTCCAGGCCTACTAGACTTTAACACCGCCCTACTTTAGCCTGGGGCTTCTTCCGCCAAGACCCGCGGATCTATCGCTTATCAGATGCGGCCGAGCCAAAGAGCTGCTTCGAATCTGATAGGATGGAAATATGCATCAAAGTAGGGCATGATAAATAGATGCAAGTCCAGATCGGGCCGATTTTTTGTTTAAATACTCCGATGAGAATGCTTATCGGGCCCATTCCTTAGCTGTCTATCCTTGTGCGCTGGTAGCAAGATGTCCACCACCCAGATATATATCTGCCGGATTGCGAGGTTTGTGTGGGGTTACCCAAAAGAGACCAACCTTGACAAGATCGCCAGTAATAGTCTCCTTGAGGAGTAGACCCTCGACAGCAGTTGATTGATACGACAAGCAGACTGCAATGTTCCGCGTCTCCAGATAGAAGCTGTCAACCCAGTGATCGAGGTCCACGCCTTCTTGCTGGAGCGGAATGTAGTCCTCTAGACTAGGGGCGCACAAAATCCCTTGGCTGCTCGCAGAGACGCGACAGGGCGAAGAGTCTACTTCATTCATGTACGTGTGTGACTGGCACCCATGGCTTTTCGCATCCCCCGTCACCGGGCGTATGGCATCGTCCACCAACCCAAGCCTAGTACACCGTATCTCGCACAGATGGCTAATATGTCAAATGCGCCCCGCAGACCGCAGGAACAGGTTCCCTCGCAGATCGTCCAATCACTCGCGCCGTAGTTGGAGAACCGCGTCTTCTCCGACAAGTCCGATAATATATACGAGTACCTCAAGAAGCGCCAGGACCTCGAAGACGTCCCCGTGCGCCGCAGCCACGTGGCGATCGTGGAGCGCGGCCGCGCCCTCAACGTCCCAACATTCATCCTCAATAGCGCCCGGACCAGGTCGGACCTCGCACGGGAATACGGCTGGGTGCCGAAGTATGTTGATGGTCACATGCAGACCACCATTGCAGAAGAGATCAAATTTGCTTTGGCACAGTGATATTGCTCTGCAGGAAAGAACAGGAAGAGTAGAACATGGATTACACCACCTTTCTTACTCTATCGTTTATTTGCTCTCACTGTTTCCTTTCTTAATGTCTTGAAATGAAAAGAATGGTAACAATATACTAATCAATCCCCTGAAAACAATAACCATGTCTATGTTGTTATAGTTTTGTTGTTAGATTTTAGAAACTCCCGCCTCCCTTCTGCTAATCTAAATACCCATCTCCCTCTCGGTAGAGGCGCCTGATAACTGTAAAGAATCAGGGAAAACTAAGAGCCGCCGAGGTGACTTAGGGCTGCTGATTCTGGCTATGTGGCCACGGTCTACAAAGACGAAAATTATTGAAAGTCTAATCTCCTAACAGCGTTTGTATAGGAGCTTTTAGAGGTATCTACGGGCTTCATCTAGTTCCAAAGTAAGGGTGCCAGTCCTTATGTTCGGCGTTAGCGGTGCTGTGCTAAACATTGAGATGTAAGGGAGTAGGTAGGTATGGTCCGAGCGAGGTGCTTGCTCAATGTCAATTAGTAAGGAGAACCATCTTTGGTTAAGAATTAACCTACTTACTTACCAAGAGATTTTAGAGATGACGACTCAGGGCCAGTATACTATGAGGAATTCATTTTCCAGGGCGTTGTGGGGACTCATGGCGACGTGCATTGGCTCGATTAACCAAGCCCATATTAAGCTTTTTCATGAGAGGCCTTGAAAAATACAGCTCGCTTCACAAACCACAAACCTGCCTTACTGGATTTATCTCCTCTATAGTCGAACCTATTCCTTTGGCTCTATAACAATGTCGTAATTAAACCTATTCTTACCTTCAGCAGTCCCAACAGCCAGAGTAATCCCCAGGGTGTGACACGCTACATACTTAAGGTACCCAGATACATCTTTAATTCATGGTTAAAAAGATTTAAAAAAAAAACCCTTTAGCGATGTGGAAAACATCCACTTCTGCACTCTTAATGTAGAAAAATAAATCTGAAGAACGTCTAGAGGGGGTTTCATGATAGTGAAGGATTATCCTGTGTAATTTTATAGATGCGAAGCCTCACCAATACTAAGAAGGATAAGGCTAAAGAGAGAAAATCAGAGGTTCCTTAAGGAATATATCATACTATCAACCTACTTATCCCTGAAGACCTCGTATACAATAAAGGTGTCTTCGGGAGTAACGTCCAGGCGGCCTAGCTGAGCCACGACAGGCGTTTAGAGGTGGTCTCAAAGATAGCTAAGGGGTCACACACATGTACTGGTTTTCAAACGAGGTCAACTTGGCCAAGGGGTCATTGGAGAAGGCTGTTATTATTAAACATCTTGTTAGTGAGTATGAGTCCCAAAAATAGTAAATGCGCACAAAGCAAGAAAGAATAAATCAAAGACACACTCATCCTTTCCAAGAGCCTCAGTGCGCTGCATAATACTAAGGTAGCGGACGTAGATCCACTCGCGCTGATCGGTCAGCGCAGGGTAGTTGATGCCAAAAACTCCAGCCCTACGTCAACACGCGGCATTCGGCTGCATTGTTCGTTTAATCATATGATGGGCACTCTACCCTCGTTAGATGGCTTTGTGGAATTTCCAAGGGTTTATCAACCTGTCGACCCGGAAAAGGTGCAAATAGTTTTAACCTTGCAAGGCAGCGTCATGGCTACTGTGGATAGATTGCTTGGTGTGGCGGACATTGGTTTCGAACATCAGAACATTGATCCAACCGAACGCAGACATTACAACGGGAAACTAGCAAAACAGTACATAGAATAATTAAAAAATGTCATGGATCTTGCAGATCACTGTCTGCATATCTATCACCTATAAAGTAGTGATAATGTTGCGGCTTATTTGACATCTTGCTATGTTCACTAGTGTGACCCTATGGCCTAAGGATAGCTAACTAGATGGGAAGCCTTGTTCTCCACACCCTGTAGTTATATATAGCCCAATTCCCCTCCATTACTACTATAAGGATTGTTTTATTAGGTTTTATTGATACTTTTAATATCTATTTTCCTATGAGCCTTGAGTATATAGTAAGTATGGTCCTTTTCTAAGCTAACTTATAAAGGTTTATAGACTCCTAACTACTTATAATCGATTACTCGAGTTATTACTTACCTATGTATATAGGGAGGGACGTTCTTAGCAAGGGTAAAACTCCATGGTATCTTTGCTAGAAGTCTCTAATACACGCAACCATGACCTGAGCGCCTCTTGCGTGGATATTTTAGATTTAGCAGGAACAAAGGTCCAAAAGTTAAGGGGAGAGTTATGATAACTCAAATTCGTGGTGGGAGGTAGTAGTAGTAGGAGTAGGAATAAAGAAGCAGCAGCAGCAAACCAAATAAATGGGAGGAAATGATCTTGTTCTGTAGAGTAACAATGCTAGATATGGAAAATGGCTAAGTAGAATCCTAATTTCCATGGGCCAAGGGATCAATGCAAGGAGGCAGGTTATGTACATGCTTTAAGTAATGTAATAATATAAGGGAGACAAAAAAAAGCTGCATTCCATGGCATTAAGGGGGAGTTGCTAAGTACAGAGAGCTATGAGCTCCCCGGGCGTCCACACGGCTATTTGGTTTCTAGTTTTTTTTTCTTGCCTACTTTTGCGCATACAGGTACCCATTTACCTGATATCCCAGTTATTCTATATTCGACACTCTTCCTGTCGCCGCCGCACGCGGATCTTGGCTGTTGGATTCCGCACCGTCACCATTCCATTCCTGATCAGTCGAGAATCGCAGCCGTCCACCAGATCAATGTCGTACTTTAACAGAATATGACAGAGCACCAACTTCACCTCGTTGATTGCAATAAATCGGCCAGGGCAGGCTTGCTTGCCGTGACCAAAGGCCAGGTGGGTGTGGTTTGTTTTGGAAAAGGGGGCAAGCGGGGCCTGGGAGGCGTCGGCTCGCATTTTCACGAAGCGATACGCATCGAAGCTCTCGGGATCAGGATAAATATTCGGATCCAGCCGGCTGGGGTTTGCGACACTGGTCAAGGTGCCCTGTGGAATGATGGTGCCGTCGGGCAATGTCACGGTGTCTGTGGCGTATCGAAACATGGATACTGCAGACATCAAGTTAGCGGGATACGCACATTACAAGGAACGACGGACGAGCAACATACGTAGGAAAAAAGGCTCGAGCCGCTGGCTCTCCTTCATCACACTCTCGAGAAGCCACATCTTCTGCAAGCTCGTGACACGCAGACCGGCGCGCATGGTGGTGATGATCTCCTTGCGCAGCGGTGGAATGAGCTCCGGGTTCTCGCAAATCCGAAACAATACCTTCATCAACATGTCGGACGTTGTGTGGTTGGCGACGGCTGTTAATCGCAGTTGGGTGAGTCCCGGGTCGTACGTGCGGCCATCTACGTGGTGGTGGATCCAGGCGAGGCTCGTAAAGTCTTCATCATCCAGCCTTTTCTGCCCGCGCTCTAACCGCTCCAGGTCAGGCCGTAGGAGCTCCCGCGCCTGTTGGATCTGCGCCCGCAACTTGCGACAGGACGGGATGAACCAGTGGACAAGGGGATGCAGAAGCCTGGGCCATTTCTGAATGGCCGTCAACGCCGTAAGACGGTTGGAGGTGTAGGTTGTTGCGATGTGCAGCCATTGCAGATCACGGCAGAGTCGAGGTCCAACGAAGGCGCGCGAGGTAAGCTGCGCGGTTATCAGCGAGGCCATTGGGAGAACAGCCACCTCGCGCCATTCTGGACCGGCAGTTAGTAGTCAAACAAGTTGCATGGTTCGGGAAGGGTTTCTCACCTGGGGAATTGCCCCATTCCCGCTCCAGGAAGTCTGTGGCTTCATGGGAGAAGGGCTGCGTTAGGTGCACTGTATCCTCAAAGCGGCTGTTAGCAGACACTGGCCGCGGAGTTGGAGTATCCATAGCTCACTGACCCAGTCGCTTGGAAGTGGCGGCCGCCGCTGGACGGACGAGGGTCTGAATGGAACCCGGAACCATGGTCTCGAACCCGATCAGTTCCGCCAGGTTGATCTGCAGTAGTTAGACAGCTTGCACCTATCTCCTCAGCTATCCGGCTACCCACCGGAGCGATTCCTTTATGCTGATCTAAGTGGTCACTTGCCCCCACGGCGTCAGCAAACTTGTCTGATATCACAGTTCGAGCACCCATGTTGGTCTCCATATCAAACACAGCCGACTGCCTAAGCCCCGCCTCGATGAGCTCCTGGGCGCGTGTTGCGAACTCATTCTTTGCCTTTGTTTGAAAATAATCCCAGCGATATCGGTTGACCACGGGGAACCGCGTCTGGGACGATCTGGCCCGCAGCAGGGCCAGGACAACGCTGCAGATGAGAAAGCCCAAAGGCCACCCCATCGGGTGGTCCCATGCAAAGTGCGACATATTCGAGCTTGGTTGTGTTTCAATCTCAATGTGTGGCTCTCGACACGAAGTCCGTTATTTATATCACCGCCTCTAAGTCGCCAGCAGACCCCTTGACGGTCAAGAGTAGGAATGTTGCATCGTAATCATAAAGAATTATTAGCTGGAATCTCCACATGTGGTGTAGCCTTCTTAGATGTGGCCCCACTGCGAGGAGCTGACGCCAGCTCAGCCCTCCCTTGCATCGTCATCCCGGAGACTGGCGATCTCTGCATCGGTGAGCATGCATGGCCCCTTGGCTCGCGATACGGCATAGCTGAGTTGCGAGATCTGCAAGACAACAACTGCAACAACTCACCGCGACTTGTAGCGGAATGAATGGCGAGGTGCAAAACGAATACGGAGCCGCCTTATCATAGGGTGGGAAATATAAGTATCAGTATCGACTTCCCTTTTCCTATTTTTTCGCCTTTCAACTTGGAGACTTTGAATGATTATCAACATGACCAAAGCCATCCACGACCCAACCCCCGCGGCAGTGATCGCCAGCACCTGGATCTTTGCAAACGAAGACCAGGCGCAGTGGTGGCAGGATGTCGGACCACTATTCGAGCGATTTCTTCAGGTGGCTTCCTACGATGAGCCCACGCAGTACCGATGCCTGCTCTTCTTCATTCAGCACCTCAACCCTGCGCTGGGCCCGTACCCCCAAAGATGGAGGAGCACAATATCACGCAGCGGTCTGCCGATTGAATTCAGCCTCAACTTCCAGAAGGGATCCAAACAGCTGTTGCGCATCGGGTTCGAGCCCGTGAGCATCTTATCCGGCACCGCCGGCGATCCATTCAATAACCTCCCGGTCGGGGAGCTGCTGAACAAGCTGGGCCAATTGTCGCTGCCTGACTTCGACCCTCTCGACTTCAGCACCCTGATCAACAAGTTCCAGCTTTCGCGCGCCGAAACGGAGGCCTTGCAAACGGGGGAGTCTCAGTCCACGCCCCTGAAGTCACAGGCGGCCTTTGGATTCGACTTTCTCAAAGACGGCAACATCGTTGTCAAGGGGTATGTGTTCCCGCATCTCAAGGCCAAGGCTACCGGGGTCAGCATAGGAGCCTTGATTTACGACGCGGTGCATCAGTTCGATACGCGGAGTCAATTCCTGCAGCCGTTCCAACTGGTGCATGACTATATGACCGAGGGAACCGCATACAACGAATACACGTTCCTGTCCTGCGACTGCCTCGACCGGTCGCGGCAGCGACTTAAACTCTACGGCGCCCACACGGACGTGACCTGGAGGAAGATTGCCGAGATGTGGACGCTCGGCGGCCGGCTGAGCCATGACCGCGGGATCCAGCGCGGGCTCGAGATGCTGCGGCACTTCTGGAGCATATTGAAGCTCCATGAGGGAGTCCGCGGGTTCGCGGGAGGCTTCGACGATGGCAGTCGGCAGCAGGGGGACGATCAGATCGCCTCGCCCATCATTTGGAACTACGAGCTGCACCCAAACTATGATATACCAGTCCCCAAGTTCTACGTTCCCGTCCATGCGGAGAATGATCAGCTGGTTGCGAGTGCATTGGCGCAATTCTTCGGCTACCTGGGGTGGCATAACGAGGCGCGGTCTTATGAAGACATCGTGCCCAACCTGTAGTAAGTTCATACCACCATCAAATCGGCGCAATGAGGCCACTGCTGACTTGAGCCTTCACTAAACAACCAGTCGCGAGCACGATGTCGCCAAGACCTCCCGCCTACAATCCTGGATCTCGTTTTCGTACACGGAGAAGAAGGGGCCTTACCTGAGCGTGTACTATCATTCCCAGCGCTCGTATCTGTGGAAAGGCAACTAGAGCCTCGTTAGAATACACGTTCTTGGTGATAATCAAATTTAATTCAACTCGGCATCCAGCCTACATGTCTCACTCATCTCCAAACACTTCCCAACTCATCTGTATCCCTTCTCGCAAACCCCTCTAGCCACGCCGATAAACAAGCCTCGCCGTCATCCTCCCCAAAAGCCAGACCCCCTTCACCGACTTCCAAGTCTCCCTATAATACGTCCCTCCAACCATATGCCCCTCTACCCCTTCGGTAGGCCCCATATGCGTAACAGCAGCCCAGGTCGCAGCCACCTCATCGGGGGCAACCTGCTCCAACTCGCCCGGCCCAACGACATGAACCGTCTGATTCCCCTCCCACCGCTGAATGTTGAAATCCATGAATTCCTGGCGCGAGGAGAAGGACCATGCCCCGCCGTCTGCAGTCTGGATGACGGATCCGGTGGCGTCGTAGAATTCAAAGGTGGCCGTTGGGAGGATGAGCTGTTCGAGGGCGGCCCAGTCGGCTGTGTCGGTGAACCGGCAGTATTGCGATTTTCGGTAGCGGATTGCTTCGGCTGTTGTTGGATCGGGGAGCGTTGGTATTCTTGCGGAAGACATTTTGGTTTGTTTGTCTTGTGGTGCTCTGTCTTGGGATGGTTCGTCTTTTTGGGGAGGGAAGGGAGGGTGTTCCAGATTTTAGTCCGTGGTGTGAAAATGGGATGGACTCGCGAAAGGCCAGGGGGTGAGGTTTTCTCTGGCAACAACAATCTACGCTTAAGGGGTGCTGCAAGGGGGGATGGGAAATACTAGAAGTACTACGGAGGTGGCTTTGTCTCACACGGACGGGCCTGGCATGCAGCAGGTATGTAGGGCAGGCAGGGGCGGCATGGACTGTCCTACATACCTTGCTTCTGACGTTGCACCGATAGTATGTACCCATGTACCGCGGCCAGGACCCAGCCTGGAGGCCAGGGATCCAGCAAAGACAAGCTCGAAGATGGAACTGTATCGTTGTTATCACTCTTTCAACCTACATCCCCCACCAGAAGTTGTACGTTGCCAAAGTAGCAACCAGCCATGACAAAGACCGACGCCCTTCCCCAAGACCATGTGCCTTCCGGCCCGCCCAGGGTGCTCGTTATCGGCCTGGGCATTGCAGGGCTGACCGCTGCGATCGAATGCCACCGTAGAGGGTGCAAGGTGACCGGGTTCGAAAAGAAAGCAAGCGCCACCCAGCTGGGTGAGAGAATCCTCCCCGCAAATCGAGTGGTATTGATACTTGATACTTGAAGCTGATATACAGTCACCTCGAGTAGGCGATATTATCGGGTTAAGCGGCAATAGTGTACGAGTGCTCTCGGCATGGAGTCAGCAGGGGATTTCGCAATTTGCTGACGAGGACATCACCTGCGCCGTGGAGGCCCTGGAGCTCTATGACCCGGCTGGAAGTCTGCGCGCCGCGATGCCATATAACCCAGCCAGTCCCACGCAGGGATATCTCTTTCGGCGAACGGGGCTTCTGGAAAAGCTCTACGAGCAGGCTATGCGTGACGGAATTGACCTCAGGTTTGGGGTAAATGTCACGCGGTACTGGGAGGACGCAGGGAGTGCGGGCGTCTACATTGGTGAGAACGATGACAAGGTCGTCGCGGACTGTGTGATTGCCGCGGATGGGTTCCACAGTGCCGCCAGAAAAGCGTTTACCAGCGAAAAGGATACCCTGCAGCGGGATGAGTCCATTGGAGCGATCATGTATCGCGCGATCTTTGATGCTCGCGAAGTGGCCCACCTCCCTGAAGCGCGGTGGCTCCTTGACAAGGCCCCCGCGGCAGATGTTTTACGGTCTTTCTACGGCAAAGATTGTATGTTTCTGACGGGCACTGCAGCCAGAGGCCGGTACATACACTGGGCCTGTGCATTGCGGGTAAGGCTGTTCCGCTACGCTCCGATTTATCTGTTGTCGTGCGATGCTGACGACATCCTACCTTCAAGGGCGAGCAGGCCGAACAGACCTCCGAAGCTTGGATGCAGCCTGCGAGCGCGCAGCCCGTAATAGACCGCCTGCAAACCTGGCCATCGCCCACAGGCCGCGAACTGGCCGCTGTCATATCCGCAACGCCCGCCGACGCCTGTTTCAACCACACCCTGTTCACCAAGCCACCCCTCCGCAATTGGGCCTCCCCAAAGGGCAGAATGGTCGTGATCGGCGATGCAGCGCACCCGGTCCTCCCCTTCGCCGGGCAGGGAGGTAACCAGGCGATCGAAGATGCCGCAGTGATTGCGATTTGCCTTGAACGTGCAGGACGCGGGAAGATCCCTCTGGCCCTGCGGGTGTTTGAAAAGCTCCGGTGTGTTTCTTTCTTTCTTTCTAGTCTTTTCTTCCTTTTCTTCTCTTTGGCGAGGATCCGAGATCTAACCCCATTCCGCCGGCTTGCGTTCCAGGCACAAACGAGTGTCGCTGATTCAAGCTGGCTCAATCGAAGCCAAAGACACCTATCTCAGAGCCAGTTGGGACTGTGCGGACGACGCCGACAAGCCATCCGGGTACCTGCACCAGGCATGGGTCTACGATCATGACTGTGTGGCGCATGCGGAGGCAGAATTCGATATAGCGGCTGAAGCGATCGAGAGTGGTCGGAAGTATATCCCCACCAATGCCCCGGTGGATGGACAGTATCGCCAGGGATAGGGCTGGGGTTGGTTGGCATTGATGTAGGTAGTAGGCCTTGTCATACGATATGTCGTCGAAAGGATTGTTTGTACTCGCCGAGCATTGTGGTTTTGTCAAGGTGTTGAACATGCGCGAACATTGGACGCCGGAATAGGTACTCTGCGAATTGAGATAGGAAAGTCATATTTTAAGCATAAGTCGCTGGGGTGCAGGTTACATGTAATTCCCCTCTGCTGCAATGGGTGGCTCAGTCAAGGTGGCAATCTCGAGCTATGAAGAACCCTTCATACTACCAAGGGGGCTACAGGCATCAGGAGGAGAAAGAACCTTGATAGTTATCCTATTTAAAACAAAAAAGAAATCCAGCTAGAAGGCTGTTGATTAATTCAGGTCACTGCAGGCTTTGGACAGGTCCCCTTGTTGTCTATTCTATTCTATCTTTTCCGATCCAGGAACGGGTCTACCAGCACGTTACACACCCAACAACCCGTATCAAACCAGTAGCCAGGAGCTCAGTGGATGCCCACAAGACCCGCGAGGCGAGTCTGGCTCTCAGTACTATCAAGTAAACTGCGCGTCATCTCCGCGATGTCCTCAACCAAAGTCCTCGCACCGTCGGCGGACAGAACCGCGCTCGAACCAATAACCTCAATTTCAACCGCCCCAGAGCGCGGCGTAGAGCAGATCCAGACTTCCGAACCGGGACGCAGGGACCCAGACGAAGCGAACGACACATACTGGGCCCCAGCCAGATCCAGCGAAAGGTCCATGTCGATGTTCTGATGCTGGAGGATGAATCCAAACTCAAGCTCTTCGGGTGCTGCTGCCCCCCCTGCTGTTCGCAGATGGGGCGGCGCTTGCTTGGTGATGGTGGACAGCTCGGGCCCCTCGTGGGCGATGCTGCTGTTGTGTTGCTGCTGGATTTGACCGAGGTATTCGTGGACTGTGGCGTTTGGATCGATGCGTGCTCTGAATGGGATGCAATTGACGCAGGGGCCGACGATTCGGTCGATGTCGGGGAGGGCGACGCTGCGGCCGCTGACGATCTGGCCGACGAGGATATCGCGCTGATGTGTGCGGCGGGCAAGGGCGAGACAGGCGGATGCTTTGATAACCATTGCAAGCGTCGTGCCGGAGGGGAGGGCTGTATAAGCGATATTTCGGGCAGCGGATACCACAGATGGGGACCGTGATGGTTGCAGGTGCTGTGCGGGGAGGAGGGCGCAGGGTGGTGACGAGCCGGCGAGGTACTCGCGCCAAAATTGGTTGGTCCGCTGGTCGAGGTGGTCGTACCGGCTCCGGTCGTCCAGGTATCGCTCGAAATCCGTTGCGACAATCGGAGCTTCGCCGTTGTAAGAGGCCTGAAGATCGGCGAAAAGACGAGGCACGCAGATGCCGTCGTACTGTGCGTGCGACAAGCGGACCATCAACACATGCGCGGTCCGCGGGGCGTTGGAAACCAACGTGAGCCTTGTCGGAGCATTCGCGCCCAGAACCTCGATATCCTGTTCCGCCTGGCAGAGGGCCTTGGTGTAGCTTTCGAGGTCCTGGTCAGTGCTGATCGTGTACAACGGGGTCTCCAGGTGCGGCAGGACAATCTGAACCGGCCTTGTACCCGGGGACTCGGATGCCTCAAACCGGGTGCGCAGGATGCTGTGAGCCGAAATAAGCTGCGTACACGCCTTGCGCAGGCGCGGCACATCGAGATGTCCCCGGATGCGAAACCGCCAGTGGGTCCATGGATATCGCTGCATGAAAAATGACTGCATGTACGTTGCTTGACGAGTCGTGCTCTGCTTCACTCGCGGCCGCAGAGGCAAGCATGGCAGACATCGTTGTCGGGCCAGGTGATCCAAAGGTACGTCGCTGAGCACGTCGGCAACTGTGAAGCTGAACTGCTCTCGTCGCGCGAGAGCAAGCATCCGCATCGCCGTCACCGAATCGCCGCCGTGGAAAAGAAAACTATCGCTCGCGGCAATCGCCTCGCTGGGCACCCCGAGGACCTCGGCCCAGATCTTGCGCAGCCGCCGCTCGTCTTCTGTCAAACGAACCGCTGGAGAGGAAGCAGCCGGGCGCCGACGGACAATCCTGTATTGCTGCAGCTCCTCGGGCGAAAGCGAGAGCACTTGATCCCGCAAGGCCCGCCGGTCAAGTTTGCCGGTGACCGTCGTGGGGATGTAACTGATGGGAATGAAGACCGAAGGCACCATGTAGGCCGGCAGAACAGTCTGGAGGTACGTGTGGACGCGCGAGATGATCTGCCGGGAATCCGCATCCAACTGAACAAGTAGCGATCTCGTCCCGGGCACCGTTGGGTGCAGGACAAAGACCGCCAGGAGTGCGGACGATGCGTTTTGGATGGCTTCAGCGACCACCTTGTCTGGCCCTCCTCCACCCATCGCGTGCCGCACCCTCGCCTCAATCTCGGCCAGGTCAACGCGCTGGCCCCGGATTTTCACCTGTGTGTCGCGCCGCCCGATATACCGGATCGAGCCATCTCCCAGGTACTGAACGAGGTCACCTGTGCGGTAAAGTCGGGCTTGCATGCCAGCGCCGAGTGGAAGCGGCAGGGCTAGGCGCCACGTAGGGGGATCAATGAAGGAGGCTGCGGTGAGCTCGGGTTGGTTGAGATAGCCTTGAGCCAGAAAGGGCCCTTCAAGCAGCAGCTCACCGATCGCCCCAATGGCGACCAACCGGGAAGGATCGGATGGCATCGTAACCCAGCCAACGCCCCCTACAGCCTGACCGATAGCCCCTGGCTGCCACTGGTCTTTGACAATGGGGCCCACTGCACATATAGTCGCCTCTGCTGGCCCATATCCGTTAATGAGCGAAGGGCTGGGACTCGATGTAGTGGTCCATCTTTCGACGTGCTCCATCGTCACTGCTTCGCCACCCAGCACCAGCGTCTTGAGGGTAGGCACATCATCGGGAGTGAGGGTTTGTGCAACTGACGGGGTCATAAAGGACCAGTTGACGGCGTATTTCCGGATGGACTCGGCGAGCTGGTTCACTCTCTCAAATTCGGATGGTACACAAATACAGCCACCCGCAGCAAGGGTGGTGAAGATCTCATAGATGCTAACATCGAAGGCATATGAAGAAAAGTGAAGGGTTCGTGTGCTCGAATCCACCCTCATTGGACGACTGTGATACCGAATACTGGTACTCAACGTGGAATGGGGCATGGCAATCCCCTTTGGCTTCCCCGTGCTCCCAGATGTAAAGATGACAAAGGCCAAATCATCTGGCTGGGCTTGCACACTGGGAACCAGATGACAGGGCCGACTCTGCTCTAATTCTTGCGTCAGCTGCACTGACATACAGACCACTTCCACAGGCAGCCCCTTCGCCAGAAGGGCAGTTGAGGAATCAGCGACCAGGATGGTTCCTGAAACCGCCGACAAGATCTCCGCCATTCGTTGCCGCGGAATCTCCGGATCCAGCAGGACGCAGGTGCCCCCGGCGCGGAGGACGGCGAGAATGGCAACAATTGCGCAACGACTCTTCTCCATGCAGATCAGCACAAAAGAACCGCGACCGACTGAATACGATGCCTGGAGGTGCTGTGATAGCCTCGAGGAGAAGCTCACCAGCTGCCGGTACGTAAACTCGCCGTCCCAGGCCGAGACGGCAGCCTCGTGCGGTTGCTGTGCCTCCTGTGCTAGGACGAGCTCATGAAGGGTGCGCTGGTCTGCGGTTGGGATGAGAGCATTCCACCGCTGTAAGTCGGTCCTGTCCTGTGGGCTTACCAGGTCGATGGCTCCAATATGCATCGCCGGATCACGGGTCGTTTGATGCAGTATATGCTCCCACTGCTGCAGAATTCGCGCCACCTCGTTCGCAGTTAGAATCAAGGGGTCATAGGCAACGTGCACAGTGACCTTGCGCCCACCATCCCTTAACTGTATGAGCAGGTTGAGAGCGTAGTTGGAAAACTTCCCCAGGTCCATCCCCCGTCCCGGAGTCCCGTGGATGACAGGGAATATCTGATCCGACTGGTCATCAGACGCTGCAACCTGAATATTTAGGTGAGTTTGGAAGCGGCACGCCCTGGCCGCCTCGGCACTGATCCTGGCAATGCGCTGTAACCCAGCTTGCTCATACGGGGTCATCCGCAGCATGCGCGCATTAATCTGGTCCAGTACTTCCGACACACGACTCGCAGTGCCAAGCGCGACTCTCATCGGGATTGTCGCGATGGTTGGGCCTGCCACGTCGGAGATGTTGTCTAATGGGGCACTCCGACCACTCACCGTGAGGCCGTAGACCGACTCCGCCGAATCGGTGTACTGCGCCATGACCAGTGACCAGGCCAGATGAATATACGAGGCGAGAGTATGGCCGTGGGCGGTGATATTGATGTTCCTCACCGTGTGCTGCAGCGATGCCGACGGCGACGGTCGAGACTGCCCTGAAGGTAAACTCGGGAACACGGCTGCCTCAAGGTCAGCCAGCTCGTCGCGCCAAAAGGCGTCCACGGCACTATTGTCGGATTCCTGTAGATACTTTATGAATGAATGAAAGGGCTCATGGCGCCTGAGTGGCTGGCCCTGGAAGGCGCGCTTAAGCTGGTCATGGACTAGGTCCATCGTCCAACCGTCCCAGATTGCATGATGGATTGTGAGCGTCAGTCGTTGGCCATGTAGCGAACAGCGCATGAGAGGTGAACCCGGGCCGATGCGTAAACATGTCGGATCACCACTGCCAAATTCCTCCTCTTCTTCTTCTTCTCCTTCTTGTGCCCACGGCATGTGCCCTCGCAAAACCACCTGTAGGAGCCCTTCTGGTGCTTGAACAATGCGCGTGCGCAGGATGGGGCATGCATGTACTGTTTCTTCCAAAGCCCGCCGTACCTGGTGTTGGATTCTTGCTTCCTCGGGCACTTTCAGCACGATCTTATCACTGTACATTCCGGGCTGGCTCATCGACACCGCAAACATACCCTCCTGGAGAGCGGTACACGGATACACATCTTCAATATCTGCCAGGGGAACACCGCATTGCTCCTGAACACGGAACAACACGTCAGCGCGGGCGCCAGGAGCGAGTGCAGAGAACGGCTCGTAAACGTCCACCGTGGAATGTTGCAGTACTGCTTCTGCTGCCTTCGTAGCGGCCGCCTCCGCCTGCTCGTGCAATGGAACCTTCCCCATAACATCGCTGATGTTAAGAGGAAGACCAACCCGTCGTGCGGCTCCGATCAAACGCACAGCCAGGATAGAATCTCCACCTAGTTGCACAAAGCAGCTGTCCATCCCAACGCGGGTAAGGGGGACCCCAAGCACCTCTGCGTACAGTTTCTGTAACTCGCGCTCAGCAGCAGTGGCCGGGGGCCTAATATGTGCTGCAGAACCTGCAAAGGCTTGCAGGGTTTCTCTGGGAAGACGGGCGGCCGCCCCGCGCAGCATGGAGCGGTTTGGCTTGCCCGAAGAGGTCTTGGGGATACATACCACGGGGATAAAGACACTGGGTACCATGTAAGCTGGAAGTTTCTCGTGAAGCCGGGCCTGGACGGCTACAAACTTCTCGACCCCTGCAGGGTCGGCAGGCAAGAATAGAGGAGCATCATCATCATTCGCAACAGTCGCAGTCCTCGTGGTGGCGGATTCAATGAACGCTACCAGGCTGTCCCGATGGTCTGTTTCGGTCGTCACCTTCTCGGCAACCACCTCTGTAGCCAGAGAAAGTGTCTCTCGAATATGCTGTTCAATGTCGGCCAGTTCTACACGTTGCCCCCGTATCTTCACCTGGCCTTCCCTTCGCCCATGTAGAATGAGTGCTCCGGTGATGGGGTCCTGTGTGGCCAGGTCCCCCGTCCGGTAAACTCGGTGTTGGTACTCCCCAGCACGCATCCTCCGTAACCAGCCCGGTGGATCGATGAAAGCCCTCGCCGTTGCCGTCGGATTCTTCCAGTATCCCCGGCCAACGATCGGTCCTTCTATCATCAACTCCCCTTCCGCATGTGGCATCACTCTTCGCTCCGGGTCATCCGGGTCAATCAGCCAGATCACCGCGCCCGTGGGGTGGCTGACCTGATTGGGAATCCCTGCCGGCTTGACCTCAGGTTCAACTACTGAATTCACCGCGCACTCTGCGGTTCCGTACGCGTTTACTAGGCGGATTCCATGCTCAGCGTAGAATGATGCCTCTGATGAGTGCATGGCCTCTCCTCCAACGATTAGCGTGCGGAGGTGCCGGACCTTATGCCAAGGCATTGTTCTCGCAAACGACGGGGTCAACATGGCATGGGTCACCTCGTACTTATTCAGAGCCTCAATGAATAATGCGGGGTCCGTTCGTTCACTCTCTTGCAGCACGCATAGACAGCCACCTGCCATGAGCGTGCTCAGTGTCTCCATAATACTCACGTCAAACGCGTACGAGGAGAACTGCAACACCCGGGACGTATGGTCGATCTGAAAGACAGATAAATGCTCTCGCGCCCCAGAGGCGTACGCGCGATGCTCGATCACCGCTCCCTTCGGCTTCCCCGTTGATCCGGAAGTGAAAGCGATGTATAGCGCGTTTTCCGGGCGGACCGCGGCCTCTGTGCTGGGCCTGGGCGGCGCCTGGAAGCTCGGGTACCATGCTGTACATAGGTGTTCGACGACAATTGTATTTGCTATTTGCCTGCACTTCTCGCTCCGGGCGGGGCAGGTGAGAATCAAATTCGCCTCCAGGTCATCGATCGAGGTCCGCAGCCTCGCAACTGGGTAGGAGGGATCGAGCAGTGCAAATGCGGCGCCGGCTTTGAGAACGCCCAGAACGGCAACGGTCGTCCATTTTGACTTGTCCATGCAAACTGGGACAAATGTTTCTCGTTTTGCACCGAGCATGGCTAATAGTGAGGCGAGTCGTGTCGATAGCTGATCAAGATCCCCGTAGGTGAACGACCCGTCCCAGGCGACAATGGCCACGGCCCCTGGGGTTTGCTCACACCTTTGCTGTATGACATCGTGCACCAGAGTGTTCCAGAATCCCGGGACCTTTGTGTTTCTTGCCGGCGGCACTGGGTGATGATTCTCGATTTCCTTTTTCAGGACAAGAGGTAGATTCTCGCTGCTGGAAGTAGCAGATGTCGTGGATGTAGGCGGACTGCCCGTGGACAGTGGTGTAAAGACGGGAGAGATGCAAGAAGAAGGGGTCGACTCTTCTGATACCTGGAGTGGCAGCTTACGCTGGAAGGCGGCGTTTGTCTGGTCCCACCTTGTCGCTTTAATCGCGTGCATTGTGAAGGCTGGATTTGTCTCTTTCGGACTTTTGTACTAGAACAAGAACCCCTCTACCGGGACACGGACACCCATGCCTGTTATACGTTCGGGTTTGATGCTCCTACTCGACAGTTCAAAGCTCCCAACGCCGTATGCCCCTTACATGGTGCTCCACTGATGGAATGATCTGGCGCTATATCGCCACGGATTTGACCGGCGCGGGCCTAGGGGGGCAGTTGCTCGAAGCTGGTACGTTGTGTAACAGGTTACGACTCCATACATGCTTAAGAGTGGTGCCACTGACGCAATACTTGGATATTCATCAGCTGGCTAACGACCCCTTGCCCACGTTTGTACGCAGAGAAGCGAACGTGGGTGTTCTTCGGTCTGTCTATACGTCAGAAAAACAACCCCGGTGTATATTGCTTACACAAGAGCTTGAGTCAGTAATGCAGTGGATCAGTGATCCGGCCGGCGCCGATCATATCTCGTACAAAATGTGGAACGGTATGCCTTAAACCGCATCCACCATTAGTACAAATTCCATAGCTTTTACTAGTAATTCCATTCCGCCTTTCCACGCTAGGCACTTTTCATGGTGCTTTTGCAAGTGCGTTCCACAGCCTCTCTCCAGAGCTCTACCCCTTAGAAATGAGCATTAATTATAGGAAGAATGGCAACCTGGTTTCTGTTGGACTGGAGCTGTGTATTGTAATTCACCACCACCCCATGCATCACCATCAATCCACGCGCCTCATTAATTTTCAACGCGTATTTCCTTAACTACATAAAAAAGGTTTATTTTCTTCTTTATTAGTTAAGAAAATACTCTACACAAGTCCCCAGGCCCCCTTTACGCCCTCCGAGCGCTTGCTAGACGAACTTATGACAGGCTGCGAACTCGTGATCTACAATACTGCCTTTACAATAAAGGAATTGACTGAGTGATACATGGGGTGGTGGTGAATTATGTTAGTATTCATGATAGTACATCTTGGAGCCTTCTGCACTAAACCACTTTCTAACTCTTCTATGGTCAACTTGTGAGCCACTCCTCATATATTGATCTATCCTTGTTAAACTACTTCTAGTCGTGCTTTAGTCTTTCCCTAGAGGAGTATAGGGTCGCCCCCCTGCAGGGGCGCTTCGTAGTGTTTACTTTCTAGTGCAATGGAGACATCGTCCTAAAGGGTTGCTATGGACTACATTGAATTCACAAAGTCCCGGATTAATGTTTATATCAAGGTGCCTTAGTTCACAGCAGCTGGCCTGCGCGACCTTTGGACGCTTGGGGGAGGGTAAAACCCCGCTAGGGCCAAGGGCTTGGAAATCGCTGAGTATTTCATGGGCCTTATGTTCGAACTATCAACCGGAGCAGAAGCGCGTAGACATCGAGCTGTCCCCGCCTAAGATCTACTAATTATAAATAGGCCCTCTGCATCGTGGAAGGGGAACAGGCAGATTTAGAAATGGGTTGCTTGCGCTTATTCGGAGGCAGGGGGACAACATATATTTGACAATATACTACAATCCTGCTAGCGCCAGGGCTGGAAGTCAGTAGATCAAAGGTTGACATGGCCAGGCGAGTAGTTGGTATATAATGACTACCATGGATATTAAGTTATTTTGCCACAAGCCTGCGACCCAGAACTAGGTTTTTAAGTAATCAAGTCGTACCGTGGTAGAGTATATAATAGGGTAAATACTTCTGAGCCCATACTAGTAGTTTTCACGGAACCCTAGCTTCTAAAATTTTGTGTATGATTCCGAGCTTCCGTGTCTGGCCGGACAGTAAACGCAGCGATGTGGTGAGAGTTGATAGAGGTAACCAACCACAGAAGAGGTATTCTTCGAATGACCTATGTAATACCTTATATCGCACCTTCCAAGAATACACACACCTGACACGAAGAGTGCTTGGGATAAAGCGTGTATATAAGTGAACCTCATATGCTGGTATAGTAACAGGGGTACTGCTTATTAGCAATATCCATGATTATTGCATAATTCAATTTGATCATGAATCTATGCGTGTCTAGACCTTTGGGTCTACCGAGCCCTGCCTATCCTGCCCAACCACAGTCAAGCCATATGCCATGCGCTAGAGGTTAGCATACTCCGTACTTTCATTGCAACTGTAACCGGTCCACCCTTACCATGTGCC
Organism: Aspergillus carlsbadensis; assembly: GCA_025688815.1. NCBI lineage: Eukaryota > Fungi > Ascomycota > Eurotiomycetes > Eurotiales > Aspergillaceae > Aspergillus > Aspergillus carlsbadensis. The sequence goes on along the minus strand of MU628216.1, from coordinate 174 downwards.
GCCGTAACTGTGGGTAATAGCATTCTGTACATGTCGACCTGGCAGAAGTTATATTAATCCTAATTAGTTTTATTCGCTCTGCTTGGGCATCTTTAGCTGAAAGTACGACGCCACAGAGAGATCTCACATGACCTCATTTACCGGCATAGCTAGACAGATCCAACACGTCCAAGA
>MU628215.1:90580-240423 GCA_025688815.1 Aspergillus carlsbadensis | reverse complement strand
GACTTGTGACGTTAACTTTTCTCGCACAACCAAACAATATCTCAAGCAAACTTCTGAAGCGAGTATAATAGAACCAAAAAAAAAAAAAAAAAAAACCGAACAAAGATCAGGATCTGCAAATGCAGCTCAAGGGTCGGACTCCGCGGGAGCCGAGAGCCAGGTAGGGTTGTTGTCACAATCAGTACCGGTACTCACTATGCCCCACGAAATTGAGTTTGAAAGGTTGCGTTTCCCGTAATTTGCAAGTACCTGGCGAGACCTGGCAATACTGTGACTTATCGCAAGAATAGAATGCTAGCGAGTACCAGGGAGGTATAACACTTCCTCCTGCTCCGGCTACTACGAGTAGTGTACGGCGGATGCCCTCTTGGTATTGACTCATAATTTCTGCCTAGGTTTATAGATTTCACGTCAAAGCCAAGTCGTCTCCCTTGTCTTCTTGAGCTCTGCTGGTCTCTATTGAACCATTGCCTAGCGAGTTGGAAAATTCATATCTCTATATTATGAGCAAGCCATGTTGTAAGCTGGACGGTCTCCAGGATATACTCTAGCTACGTGAGAGAAACATGAGCAGCCGAGAAGATTTAAAAGTAGAGCAAAAGGCACTCTAGTACCCCCAACCCTGACGATGATCTGGTCGCACTGACATCTTGATGCTCCACCAAGCAGAGCGAGGGCAAGGACGGAAGAGGTTCTAGGCAGGAGGCTGGAAGTACACAGCCACCCATGCGGTAAGCGAGTCAAATAAGAATGTGATGATCTACAGCGCGCCGAGCCCGTTAAAGCCGTCCGTCCCTGAGGATAGATTGAATGCTGACACCCTCGAGATCTTAACTGCGTGTGGTCCACTTCCATTGCCAGAAAGTGTTCCAGGCAGCGAACTTAGAGAGATGGGGAAATCACATCATCGGCCTCCGCGGAATCCACTTGTTGCATATTAGACCTCAGGTTGACCATAACGGTATAGCTCTCGAATCTATACTCGCAACACAGAGAAACAAGGACAAAAATGGCAGACTCAACTATGCCCCCCCTCGCACCCAAGCCTGCGAGCCTCCTGGGCTATCATCGCGTCTTATCCCCCACCGCCGGCATCAAGGTCTTGCCGCTATGCCTTGGAGCCGTGAGTTTTGGAACTGCGTGGTGAGTGCTGTCGACGACTGGTGTGAATGAGGAATCCGCGGGGTATGGCTAATGCTGTAATAGGAAGGATTTCATGGGAGAGTGCTCGAAGGAACGTGCTTTTGAGATCCTGGACACTTTCTACGGTCTTGGTGGGAATTTCATCGATCCGTGAGGAATCCCTTTATATCCGGGGCCACAGCGACATTTGCTGATTCTCGTGGCAGAGCCAATGGCTATCAAGATGAGCAGTCGGAGAGGATCATCGGGGAGTGGATGAAACTGAAGGGTAACCGAGACCAGATGGTGTAAGTCGCGCATTTTGCAAGGAAGAATTATACTCACATGCGCCTTAGAATCGCGACTAAATACACCTCCGGCTTCCACGCGCACAACAGGGCCGAAGAGCCACTGCAGTCGAACTACGTGGGCAACTCCTTGAAAAGCATGCACCCATCCGTTGCAAAGAGTTTGGAAAAAACTACAGACAAGCTACATCGACATCCTCTACCTGCACTGGTGGGACTTTACAACCTCCGTCGAAGAGGTCATGGTCGGCCTCAACGCCCTGGTTACATCTGGCAAGGTGATCTACCTTGGTGTCTCTGATACCCCCGCCTGGATCGTGGTCAAAGCAAACGAGTACGCGCGTGCCCACGGTCTTCGTCCGTTCTCTCTGTACCAGGGTAAATGGAACGCAGGTTTCCGAGATATCGAACGAGAAATCCTCCCGATGTGTCGGGACCAAGGAATGGCTATTGCCCCCTGGGCCCCGCTAGGCGAGGGGAAGTTCAAGACTGCAGCACAGCGAAGCGAGGCCAGCGGTTCAATCCGAGCCACGACGGCCGAACAGCATGACATCGAGGTTTCCGAAGCGCTGGAGAGAATCGCCGATCGGAAGAGCACGACTCTGCATAGTATTGTAAGATCTCCGATGTCTGGAGTTGTTATTCGTGTCCCAGGCTAACCACCTCATGTTATCCAGGCTCTTGCGTATCTGCTGCACAAGGTGCCCTACATCTTCCCAATCGTCGGCCAAAGGGATCCCAAGCATCTACTGGCCAACGTTAATGCGCTCAGCGTATCGCTGTCTGCACAGGAGGTTCGCGAAATTGACAGCGTCGTCCCGTTCGACGCGGGATTCCCGCTGAATTTCCTCTTTGGACCGGAGTACCGGACCGACATGACTGCATCCGACGTGTTTTGGACGCAGGTCGCGGCTGATGTGGATGTTCCTCCTGCTCAGGCTGTGATTCCTGCGCGCCCTCCGGTGTAGGATTCTGTAGCAATTTGTGATTAAATTGGGACTTGCTCGTACATACGCCAGGTGATTGTTGAATGTAACCATACATTGAGGCTTCAACAAAAGCCTCCTATAGCTGCTTCTTCCCATAGTACTCGGCATATGACTCCTTATACCCAAGCACCCGTTTCGCCCACAGTCCAGCAGCATGCATCACAGTCCAACTAATGAGGCGCCCGAGGAGCTGGTTAGGCGTCGTTATCACAGATATAGTTTGCCATCTAGACCAAGGCGAGTGTATGGAGGTGCGGTCTGTCGATCTGCAAGGGCAATGGATATGCGAGGATCGGAACGTCGCGTGTCGTCCCAGCGATAATCGTATGGCTGCACAACGCAGTATTGGCAGGCCTTGGAAGAATAGAGATGAACGCGAAGGGATTGACCGATTAGCTGTATCGAATCCAAGGATACCTAGGTAATTTCCTCCGATCGCACGCCAAAGACGTCATCCCATCGGGGTTATAGCGGACCACCGTCGCAGAAGGAACATGGTTGGCCCATCACTCTGTGTTGAACCAGCTACCGCATGCATATTGTTGTACGACGCTCATCGCATTGCACACCGCTACTCCCAGACAGATTATTGATGGACTGCCCTGCAGGTTATCTCCAGCTCCTGATTAAAAGATGGCGGTCCCCATAGACGCAATTTCTGCCCCGGGTACTGTTTACTCTACCACCACAACAAACAGCATGATAGAAACCACAGGTGGAAGGTTCCCGGGGGACCCTATTTTTACTCAACTACTCCACATCGCGCGTCAGATCCCAGATGTAGTTGTGTCCGACCCTCATAATGGAGTTGAAGCTGGCTATGCAGAGCTGCTCTCTGACGTCCTGCAAATGCAAAAAGACCTACTACTCTCACTTCCGCGGTCTCTATTCGGGGGAACCGGCTTTCTCCAAAAGAAAAGTCCTTATATCTTCTTGTTATCAGATGGAAGCTACGAAGCCATCGTTGCTTCGTTTGCTATTCTATCCATTGGAGGCGCGGTGGTCCCGTTAGGTACGGACCTTAGATCCGAGCAACGAGGAGATTCACTTCGCTAATCCACTCGCAGCAACCAGTGTGTCGCCCAAAACAGCACTATCACTGATGCAGCGATGCCAGTCAACGACGATACTAGCCGGTCAAGGCCAGCTGCAGCACGGCAGGAGCCTCCAGGAATACGCCAGCTCCCGCGGTGTCCAGACCTCTATCCTCCCAATCCGCTCGAATACATCGCGCATCATCGACACCGACAGCCCGCTCATGGATACAAACCCAGAAATCGAGATTCCACCAGTCCACCCCGGCATGATCCTATTCATCAGTCGGGGCGCGTTACAATGGAGGCCAGAAGCGGAGAGAGCCCATGATAATCTTAGTATGGTTAGGCATAACCTGACACAGATCAGGGCGGCGCTCGAAGCCGCCGCCGCTGCAGGACACGAGGCAATCGTTGAGTTACTCCTCGAGCCGAGCCTAGGGATCCCCCGCTCATCCTTTACTTTCTTTGCCGCCATGGTCCAGGCCGCCCAATGCGGACACCTGAAAATACTCCAAGGGCTCTTCGACCGTGCCGACTTCGGCAGCGTCGGGGAAAAGCTCAAAATAAGGATACTGGACGTGGCAGTTAAGCAAAGCGCAAGCAACGGCCGTGTTGAAACCATGGAATTCCTACTCGACGCAGGCGCACCACTGCAGCTCAACCTTAGTGCGATAAAATGAATATCCCCCTCTCTGCTACGCCGCGAGCAACGGACATAATGCGGCGGTCGAATTGCTATTAGCAAGAGGCGCTGATATCGACGTCAGAAACTGGCGCCCACAGAGCTCGCCCTTGGTCGTGGCGGCCGAGTACGGCTTTCCTAGAACGGTGGCCCTGCTTCTCGATCGTGGCGCCGAGGTAAACGACAACAAAGGCATACGACCTTTACGATATATCAGTACCTTGGGCCCCTGGTGCGTTTGGAGGTGATGCTGGAAAAGGGTGTCCACAAACGGGACAAGGAGGCTGCGGCGGATGTGCTCGAGGAAGCGTATAAGCAGACTCGCCAGGATCTTGTGGGCTTGTTGCTTGAATATGGGGTATCGCTGGACGATATGGAAAAATAGGGATCCTTATTATGATCATGAATTTCCATAATCTATCGTCCTGGATGAAGGTTGGGAGGTGTGGGAGGTGGCTTGGCTTCAATTTGTTGGTGCGTTTTGTTTCGAATAATGTGCCTTTCCTAGCAGATCGACGGTTTTCCGAGATGTGTTTCAGGCATTGAATCCTGTGGTGATTCAAATAACATGCGGAGGGCTGTGCTCAGCCTGCCATATATAACCGCCGCCCTTCCCCCAACCCCTCGGCGGCTACAGCCCTATCTGCCCACTTTCTGCTCGCCTTTCTTCGCATCATGCATCTCTTGGAGCTTCCACTCGAGATTTTCCACATGATACTTGCTCCCATAATCGCCCAAGGCCACGCGGAAACCTTCACGCAACTCCAACTAGTCAACAGCAAGTCTAGATCGCACGGCCACTGCTTCCCATCCAGTTAACAACCCCTTAGAAACCTTCGCCCGCGAAGCCCGATCTGTCGCTCTATCTCGCCGCCTCTTCCAAAAGGTCGGGCAGTGGGACCCTTTTGTTTTCGACTACCTCTGCTACAGGGCTCTCGCCCCTGACGCCTACCATTACTACGCCATTCGGGTCGTGAGACAGAGCACGGAGTGGATATGCGCACGAGACTCGGTAAAGTACACCGAGCGAGATACGTGCTATACTCTATCCCGCTCTGCCGCGCTCTGCTGCAACATGTTACTCCAGAGGTCTCTCGACAACAGCACGTACAAATGCACAGAGGCACAAAGGCGAGAGGGGCTCGGCCAACGCAGTGACTTCTCTGTGCATCATCTCTGTGCGGCAGCCTGCGTCGGTGACGTAGAATTGATACAATCGCTTCTGCTGAATGGCGCTGACGTGAACGCAACGAGTGACATTTTCGGATCTCCGTTGCTCAACGCCGCCCGTGGAGGTCACATACCCGCTGTTCTCTTCCTTCTCGAGAATGGCGCTGATCCGGAATGCGATACAGTGCGCTGGATGACAGAGAGCGAGAGAAAAGACGTGCAGAGGTTCATCTTCCCCCACATGGACAAGGAGCCATGGACGCCTCTCGGAGCAGCGGCCTTCGCAGGCCATGGAGCGATTACCAACCTTCTTCTCGATGCGCGATACGCCCTCTCGAGATCCAGTTACAGCTTCTTTCACGCAATCATACACGCTAGTCGAGGCGGCCATGTCGAGATCCTAGAGAAACTTATCGCCACAGCCGATTTCAACTCAATCTCTCCAAAAGTGAAGACAAGAGTACTAGACTGCGCACTCAAAGAAAGCGCGAGTCAGGGGCATCTAGCGAGCATGCAACTGCTACTCGACTCCGGCGCTGCGGTCGATCTATCCGTCCCCGAAGAGCAGGAGCATACTGCGTTATGGTACGCTGCGTTCCACGGCCGCAATGCAGCCATTGAGCTCCTTCTGGACAGAGGAGCTGATATCGACGAGGGGTGCATGTTGCCTGACGGGCCCCTGGTCATCGCGGGCCGATTGGGGTTTCCGCGGACGGTGGCGCTACTCCTTGATCGAGGGGCTGAGGTAAACCGTGGGCGCGTGTATGCCATGGGACAAATCGATATGATTTCGCCGTTTTGTGTTATTAAGGTTTTACTTGAGAAGGGGGTGCATAAGAGGGATGAGGATGGGGCTATGCGGATGCTTGAGGATGCACATGAAGCGAACCGGCAAGATCTTATCGACTTGTTTCGTGAGTATGGTGTTGTTTTAAGTACATAAATGTCGAACATTTTAGTTTAATGCATGTTAGCAGCGTTCATGCACGTTTGAATCTTGAAAACCCATCAGTTTGTTAGTGATAAGATACCGTGTGTGGGTGCTTATGCCAGTCCGCTTCCAGGATCGAAAATTGATTGCGGCTCAAACTGTCTTAGTATAGAATGCAGAGGATCTTAAAAGAAAGCCTCGTCGAGCCCGGCTAAGCAGTAGATACGCATGGATGCATTCCTCTTGTTACAGCCTCTTGGTTAGACGACACATTCTGCAGAGAGGTCAGAGAATCAGCCATGGCCCGCCGCACCAGACACGAGTGCCATCAATCACTTCCTATACGCATCGATCTTTCCGTTCACGGTACAATCTTTGGCCTGTGTATCAGCGTCAACGATAGTCCTCGCTCGGGAATGTGGCTGGTGCCCAACCTCTGTGGCGCACTCGAGTCTGGCTTACGACATGAAATCTGCCTTGCGTGGATAGCGAACTCGAGTCTGCCTTGCGGCATGAAGTCGGCCTTGCATGGATAGCGACACATGCAAACAAAGTCCCTGCTGGAACGATCATAACACTATTACAAGCTGCCGTAGCGTATACCCGCATCAATTCTTCAAAGCAACAATTTGGACGAAATGTCTTCAGAATATCAATGGAGCCATCAACCAGCGAGGCAAAAGGTGTTTTGACATTGCCAGATCCGCAGCAAACGATTGGCTAGTATTGAATGTACAACGCGAAGCGCAGCTGTATTAGGGCTCCTATTGGTCGCACCCCTGTAAATAACCTATTTATAGCAACATACCTCGATTAGGAAATAGAGGTCAGTCGAACTTTAGGCTTGATTCAGAGGGTTTGATGGTGTTTCCGCTGTAGTTCTACGAGGTCTCTGCAGTACATGGTTGTGGTTGAGTATCTTCACTCGCACCTATAATACCACCACATATAGCCTTGCAAAGAACCAATCAGTCCCAGGCACATCCAACAGAACGCATCTGCGGCGCAGGAGGTTTCGCCTATAAATACGTCCTCGTCCCCCGAGAACTTGTAGGTGCAGCAGGTTCCACTCGCGCAGCCGACAAGATGCCCCTCTCACGAGCAGACCGCATTATCTTGAACAAGCTCTGCAGACAGTATAACATCGTGTTTATTGATGAGCTCCCAGTCCAGAACCGTCCCGCTGGCCTCGCAGCGGTCTTTAGCTCTATTGACAACATAAAGAACATCACGTACCATTCGTACCGGAACACGAGTAACGGCCTAAATGCCGTTGCTGCGGTCCTGAGGCACGCCGAACTCAAGACGCGCACTCACAGGCTCGTGGAGGCCGCCAGAGACTGTGTGGCTCGGATTGAAGAAACTTGGAGGTTTGATTGCGAGACTCTTGTCCTTCAGCGGTTGACGCATGATGCTACGTGGTGAGATGTCTCGTCCGGGGATAATGAGGGCTCGCTCATTCAATCATTTCATAGCCTCCGGTGTCGACAGCGCGTACGGCGCTCCGATATCGAAGATATCTTGGCCAGGGCAGGATTCGTCCATGGGAGGCTCAGTGATCCCCAGGAGGAAGCTGGCTGGTGTTCCTGTTCTCTCACCACCCAGCCGAATGAAGTGTAAGTGCCTTGCCACACGGCGATAGCCGGTGGCCGGAATAACAATTATAGGAATATGAGAATCGGCCTCGAGCGCACGTTCATAGGCCGCGCATCCGAGCTAGTCAACCACCCGCCCTCACTAGCCAAGCAGCTCCGACGAAAGCTGCATCCGGACCGCGTCTACGGGCTCCGGGAAACGCGACATATCGCAGATCTCCTCCAAACAGCCTCGCCGGAAAACAGCCATCCCGTGCAGGACCTGCTCGCCAGGCAACCGCACTCCTCCGACGGGAAGCCCCTGCTGTTTCCGTTCCTCGTCGTCGAGGCTAAGGGGAGCAAGGCCAGCGATGACTGGCACTCTATCTGCCTGCAGACGGCGTTTCCTATTTACACGTTTCTCAATGTCCAGCAGGGCCTGAGGGCGAAAGCTGGTCAGCACTCATCTCGACGACCTTCCGCTCCCTTGGTCTGGTTTATCATGAGTCGAGGCGAGGACTGGAGGGTGTATCTGGCATACCAGGGCCTGGCGCGCCGTGGGTCCCTAGCCGCGCAGAGCACGGTGCGTACATGAATGCCGGACCTCCCGCCTCCCCTCGAGGCGAGGTCATTTAGCTTGCTTGGTGCTGACCTCCAGCAGAACGTGGTCCGGGTCTGGGTGGGATGCATCACAAACCTCGACAGCGCCCTGCAGCTGCTTCTCATCGTGGAATACCTCAGCGACTGGGCGCGAGACGCTTACCGACCTGCTGTGCTGAGGGACTTGGAGAGCGTTGCCACTCCTGGTATCAAGCCAGATCCTGACCTTGCACCGTCAAATGGCCATCATGTAGGTGATGCCCCGTTTTGGACGCTTCGGTGCAGCCCGTTGACAATACCTGCAGTGAGTATCGCTGCCGCCTGATCAAGGCTTAGTTGCATGAGACCAGCTTCGAAACATTCGAGCCGCTACTAGTCAACCCAATCCCAATACAACAATTATTGATGATGCCCCTCTCTTTGCACACCAGTCCGCATATGGAGATAAACGATGGCGTCTCGCTGATCCGAAGGACTCATTAAACTGCTCACCCAGACACTACAAGTAGCATAAACCAAAAGAGGCAGGGCGGTTCCTAACTGGCGTATTGACGCATATCGCATTTCAATCCATCGCTCACATTAGCTTCCAAATTGACCCCTATCCATTGATTCCCTTTCATTCATTTAATCTTGCCACTATGTTGATGAGCTATTTATCTATATCCACTAGACGTGTTTCTACCGTCACCTGGACTTTCGAAAATTATTGCTGTGCTATTATCCATAATACTGGGATGCAACGTTTACCAGAGATCCATAGTCTATAAGCCCGGACATACTACGAGACGTTCCAAGTCATTTTGTATCGTACGGGGGAACGAATAAGCTACTAAGATAGAAAGCTTAGTTCAAGCACATGCGTATTTTTGGGCCCCACTCAGTATGTGCTTGTAGAGCAACTTTAGGCTAGGTTGGGAGTGAGTCCAGCTACATAGTGGGCGGCTTCCTACTCGCGATTCGCGAAGCCACTTGTATACCCCCGCGCCCTGGACCATGTGACGTACTATTCGGAGGCAGCCGAGGAGCAGGTACATAAGGCTGGGAGCACATCCTGACCATATATCGACTGTCTGTAGCCTAACCCAAGGCTTTAAAACACCAGCAAATACCAAAATGTCGCTTTTCTAACTCCACCCGGCCCAACAGCCTCCGTAAAGGTCTCCCCAATTTGCCTTCGCGAAATTAGCCCGGGAAACGAATGGAGAAAGCTCTTCGGGAAGAGCGAAGACCCCTTCAAACTGTTCGACGAATTCTTCGCGCTTGTTAGCAACATTATTGATACATCAAACACGCGCAACAACGAGAGGTCCGAGAGGCATATCAGGGGGGTGGATGGAGAGTCGTGGGGTGCAGGACCAGATTGTGCTTGCGACCAAGTATTCAGCTAGGTATTATTGCTGTAATCGCGAGAATGAGCCAATGCATGCGAATTACACAGGGAATTTGGCGAAGAGCTTGTATGTCTCTGTTGGGGATAGTTTGAGGAAGTTGGGGATGGATTATATTAATATTCATTATCTGCATTGGTGAGCTTCCGCCAGCTTCTCATGATTTTGTGTTTCAATTTGCTAGGGGCGCAGGTGGGATTTCGCGGCTTCAGTCGAACAAGCTATGCCCCATCTCCATTTGCACGGCTTGCAGGGATTACGCTCATTCCGACGATTTGGAAATGGTATATCAATCAGCTCGCGGATCGAGTGCATAGTGTGATTTATCTACGCCAGATATCGTATGGAGAGTCAACGAGTAAGAGTGCGGTGGCTGTTTCGTGTGGTTTCGTGGCCATCGCCGCGGATTATTCTGATGGACTGTGGCGATTCGGGATGGCAGCACTGTGTGGTTGAATGGTTGGTGTGGGGTTACTTAATAACCTAGTAGTGTATAGTTGGAGCTGATGCACATAGCCATAGATATGCACCGGCGAATATTGAGTAGTCAAGGGTTGAGGTAGGGTTACGGTGGCTTACATCCTTATCACCGGGCTAAATATGGCTTGAACCCGAAGATCACCATAAACTCCAGCGAGAAGCTTATATTTCTAGTCCTAATGGCCTTGACGACTGCCCCTATATCAGATAAATTGCGCGTCGAATCATACAGTCGAAATGGTTACAACTCGGTGGAGCTTTGATAATAATCGCTATTAATCCCGTGAGGCTGCTAGAATATATACTACACGTAAACACGAAAAAAAAAAGAGCATTTACGAAATCGATCAAATAAACCAGACTTAATACAGAGTGACCAAAGCATTAACAAGAGAATTGATGGAGCAATGTGCGAAGCTGGCTGTGCTATGGCGAGGTTAAGAGCTTGTTAGGGCAGTGCTGGCAAGGTGAAGCTCGAGCATTATAACTGAGTCGGTCGCATAGGCTTCCTCGATTGAATCATGACTCGTGGAATCAGACCCCATACAACGTACAGGATACTACAGGTGCGAGTAAAGCGGTGGGTTGCATTGAGATTAGATGCTGATGCCCTCACGGTGGCTGTGGCATGTGTGGTTCCCCCGGGGAGCCGGTCCTGGCCAGTGGCCGCTCCCCGAATCTCTTCTGGCCCCCAATTTGCCAAGCAGCTCTGTCCCCTATCGGATCGCCCTGACCCTGCGAAAGAGGGTCTGAGTCCCGCGCTAAATCCGCGCCAGAGGCTGAAGAAAGCAGACGAGCACGGCGAGTATAGGTTTTGAACACGCCCTGCTTGATAGCATATGGCGTATCGCTCGGTGTGGATCACTACAGATACAGAGTACCGTCCATCATGGCCATCCTGCTGGTCCCTTGCTCATGCGCGCAACTTTCAGGCTTGTGAACAAACAACCCAGACGTGGCTGAGCAGAATCGGGGAAAAGTGGAGTCTCGAACAATGCTACTCATTGATTGGCAGGTATCGAAACAGCCTAAACAGCCGGCGGCTAGACCCCTGCAGCCAAGCCCGGGCAAGATTGTTCGCCGTGTCGCATCTCGACTGCTGCGCAGTGCGCACCAACCTCCTCTCGCATCATGACCCAAATCTGCGTCTTCCGCCGCACTTCGCGCGCGCACAGCCCTGAATCCTGCAGTAGCTCGAAATGACTCGGTGCGCCGGCTTGGAAATCCAGCCTTGCGGTGCTGCCCTTAAAAGGAAGGCGCGACCCCGGTTCCTGCCTGACTCAAGAATCCCCGCCCGTCGCCAAAATGTCCCACCGCGTGGACTCGGCCTACTACGGCGGCCACCACCACCACCCGTCTTCTGGCCGTTCCTATGAGCCCGTTTCGCGGTCCATCAGTCCGCCGCCATCAGAGCTCGAGAAACCGCTCCGGCGACCCGGTTGCTTCGCTCGTCTGGTCGATACGTGGCTCTACGAGTTCCTGTCCATCCTCTTCAGTCTCGCGTGCATGGGCGGCGTCGCCGCGATCCTCATCATCTACGACCAGGAGCCGCAGCCGAGTTTCGCGTACGGCGTCACCCTTAACGCGATTATTTCTCTGCTCGGAACGGCGTCGAAGTCGTCGCTCATCTACGTGATTGGAGAATGTATGGGGCAGCTGAAGTGGGTGTGGTTCTACAGGGCGGAGAAAAACCGACACCAGCGTCTCGACAATATGCAGTATTTCGACGGTGCGAGTCGAGGGCCGCTTGGGTCGTTGTTGCTAATTTTAAGGCATCGCGGTACATCGTTTGTTTCCTTTGGTGCGCTGCTTATTATCGTCACTTTGCTCTTCGATCCATTTATGCAACAGATCATCACGTATCCGCTGCGAGAGGTCGACACCCTTGATGGCGCGTCTGCGTCCGCAGCACAGGCATTCGCACTTATCCCCGAGACACTCCAGGAGGGCGTGTCGACGATCATCTACACTGGCATGTGGGGGAGCAACTTTGCAGTCGACCCAACCTGTCCCTCGGGGAACTGCACATGGCCCGCCTTTGAATCCGTGGGAATGTGCAGCCAGTGCGAAGACATGACTGCAGCGGCTGCGCTCAGCTGCGACGGCACCCTCGACACGACCTCGACCGGAACACCAGACCCCGTAACCTGCGATATCATGCTCCCAGATGGAAACTACATGGGCGCCAACCAACCTTTCGAGGTCAACATGGGCGTCGACTCCGTGCAGTGGACTGTGGATTTCCCCGCCCATGCCGTCTGGGTGGTCGATTACCAGATTTCAGATAGCAGCGACAGTGTCTACTCTGGGCTCGAGAACCCCCTCGTTACCGTCGCCTATGCGCAGCTCGAACTTGCCCAGGACACAAACGAGGCGGACACCCCGGCCTTTGACCCGGCGACGGCGCTGCAGTTGAAAAATGTCACGCAATGCGCCATGTCCCTCTGCACGCGAACATACAATGTTGCCGTAACAGATGGCCTCCCATCAATCAACGTCTCCGAACCCACCTACGGCAAAACCTTCGAGATCCCCGAAAACACCGCAACCACGTGCTGGAGACCGGGGAATGACTCGTCGGCCGTGGCCGTAACGCAGCTGACCAACACGAGCTACGCAGACCCGAACGAATTCGCCTTTTGCCCGACAGGATCCAGCGACTACCGGCTGTTCGAATACTTTGAAGGCGAGATCCGGAGCTACAACCGGACATCCGGCTCGTCGGGCCAGTGGATCGACAACGTGGAGAAATTCAACACGGGCGCGCTGGGGAATACAAACCTCCGCCCGCGAGTCCCTCTAGTCGAACGGATCAGTGCGGTCGGGCTGGAATACGTGATGACCAACATCGCCGCGTCGTTCACGAAAGCCGGACTCATGGCCAGTCGAGCAACAGTCGCAGGAACCGTCCGAACAGCCGAAGTCTACGTTGATGTGGAGTGGCTATGGCTAATCCTCCCGGTCGCCCTCGTCGCGCTAGGAACAATCTTCTGGCTGCTGACGATGGCGATCAATCGGCACCAGCGGCTTCGACTGTGGAAATCGTCGGTCTTTGCTCTGCTCTTCCACGGGCTGGACAATGTTCCGCAGTACGAGGAACAGGATCGGTATGCGAAAGCGAGTAACATGGACCAGACCGCGCAAGGCCTGGCGGTTAAGTTGGATGTCTTGGAGCAGAGGAAGGGATTCATGCTGCATCGTGTTTGAGATAGTTTTATGAGATATACCCTGATGATTAGTGTAATGATATTATGTATTATTTCCCCTCTAGCACCATCGCGCTCACATGGTATCCATATCGCCACACCAACCCAGTCCGTGTGCGAGCTTGACTGTTCGTCTTGTCTCGCTTGATAGGATAGTCGAAGCACGGGATCCCCTTCGCCGTATCCTAGGACCAGACCATCCAATATATCTTCCACTAGGCGTACCAGAGAAATTCCCAATTAGTCAAGGCGGATGGGAATCTGAATTTCCTGCAACGCACCCGCCCGCAGCGCAGAATGGCAGATGAGAGAGTCCGTGTCGTTTTCCACAGGTGAGGTCCTCGGCGAAACACACACACACACACACATATGGAAACTTGGAACAGCTCCGGAGGACCTACATAAGGAGGTCATATCATTCGTGCGTGCCTCTGCTACGAACGCCAATAACCTAACAACACCCATCCCCCTCCGCCTCCACCCCCGATTCAACCTGCATCCGACAAAAACACGACGACCTCACCGGGACATCTGCAACAGCGAGTGCAAGTCTTAACTGCGGCTCGATCACCGCCGCCTCATCAACCTTCCCCAGTCGTACCAAACACTCATGATACCCATGCAACGCCCACACGTTATTCGGATGCCATCGCGCCCGGATAATCGAATTATCAAGACCAAGGTCCGCCTTGTATACGCCCGCCGCATCCTCCACATATCCCTGTTCAAGGAGGAGCGCCGCATACGCGTGGCGCGCGGGCTGCATCCAGCTCCAGGGCTCGCTGTAGCCGAGGCCATCATCTAGCTCGACTGCTTTGCGCAGGGATTCGAAGGCGGCAGTGTACTGTCCTTTTCGGTATGCTATTTCCCCATCGAGCATGGCGGTTCCGACGGCTAGGATGTCGATGCAGCGGTTTGGGAAGTCGAGGCGCGTTGAGGGGACGTTCTTTACTGCTTCGCTATATAACTCCTGATACCGCTCTGCTTCGCGGATATCCCCCGTCGCGGCGTACGCGATCCCCTTGGCATAATACGTCGCGGCGGTCGTCACACAATACAACTTTGGATCTGAAGGGAGAGGGAGGGCCTTCAGCTCATCCCACATCCCAAAGCGGAGCAAAACATGCGGGCGTACAGAAAAGAACACCTCCACGAAATCCGGCATTGCAAGCAACAACTCTTTCGGAAGCGTAGCCTCCATGCGCTCAACCCCCTCCAGCGCAACATCCCTCCGCGCCGCGAACATTGCGGCGTAGATGAGCGTGTGGTAATTATGCAAGCGGTAATTCGAGTAGAAGTTCATCGCGCCCGCGTGGTGTAGGTATTTCTCGTCCGCGGCCGTCGCGCGCTGGTTTGCGCGGATTGCGGCGCGGTAGTCGCCGACTAGAACATCTAGGTGCGAGGGCATGTGGTTTGCGTGGCCGGAGTCTGGGACGAGGCCGCGGAGGTGGTCGGCTGCCACGAGGCCAAGTTCGGGACTTGGGGACATTTCGATTAGGTGGATGTAGTAGTGTAATATGCCCGGATGCGTCTTTGCGTTGGGGTGGCTGAGGGCGTTCTCGAGGACGTGTTTTGCGTCCAGCGTTCGTGTTCCTGGGGGTGGGAGGCCGGCTTGTAGGTCCCAGAGTTTCCACGGCGTTAGGCTCATGAGGGAGTCTGCGTAGAGGGCTGCGACGTCGAGGTCGGATTCGCCGTAGGCATCGTAGACTTTCTCCATTGCGTCTGCGTATGCAACGTTCCGCGCCTTGTAGACCTGCATATCGGCTGAAATGACAGCGTCGCCATCACCATCACCACTCGGAAACCGCGCCTGGATCGCATGAATCAACGCCCTCTCAACAGGCGTCATACTCCCACCGTCAGCGTTGGCAATCTCCCCCGCGCGCCTCGCCGCCTCCCCCGTCCTCCGCACCGCATCCGCAAGATTCTCGCCGAAAAACTCCCAGGCGTAATTATAATTCGGCCCCAGCGCATACGCGAGCCCCCAGTGCGCGATCGCACAATCGGGGTCATGTGCGATGGCGTTCTCGAAGCAGGTTGCGGCTTCGCTGTGGTTAAAGGTGTAGGCCCAGGTTAGGCCGCGCGTGAACCAGGTTTGGCAGGCTGGCGAGGTGGTTGTTATGGGGCGGGTGAAGGGGCCGAGGGTGTAGGGGTAGGTTGTTGGGTCTGGTGGTTTTGGTGGGGACATTTTGGGTAGTTAGATTAGAGCAGGGAGAGAGGCCGGGGGTTGTACTATGTAGATGTATTTACGGAGTGCGATGAGATGGATGTCAGCTTGTTCAGTCGATTTTTCTGATATCTTCTCGTACGGAGTGCTGATGTGATGCTCGACGAAGGCGCAAACGCGGGGTAAATGAGGGGCCTGGAGACAGTGCAGTGGAATGGTGAGATTGATCCTTGGCCTAGCATCCGCCCTCATTATTGGCGATCCCTCCATGGGTATTTGTATATCTCATAACCATGTCGCGTATTACCTAGGTATCATTGCAACGACACCTTGAGCCTATTGATAGCCTATTGAAATATATTGTCTAGACAGTACGTCGGGTCTCACCACCATGCCACCACTGAATGGTACTGTTGATTGGTTATATATTTCCAGCATGACGCGACCAATCCGGGAACCAATCGCGGGATTTCGGGATTCGGTATCGAACTCCGAACTTAACTTACTACGTTGTAAGTAGCAGGAGCTTGGAGGACCCATTATTCTCCTGCACGCGACAGAAAGTTAGAAACCCACATCGGGCTGTGCAGTGCGTGTTCTTGTGTATACAACACAACGAATCTCTTCCTCTTCCTCTTCTAATCCTAATTCGAATCATCGAACCTCGACAGACAAAGGCCAAGACTCAAGAGAAGTCAAGACAAGTCAAGACCCGACCGAGCCAACGACTCATGCGCATCGGCCCGAATTCCAGCTCCGAGTCAGAGTCAGGGCCCGCGGGAAAGATGCTTGTCACTGCTCAACCGTCACTGGTCACTGGCCACTGGTGGTCTGTGGACTGGAATGATGAATGTGTGGATACATGGTCATATCTTGGGTCTTGGCTCTTAGTCTTGGGTCCTGCGATCCTTGGCGCATTTGAGACATGTGGGACCCGACTGGCGAGTAAGAACGAATGGAGTCGGCCGAGATTGCGAACACAGAACACAAGTTTAGCAATGTGGATTTGGCGGTCAACTTGGACTTGAAGTTCTTGAACACGACGTACCTAGCAGTGAGCAGAGAACGCCCTGCCTACTGCCCGCTCGTACAACGTAGGACTACGTACGAGAGTCTCAGTCTCAGTCTAGTCACTACAACGTAGTGGGGACGGTACAGAACCGACGACCGTATAGGCTATCGGCTCATTGGGTAGTACGGATACTAGACAATGTAGTCCGTGCTCTGTGCTCCATCGGTACTCCGTACTACTACTCGGTAGTCCTCCGTACGCAGCACAGCATAGCGTGGGATGTGGATATGTGGATAACCATGCCAATGGGCGACTCGCGATTGGCTGGCGGGAGGAGTGGGTGTGGGTGAGGGCACTGAGGGCTCGAGTCGGAGACGGCCGTCTGGTCCGAACTTCGAACTTCGAAGCTTCTGCAGGCCTGGCTGGATCTAGACTAGGTAGGAGGTGACTGACAGTGGCTGGCTGGCTGACAGTTCGTTGACAGCCCCGGTGGTGGTGACTGTCAGCCTGTCACTGACGGGGGATGCCGAGGGTACCTACTACGAGTCGACGAGTACGAGTACGGAGCAGTCGCACAGCACAATACTGCAAGTCCGCAACATACATAATACTCGACTTAGTGGAGGGTGGTGGTGGATGCAAGGTACGCCAAGCCAAGGGACATTCCCGACATTTTGACACTTCGACACCTATTTAGCCTATATTATTATTCCGTCGTTCTCGCAGCTGCAGGCGGCACGGGAATCTGGATCAACGCGTCACCCTCGGTCCCAAGTTTCCAACAGTACGGAGAAATCATGGCGAAAGGTGAATGGTAATGGCAATGAACGAGGAAGGAAATAATGATCATCTTCATTGCGAGACTAGGCTCTTTTCGCCTCTTTCACTAGATATGCTAGCTAACTTTCCCTTGTTATGAGACATACACATACATACGCGTGGCGACTGTGGGAGGGAGGTAGTAGGTAGTACAACGTAGGGTAGTATGCAGTGACCGATCTCCCGGCCGGCTGGATGGTGGAGAGCACCTGCACTGCTAAGAGCTGACTGAGACTCGGGATGCGACCGCGGGAGCAGTCCACGGCGTGGTATTTGGAAGAGGGCGTCTGGCGCCGAGGCCTAGGCCCTAGGGCTGAAGGCTGAGAGGCTACTCGTCGTGCTAGTACGGGGCAGCCTGGCCTGGGCTAAGGCGGGCTCCCGCCCGATCGCGCCTTCTTCTGGAATCTCGCAGCGAGGGAGGCGAGTGCGCTCGACAGCCGCCCGCGGCCGCCACGCGCCTGCGCCGGGGCTGCAGGGCCAGGGACGATCTCCGCGGAAGGGCTGCTGGTTCTCGCTGCTGTCGCGTCTGGGCGAGGTTCCTTCGCTGTCGGACTTGGTCCTGGACGACCGCCGTAAGCGCTCTGGACTGAAGCACGTGCCTGGGGGCTGGCGGGGATTGGCTGCAGGGATGGGTCTTGTGGTTGGGATGCTCGAGACGGCGCGGTGGTGGTGGCGGAGGGTGTGGGCGAATCGCGATCGCGATCGTGCCTGTGATCGTGACGCGATGCGAGGGATATTGTGCATTCAGCGCATCGCTGAGACACCGAGTGGCAAGGTTGGTGGGTGCGCTGACCCTGGCCCTGGCTGAGTTATTTGCATTTGACGGTGCCGCAGCAGCCGGTGCGCTTGGGAGGGCCTGGCGCCGGGCGCGCGCAGGGGACTGCAACAGTGTCGTTCGTCTGACTGCCCGATCCACGGCGAGACCCGAGGACGATGGCCGGGGTCAGCGAGCAGCCTACGCCGCAGCTCGGGGCGTAGTCGATGAAGCGCGTGAGGATGTCGGTGGACGGGTTCTGGTAGGCGTAGGCGAGGGCCGTCTTGCCGTTGTTGTCACTTGCCGAACACCCGGCGCCGTCTTTGAGGAGGACCTCGACGACCTCGGGGGACGAGCCCTGCGCTGCGATGTGCAGGGCCGACTGGCCGTGGGCGTCGGTGATGGCGGCGCACATGCCGTAGGAGAGTAGCAGGTGGAGGACCTCCGGGTGGGCGTGGAGCGCGGCGAGGTGGAGGGCGGTTCGCCCCTCCGGGTTGCGTGCGGAGAGCACGCTCTTGTTCTTTGCATACTCGCGCTCGAGGGCCGCGACATCGCCCATCGCGGCGGCGTACAGGAAGGAGAGTGCGTGGTCCATGACTTGCAAGCAGCAGCAGCAGTAGCAGCAGTGGTGGTCAGGAGGAAAAGAAGTGAGATTTGGCCCTTTTCTGCTGCGGACGATGGCGTCTTTTTAACGCACGCCTCGTCCTAGCCTCGCAGCGAGTGCTACGCTCACGACTGCCGCCTCCTGTCGGTAAAAGCCCGGATGCGATCCGCCCCCTCTCTGCGCGCGAGCTGGTCACTGGACCAACTGCCCAAGCTGGCCTGGCGCGGGCAGTGACAGCCAACAACTGACTCGACTGGGTCCCCACCCCGGCGGCCAAGATGGCAAGTGTTTCCTAGCCAGACGCGTGTCTGTCAGTGTCTGACACCGGCGCGTGGCGCTAGGCCAGGCTCGTCTGGCCGGAGCTGACCTGTCCGCGCCGCCGGAGTGGCAGAGTCAGGAACAAGACTCACTAAGCTTCGCAGTTCGGAGAAAAGATGGAGCAACACGGGCGAAAGATGTGGGACTGGCCTTCGACCGTCTGCGGTGTCTCGTCTGCGCGGGATCGCCCTGCCTGCGCCGGGAAACCTCCTGTCTTGGAAACGGGCTGCCCTTCCGAGATGAGATCGATTTGATTGCGAGCAACGCGGGCGATTTGGCATCTTCAGCGATCGTCTTTCTCCACGGGCGAAACAGAGCGCTGGGATCTCGCACGTGGGCCCGCGCTTGGCTGTCAGTGTCCCGCAGACCGCGGGTCCCGTCGTCGGGCTATCCCGGGTTGGCCCTAGTCACCTCCAGGCCCTGTAGGGTCTTGAGACTTGCATGTCGTATAGCACCTGCTAAGAACTCGCCTGCAGCACTAGTCGAAGGCAAAAAAAAAGCCGGCGAGAAAAAAAAATCTGTTACGTCGAGATTATCCCGATGGCTCGGCTGTTTTCTTCCCCTCTCTTCGACGTCGAGTCTGGATGGCGGATCTTATTCATCCTCGAGTGAAGCATGCCCGCCGATGAGACCAGAAATCTATCGTCTATTACTGCTCGTACTCTGTGGCCATGCTGACTTCGTGCTGGCCCTCGCTGCCTCGAAGCCTCCTACAACCATGGAAACCACCCCCCAGTCCAACTCCACACATCTCGTCCATGGACACAGTCACCACCACCTCCCGGACCTGGACGGGACAAAGACATCGGACGAAGTGATCATCCTCATTCTCGGTGCGATTGTCTTTCTCACCTTTGCACTGGGACTAGCCTTCCAGGTACGCTCTCCCCCCCGCAATCACTCAATCCATCACTCAACCCCGCTAATACCCCTCCCCCCTCCAGCTCTGCGAAAAACCGGTATGGTTCCTCCAACGGAAACAACTGGACTGGGAAGAAGAAGAGGAAGAGTATGAGTATACCTATGAAGACAATGATGACAGTGGCCAGACGCACCAGATGGCCGAGTTCGACGTCGAGGCCGCCGCGGCCACGGCCGCCCAGACCTTGAGCCTCACCGAACCCCTCCTCAAACCGGGCAGCAGCCACCAGCTCCAGGTCCACCCGTACAGAGGCGCGACGCGGTACGGGACGATCACACAGCATCACGTCGAGGTGGGCGGCGTGCGGAAGATGGTTCTCGTGGTCGAGGGCGATTTCGTCGGGGAGGGGGGGCCCTCCGTGCACGATGGTTACACCGAGTGGTTCGAGCGGTGGCTGGAGAGCCATGGGATGCGGGACAGGACGGAGGATACTGCACAGGGGGGTTTGGATCAGGGGGATCGAACGAATGAGGGGGCATCCACGTCGTTTGCTACGGCGCCTGCGAGCGAGACCTCGCTGCTTGATGCGAGTCCGTCCTTGCTCGACTTTGATCTCGATGAGGACCGGGACCGGGACGAGGAGCAGGAACACGATGAGCGCTCCGATAGTTATTACACGGCCTGCATGTGATCGACTGCTCATTTGCTCCGTCGCGCATGCGACCAGTCTCGGGGGATACCATTGTCCGCAACTAGTCTGCGCCATCCCTGCAGAAAGCCAGGATGCTGCTGCAAGGCCTCGTTGTTCGAGGACTCAGGAGGGGGTACTCTGCATACGCTTATCGCGCCCACAACCAGCGTCGAGTCAAGACAAGCCTTAGCATATCACACCACATCTGCTTGCGCCATGACCTCGGACCTCGCTCGCTCGCTCGGGCCCCTTCAGGACCCGCTTGAGGCTTGAGCGACCGACGACTGGGCACTGCAGGGGTCCGTCCCCCCTTTATCTGGGTCACACAGCCTATCGGATTTGAACCGCTCCCGCCTCGAGACGAACCATCGCTCCGGTTTAACCGAACCCCTCCCAAGGCCTAGTTCTACAACGTAGTTCTAGCTGCTCGGCGTCACGCATTGAAAAGGCCCGTGCACTCTATACCACCTGCCAGCAGCCACCTGCTCGCTGCATCCACACCGACACCCGTATCCATCGGACCAGCGGCTTCGTCGACCTGGTGATGCGACGAGATACCCGGCCCGGGGGTCTATAATACCCCTCCTGTCCCAGATGTATATATACATAGGTAGGGACACACCTTAACCATAGAGCGCTCCCAATATAAAGAACAATACCACCACCACGAGTCGATTTGAGGCTCTGCGGCGCGAGGAGAAGAGGCACGTGAGTGCCAGTAGCGTAACGTAGCGGCTGGTGTTGTAGCCCCGTAGGGCAGTAGGAAATTGAATAGTCCGGGGCGTAGGGACCCAAGCTCTAATCTTGGATTATTGGGTGCGTCGGACCTTTTCCCGCCCCTTGTCATGCCATACCTTGCTTTGCCTTGCCTTGCTTTGCCATGGCACGCCGCGCCAGCAGCAAGGCTCTCAACCCGGCCCGGGAATCCCCGACCGATCTATGGCCGAGACGGGATGTGGAAGTGGAGTGAGGTATCATCGTATTCCACACAACGGGACAACATCTGCACCAGTAGCAGTAGTGTGTCCCTTGCCAGACTTGAAGACTAACAAATGGAGTGATCTGCAGTTTGCACACTTGCGTACCACACCGTCTGCTGGGAACATCGGACGCAGACGCAGACGCAGGCTGAACGGGCTGCACTGTTTGCGCGGCCTGCTATCTAGGTACCGTATCCCCATTTGGGGCCTCAAGCGCGAGCAAGTAAACCGTCCAAGTATCTTTCTTTAAACTAGCGGCTAGTGACAGGCCTCGCAGATCCGAGTCGAAACGGGACCAGACGGATCAAAACAAACAACAAAACACAAAGCGAAAGGAAACGAAACAAACGAAACCCTCCAACCCCTTCGTCGGTGCGACGAGGCAAGCCGACCGAAAGTGCTCATACGAGCCACCCTTAATAACAACCTAGTCAACACCCCACCCCTCCCTCCCCGCTCAGATATGGCAGCGCATCCGTCCCGCGAGAGGAGAGGAGCGCTTTCAACTCAAGTACTACTTACAGCACTCTGAACGAGCGGGCCCCGCACCAGCGGGAAGTTATGTCCCGACTCAGTTCCGGACACAATCACATACAGTCGCCCGCGTCTGGCGAACGAACGGAACCGGTTACCTGCGGACGCTGTCAAGGCCATCGCTGAGTTGTTTTGAGAATTTGCATCCCGTTTGGGGTTTGGGGACCGCCCGTGATGGTAGCGGTCACTCACAGGGAAGGAAGTGCGTCTATGGAAAGCGCGACAGCTGCTTTTGGTCTCGTATTCGCGCTCGATGCAGGGGTAGCACATGCTCGGATGTCTCGCGCGGACGCAGTTGGCGGCTATGCTATTTCCTGTGTGGTATATACCTGCGTCGAACCCCTTCAGGGCAATTTGGGCCCTGGCGAAGCGTTTCAGGCTGAGTAGGCAGGCCGTTCGGCTGGTTTATCACGGGGAGCGAGACAGAGACTCCGTCGACTTGACGAAGATTGTCCCGCTGCGTATTCGCCTCGGAGTCTGGAGGTGCCCTGGTGAGCACGGCGTGCTACAACATACACTACCCAGAGCCCGGGGGGCTGTTTTAGGTACACTGCTTAATTTGTCGCTTGGAGTGGGGGCCCGCTCGGAATTCACCTGCCTCACGAGTCACCAGCTTCAAGGGTTCCAGCGATACATACCTCCAGGTTCCGACCAGACGGAAACCGTCCGGGCGTCGTCACTCAGTGGGGCGCAATATCCGCCCGCCGTACAATCCGCGCTGCGACAGGTATGATATGTTCCTGCGCACTTGCTTCGCTACTTCGCAGCAGGGGAGACCGCTGCCCGCATACGACGCGCATGTGGCGCGGTGTCAAGTGATGATCGGAGAATAATGTGGCGATCGCAATTCATTCACCCATCTGCGTCTGCGTCTGCGTCTGCTGTTGCTGTCGGGGGAAATGATGCTCGGGTCCGGTTCAGCTTTGAAACAGAGCTGAGCTCGGCCCCCCCGCTTCTGTTCCGCGCTGCTGTGCGAGGTCGAGATTGGGAGCGTCGATGGAAGGCTTGGCTCTTGCTTTGCTTTGGCGGTGCGCGGTGCTTAGATGAGTTTGTTTTGGTGTCTGTCGTGCGCGAGGCTTGCTGACCGCTCAGATGGGCTTTCGGATCCAGGAGGAGAGAGTCAACTTCCCACTGCACCAAAAAGGATTTAGGCCCACTAACGCTGAGCTATTAGTGAAGGATATGGCATGTAAGTTGATTCCGGCTGACGGAGAGTGAGTGTGCGTGTGCAAAGGGGGCGGGGGGGGGGTTGGGATTCGGCTGGTTGAGCCCGGTCTCGAGGATCCTACAGACTTAAAACACCCCCGAATGTTCACACTGCTCACGGATTTCAATTTCTACAAGGTGAATGTCAGCACTACGGGGAGGCTACAGTAAACTAGGAACCCGTTCGCACATCCCCAAGTAGGATGGATCAAATCTACGAGTTCGGCATCTTTTAACCACAGCAAAACAAGCACAGGAATCTTGCGCTACCCAGGAAGAACCACGCAGTTATGCTTCGGTTCACACGAGGGTTTAGCGGGATTCGATAAATGGGGGGAATGCGAGCGGCATCAGATCAGGGCACGTTTTACCCATGGCCTCTGGGCAAGGCAAGGCAAGGCCACAGGCGCGGAGCCTACAGGCTTCTTTCTAGTGGCGGAATATTGTAACAGGTTTATGTTATGATAAGGCGTGCTATTGCAGGCCTGTGGTATTAGAGAACCTCAAGCCAGCCTCTAAACTACACTCCACATGGCATCATGACCTCGGATGGAGTTTGCCATACCTACCTCTATGGATACTTACCCCACCGTTCCCGGGGCCTTGGATCCTGGCGTCAGTGCAGTGAACTCTTTGGGTAACCTTGGCTGGAACCTTGAACTTGACTATACGTTGTAGCTACATCGCTTGATCGAAGCCAGGGGCAGATCCAGGCAGGGCATGTAACATTCAGAGAACAGGTCATGGCTGCAAAGGTACCTGACTTCGTCCCATGTCTCAGAACCCAATCTCTCACCACAGAAAGGGCCTCCAAGGTCTCGACCCATTCGTACACCCCAGCATGCATTTCCAACCCTGAACCTTGAAACGTCCCTCACCCATCATAGGAATAGAATTTATATGACATCCTACCTTGCTAGGGTTAGATACCCATCAATGGTTCCTCAGGCAATGCCATGTCTATGCCCTGTCTATGCACAGCATAGGCCCCCCCGAAAAGGATTCCTGACCCAGGTGCAAAGAACGTCTGAGCCGAAACGGGACAGTCTAGATATATTGGCCAGCATTGCAGGATGCATCATAACCTGGTCAGAGACTACCTAACAGAGCGCCGAGGCTGCAGGAGAGAGTCCAGGCATGGCAGACGCACGAATCCAGGAAGCCGTTATCCATTAGATGCCGGTACATATAGCTCATGGGATACAAGAACCCATACAAGCTAGGATCCTCTGTGGAAGTCAGAGGAACTGGGTTCTTATAGAGCCTTTCCTTGTGAGCTAAATGCTAATTAATTACCATATGCAACTCCGATGGAACCTGAGAGGCCAGAAGAATTAAATAGACTATCTTATAGCGGCAACAAGTAGAACAATGAGGAAAGCAGCTATGGCAAACAATGTACTAGTAGTATACGCGATAAACGCAATCTCTTCCAAGTTGGGGTACACTGCATGGACAACAGGCCCAATGACGTAGGGCTAATCCCCCACCTTGCAAGTCATCTCCAACTCACCTACGAACGTTAAAACGTTCGATGGATACTAGTCCCTACCCCAACATTTCCCCAAGTTCCCAAGTTCTGCCCCTCAATGCCCCACCTGACTTCTGAGTCACCAACAACATAGATAAACCCCTCGACCCTTCTCTCCAACAGCCCACTCCTAATCGTATCAACCCGCCAGAACCCCCGCTCATTCAAACACCAGACCTCCCCAAAATGTTCACAACCAAGAACGTCGTCTTCGACGTCGTCGGAACCCTCGTCTCCTACGACACGCTCATAACCACCCTAGAAACCCGCCTCGGCGACCGCCTGCGCGCCGAAGGCGTCAAGCCCTCCCTCCTCGCAAACACCTGGATCGAAGTCGCCGAGCGCGAATACACCTACCTCAGCATGTCGGGAAAATACGTCCCCTTCGTGCAATGCATGGCGCAGCTCTTCTACCGCGTGCTCCACCTAGCGGATATCCCGGATCCGCGAGATTTCGCTACGGACGAGGATGTGCGGGCGCTTATGGGTGCTTATGATCAGCTGACGATGCGGCCTGGTGCTGCTGAGTGTATTCGCAAGCTGCGCGACGCGGGCTTCACAGTCTGGGCGTTGACGGCTGCGGATCTGGATGGTGTTGCTGGTCTGTTTGCGAAGGCTGGGGTTGAGATGCCGAGGGAGAATCTTCTCTCGTGTGATTTGTATGGTGTCGGGAAGCCGGATCCGTTGGCGTATGCGCCTCTCTTGGAGCAGCTGTCGCAGGGCGGTGCGAAGCCGTGGTTTGCGGCGGCGCACTGTTGGGATGTTTCGGCTGCGCAGAGGAAGGGGTATGTTTTTCTTCTTCTTCTTCTTCTTCTTCTTCTCCGTGCCGTGGCGTGATGCGCTTTATTTCTAACAGTGCCATCGCAGCTTCCGGGGTGCGTACTCTCTCGTTCTGGAGAAGGATAAGCTGCCTGATCTCTTCGGCGAAATCGAGGTCACCGCGGATACATTGCCTGAGATGGCTGATGGGATCATTGCCGCATCGGAATGATGGTGGTACTGGAGATGGAGATAGTGGTTCTAGCGGGCCGTTGGGAAAGTGAGGTAGATGTGGTTCCAGCTGGGGGCATTCCAGTGTGTTGCCGAGCTTGCTTTCGCTTGGCTATACATAAGTATCTGGATCTCGCCTCTTTGTTCTAAGCTTGGAGATATTGGCTTCGTAGATAAGTGGTACTTTGGTTTACCTTCGCAGACCTGTTGTTTGTACACTCTATCAGTTGTCTAGGATGGGGTAACCACTGCCTGGTGCTATAGCTCCATGGATAATATCATGACAGGGAATTATTCCAAGGCCTGTCTGCCGCAGATCAAAGGGAGCATCTCTAATGCAACGGTCACAGCTCCGGCAGTAAATCTGATACTAGTTGTAACATGATTAATAGAATCAGGGCGTCATCGGATCTAATGATTCCAATAATCCGCCCAGGCCTCGACCGTCTACAGTCCTAGAGATTGGCGATGGGGGCGGGGTTCCTTGACCTCCACGAACAGGTCAATACCAAGATAGATGCAAACCCCTGCAGCGCCGTCATTGCAACAACGATGGGCTATCGTCTGCGTGGTGCGCCCTCATGGCAGTTGAAGTACGTCGCTCGCCATAGTCGCTTTGCTTTTTGTTCTTCTTCTTGTCGCTGTGAGATGCGATACTCTATTTGATTCTTCTAGCCGCTCAGCTTCAATTGGAGTTGCATATGGTATATTAGCATTTAGGTCACAAGGAAGGTATGGGACTAACTTGGAATAGATCTTTCGAATCTGGGCCAGGTATTTAGAGTGTCCCGCTCTGGCCGTAGATGTTTTCTGGTCGCCTAGGCTGTCCACAGACATTACATTGCCTTTGTACTTACATATCTGGCACCGGGAATCGGTCGAGAGGTACATGGGATTAACGCTAACCCACAGCCTTATGGAACTCGTTCTAGCTGGACAATTCTAAAGATATGTTTCTATGAAAAAAAGTAGAAGACACAAAGCACCCCATCTAGTCTTCTCTTCCGACAGTTATTCTAACCACGAGAGGCGAGGCGTGAAACGCAGGAAATGGATAATTGCGACAGGCTCTCTAAAGCGGATTCAAAAGCTGGCCAATACAGGCAGCGGTTCACTTGCGATAAAAGGAGTCACGCTGCTCGCATAACGTATAGTCTCTGCCTGGTCGAGTGGGAGCGCCCGCCGGCCTGGAGCTTTGATCTACGTACTCGAGCAGCGTCATCGTCCCCTGCAGCATATGGAGAGGCTCATATTGCGATCTTTGAATTCTCAACAGTCTCTTCAGACCTAGCTTTATGCGCATCGTAAACCGCTTCCTCTTTCGCGAAGCTCGTGTGCATGATTATACCTGTCGCAGCGCGGATGGCGCAGAGGATGAATATCGCGCTTTGCTCGGGGCGGGCGACTTCAATATGCCCGAGGAAGGGTCGCTAAACAAGCGGTTCCTGCAGATCAAGCTGCGGGGAGGGAGGGATGTTCTTCAGGAGGGATAGGGGGTTTAGTGACGTTATCTCTGTTTTACCCGGAGATTTTTGGTGCTTGGTTAGTTGGTAGGGTCTCTGGGGATACTGGGGTTGGGGTCGTGGATTGGGGATTGTAACTGCCGCCTCGTCGGGGTGGTGGATGGGATTGTGGGAATAAGCTATGAGGAACTTGGGTGCTATAGATATCTAGCCTATCGCGAATCGTCCTTGTCGGGTCCATCAAATGACAATGCAGGTTACCAGCATGAGTACATTTTCTCTACTGTACTTAGCACGGTGTATCTGCTACCCTACCTAGTAGGTAACGCTCGCGTCAAGGATGCTAGCTGCTAAATATCGGCCGTTTTCAGACTAGGATCTAAATAGAGGATACTGGACATGGCGGCTCTCTGAAGAACAGCATTTTCACGGACTTGTCGTTTATGTTATGTGTATGTAGCATTGAATCTACTTAACCACTACAAAGACAACATGGCTATGCTACTAGTACCTTTCGTGATACCCAAATCCAAATACTCGTATCGTTTCAAAGGGCTGGTCTGGAATAATCCCACCAGCCTAAATTAAGGTCACGGCGAAGTCCAGCCCTGTGGATCAGCTTGGCAGGTCGTCCATCCATTCCAACCACAACGAATCCATCGACACGGCGAAGGTCTACCAAGCGAGGCGGCGGAGTGCGGACTAGTAAGCCCTGGAAATACTTTGCCGGATCCTTCGTGCAACTCGTGACTCTACTAAATCTGGAAGACATCCGAGTGGATCCCCCAGTGGGTGAGCGGCCCCGCAACTACATACATGGTAAACGAGGCGACCACTGACAAGTACGAGTCAACGTGCGATCTGATTCTCACGCTCGATAAACGACCAACGCCAACCGGGATGATTGTGCCAGCACTGCCGCGTGGGTAAGACGAAAGACGAGTCTCAGGCTTCAGCGATTCGAGCAGGCGCGGGCGTCAGCTTACCGGAGCCCGCCCGCTCGCTCGCCTATGTATTCAGTGAGTGCATCTGGATCGCTGCCTTGTGCAGCAGCATAAATACCCGCCTTACTTCCCTCAAAGAGCGTTAGTGTCAGGGTCTCTACAGTTATCCCAAACCTCCTCAGCTAGCACCTGGTACAAGAATATTTCTCTGAAAAGCACCCGTCCATTCACCCCACCCCAAAATGACCGTCTCCGGCGTCCACCTCATCGGCAGCGTCCCCCTCCCCTCAACGGACGCAGTATTCCAAAAACTCACATCTACCCTCCCCTCCCACCTCCATTCCCTCCCAGACGGCGAAACCGGCTCCCGACTGAACTTCATCTTCTGGGAACGCGACCGCTTCCCGCCCGAAACGCTCAAGTACGCGAATGGCGGAACCGATCTCCCCGCGGGGCACGCGGGCGTTTTCACGGATGACGATGTGACTCCAACAGAGTATGGATCCGTCGCGCTGGAATCGTACCGCGTTTTCTGCGCGCAGAGGGAGAGCGGTGTGATTCCTCCGGGCGTGCGGTTTCAGGTTTCGCTCCCGTTGGCCTGGGGGGTTGTTGCGGGGCATGTACGGCCCGAGTTCCATGCGGATATTGAGCGCTTGTACGCGAAGCGGATGGAAGATGCGATTCGCGAGATTCTAGCCGCTATCCCCGCGTCCGATCTAGCCATCCAGCTTGATCTTGCGCGCGAGACGCTGGCGCTGGAATATGAGCGCGGCCGGTTGGATGACGACTTCCGGCCGCATTTTGCGGATAGCGAGGGGGTTTTGGAGGGGATGTTGGGGCGGATTCAGCGGGTTGCGGCGCTCATCCCTGAGGGTGTAGATCTGGGGTTCCATTTTTGTTATGGGGATCGCGATCATAGGCATTATGTTGAGCCGGAGGATTTGCGGGTTGTGGTGGGGTTTGCGAATGCGATTCGGGAGAGGGTGGGGAGGAGGATTGCCTGGATGCATTTTCCTGCGCCGAGGGATCGGGATGATGTGGCGTACTTTGGGCCATTGAGGGAGTTGGAGTTGGGGGTTGGTTCACCGGCTGAGACGAAGCTGTATCTTGGTCTTGTGCATGCGAATGATGAGCAGGGGACGAGGAGGAGGATTGAGACGGCGCTTACTGTTGTCAGGGGGTTTGGGGTTGCGACGGAGTGTGGGTTGGGGAGGACGCCTGTTGATGAATTGGATTCGATTCTGAGTATCTCGAGGGCGGTTTCGGGGCCTATACATTGAATGTATGAAGCTTTTGGACGGAGCAAAAGCAATCACGGCCGACCTTAGTCCAGTGCCTGTCGGATGCTGGAGTCTGCCTGTGGTGTTCTGATACTTCCAGTCAACACGAAGCTGCTACCTCTACCAAGGTACATGTTTACTTACTCCTTGTCAGGTAGACGCCGAAATTTCAGTTCACGGTTACTAAATATCCAGATCAAGCAATGTTCTAAATTAGGGAATCATCAATATCTCAATATAGACCTCTGTCCGGAATCAAGTCTACTTCTTCACCTCGACCGAATCCAACTCAACCGGCGGCCCAAAAACCCGCCCACTATCCGCCTCAAGGACAGGCACCGAATCCGCCTCATTGACAGCAACCGAATCCATCTCAACACCCACCCCCTTCCCCTCAACCTCCGCCACAGCCCGCGGCCTGGAATCCGCCTCGGCGGGTAACGCCGCGCGCTCCATCTCCTCCTTCTCGTCCCTCTCCGCCTGCCCCTGCTCATCCCGGCGCGCGAGCCACCCCCACCGCAGATAGAACGGGATCAGGCCGATGTAGATCAGTAGGTAGAAACACGCTTGGCAGACGTCTGCGGCGTAGTATGCGTTTTGGGAATCCGTGCCGGCGAAGGGGGCTGTTGCGATGGGGACGATCATCCAGCGGATGCCCCAGATCGCCCACATGAGGTTTTGCGCGAGGAAGAATGTTGTGGTTATGACGAGGAGGATTGAGAGTGCCTGTTTATTTTGTTAATAGTTGCAGCGCGAAAGCTTCCTGGGGAGTGGAGACTCACCCGCCACCTCGACCTCCTCCCGACAGTCCTCACACACAACCGCACCGCACCCCACAGAATCTCCCCCGAAATCCCCAACCTCACCAAATACGTCGCCGTATCGAACCCCGCAAACGCCCTGGCATACGGGATTTGGCTGGTCAGCGTATACCCATCCTCGTACGCCTTGGGTATAAGCTGGTTCTTCGTCTGCAGGCCCCAGTCGACGATGGACATGACGATACTCAGACCGACGAGGGCCCAGTGGGTTTTGACGCGGCGGTTCGACGGCAGTTCGGTTTTGGGACAGCCGCTCTGCATGAGGTGCAGAACGTAGTAGAGGATGTAGATTAGCAGGCTGTTGCCTGCGTGCAGGAAGAAGAAGGGGAGGATGTTGCCGACGTAGTACCATTGCTCCAGGCTGTCGGTTAGCACGGCGGTGCCGTGCACGAGGAGGCCGTAGCGGACCGAGATGAAGATTGCGAAGCTGGATTAGAAACAGACGGATCTTAGCGGTCTGATGCATTTTTCTTTTTGTTTTTACCTCAAGCATCCTCGGGAAGTGAGTAGGTGGCTCGCGCAGCTTACAGAAAATTCACCCACAAAAACGCAATAACCGTCCATTGCGGCAGCTCCGCAAACTGAAACTTATCAGGCTGCTGCCGTTGTCGTCGTCGGAGAACCAGCGCCCCAATACCGAGGCCCAACGACGTCGCTCCAAGCAGGCAGTCGAGGCCCAGGACCGCCCGGGCAAGGTCCAGCTGGAAGGCCTCGTACAGCTGAGCCGTCTGGGCGTCTGTTACGCTCATTGCGGGGGGGTGAGTGAATGAATTCGGGTCTCAAGCTTCAACGAGCAACGGACGGAGATCGCGCGGTCGCGGGGATTCGGGGGAGGAGCTGGTTTTACGCTCTGGCTGTGTGTCTGTGTATGTGGAGAAATCTGCCTCTGCGTTGGGAACTGGCCCCTGGCCGCCGTCATTCATGATTCAACATTATTGTTTATGGGGCTTGGGGGCGGAAACTTGAAGCATGGCGCAGCGCGCCATGTTTTGCTTCTTGAGGTATACCAGGATGCTGATCGTTGACTTTTGGGGATCTTGTTGGTTCGCAGATCGGAATGACCCACGGGGCCGCGCAAGGGATCGTCGAGTCGCAGCCTCGCAGGCGAACTCGAGGCGGATATGCCCGCTACGCCCGATGAAGTCTCTCACAGCCATGATGCCATCATATCTGAGGCTCTTGCTCTTCTGCTGTACACTCTCTACCGGTTCACGCGCATTTCGCCTGTTACAGGCTAGTGCACATTACCTTTCACTGCAAACCTCTCCCGACTCCCGAGGCTGAGTCTCCCAAGTCGACTACAGCGAACAAGAACGAGGGCGCGGGATCTTACACCATACAACTTATGTCTGGCTTTTTTTTTTTTGGCGCTGGCTCTAGGGCACGGTGCTGGTTGACATTCCTCTAGTACATCTCTGAGCGTCGTGTTCTTCCTGCGGTTCATGGCCCACGTTCTGTACTCGAGCTCTGTTCCTTGTTACATTCCGTCGCATCATAAACCTCGGCGCTTAGGCCTTTGTAAATGGGGTTGTAACAGGGGATATCCAGTCGCGTACCTACAATGAACTGATAGACGGTCTGGAATATTAGAATTGCGCTCGACTATCGCCAGGACTTGACTGGAACAATCACTCCAGGGCATGTAAGGAAATTCGGAGAGCCAACAGGGACCAGAAAGCGAGCCAGCTAACCCACGAAATAAAATCTCTCGAGTCTTCTCCGCGTAGACCACGAGAACGGCCCCTGGAGAGCAGACCATCTGTTAAACGAAGCCTAGTTTTAGCTGGTCTCATGTGTAACAGCTAAGAGAGGTTTGCTAAGGCGCGGAAACAGTCGGGAATAGAAGTAGCAATCCAGCAGCAAACAAAAAGCCACAATGTTGCACTACTACATTGAAGCAAAGGCGACTGGACTGAAGCTGTCCCTTTCGCTTAGAAGAGCGTCCTAATGCCGCCAAATCCTCCTTTCTACGCCGTCGAGAGGGATAGTAAACAGAGGCGGTTGGATGGCGTTTCTGGCCTATCATGTCTAGCTGCCGCTATTGCACTTAAAGCCGGCTGGTCAGCAGGGAGGGCCTTTGAGCTTCTAGTGACAGGGCGAGGTATCATCAAACGGGCGTCACGTACCCCGGCCTTGTCTAATTTAGAAGGCAAAGGTTGTGAGCTTCTGGAAGCCTACCGAGCAAGCACCATGCCAAAAGGTTGAGGCGCCGCTTACTCCTGGCTACATGGACGGTGGATATTCATGCACTCTCACAAAAGAGGTATCGGAACGGGTGCTTGATATTGAGACTACTGCTCAGCTTGAAAAGCGGATTCACGCCAAGTACGGACTCGCTGTGCGTTTTCTCCTCTTACTGAATCTGAGCTCGTTGGATCAGAGTCTGCTATTATCATGTTTTTAGTAACTCGCATTTAAAGTAACGCCCTCATTGCCACTGTGTCTGGAGTCCAGGATCCGGAATTGCCTAGTCTATCTTTTTGAGCACTGCGCTGTGCAAATACCAGTCGCTGTCCTGACTTCGTGTCATTTTTTCCACGTAAAGGAAAACCTGAAGCAATTGCTGGCGTGGCTTTGGGGTACTGCGCTTTTCCCTGTCCCAGCGCAGCTTGGGTTCTAATGTTCTACCTATTCAGAGGGACGGTTAGATCCGCCAGTCACCTTCACAGCTAGCAAGGGTTCATTGGGTTGGCTTAGGGATCCTCGGGCACGATGCCCCTCCGACAATGAAGCAGGATCGTCCGTGCAAAATACGCTCATCCATATAGTTTCGAGATACGCGACTACAGTGGCATCTTTGCGAGAATCTACTGCTAGATGTCTGCATGGGGACATGGATCGACTGTACCTAACCAATCATCTCAAGGCTATCATTATAGGCATGTCTAGATCTCCAGAGCCACGGGAAGGCTTTAATCGCGTTGATGAGCACATTGAATCGAATCCATCCGGCAAATTGTCCCTGGAGAATCCAATCGAACCTATCTCGAGGAGCCCACGAGAACTACCTGCCACCCTCGCCGCCATGTTGACTGTTGACTGCAACCACCCATACATAGCACACTCCGTCCGTCGCGGGATTTCCCAGCTAGATCCGTCGAATAGCTCTCTCTCTCTCTCCTCTCTCTCTCTCTCCTCTCTCTCTCTCTCCTCTCTCTCTCTCTCCTCTCTCTCTCTCTCCTCTCTCTCTCTCTCTCTCTCTCATACTGTGTAGAAGAGAGGACGTGGAGTAATGGGCCGGCAACTCGCAGAGTCAAGTCGAGGATTCCTCTCACCGTGCGCGAGATTTTCCAGGCGGATGCCCCAGACTGTAATGTTGGCGTTTTGTGCGGTCACCTGCCAAAACCGCACGCACTGCAGCTAGAGGTATAGACGAGAATATTCATATTGTGGGCTCATTTGAAATGTTAGGCTACGCAAATGCCGTCAGCACTTTGTTGGAGGTGCACGAGATGGCATCTACTCTCCTTCGCACAAGATTTCGATGCATGCCTATGCATGGTTCAACGCATGCAGCCACAAGGTCTGCCTCCTAACCACAAGGGAACGGAACATGCGGAGCAAGGATGGTGTGCTTTGGAGCTTGAGATGCAACACGCAGCTGTGTATTAAGCGATCCTCGGACTGTGGCCTCGGGTTGGGTCTCCAGATTATCTAGCTCTAGCTGTTGTTCCGTCCCCTTCTTGGATCTAGGGAGGATCTACGGCGTGTCTTTTGGGTCTTTGGTTCATGCTAGTAGAGGAGCATACTGTCAGCCGGAACCCACAGCCTGCATGCCATATACTTCACTAATAGCTCACTATCTGTGGGTCTAGATCCTTTTTAGTGCAGTTGGAAGTTGATACATAAATACATACATACATACATGCATGCAAGCAGCGTAGCTAGGAAATTCTTTTTCTTTGGATAAGGGCAAGGAATAACGTCGCAATCGATACCTAGTGCAATGGCAACTATACATAGAGCATTAAAGGAACCCTGCATACCACAAGGAGTAGTCGATAGCCAACGAGTCCGGCTATATGTAAATCCCTCAAAACTCCGTCCGAGAATAGCACGATAGCCACCCCTAAAACAACCCGCGAGTCAAACGGACCCTGACCCGATCCCTTCGGCTCTCCGGAAGCAATGTATCTGCGGGGACTCCTCTATTGAGTTGCTCGGTTCGAACAGCATGCTTGAAGACGCGCAGTTGCTTCTTTCCAAAGACGATTTTCGTTACTCCCTCGGGAGTGACGAGGACGAGGGAGTTGCCGATGAGGCAACAGCTTAGTTGCTCTCTCCAGCTTCGGTCCTGCCAGATACGGTATAGATGGCGCCACGAATTGGCGGGAAGGTCCTGGTGGAGCCTGCCGTGTAGCTGTAACAGACGATCCGCAAGAGCTCGCGCAAGGCCCGTGCAGGTTTCATCCTGCAATATCCCAAGGAAGTCCTGAAACATCACC
Organism: Aspergillus carlsbadensis; assembly: GCA_025688815.1. Classification (NCBI taxonomy): domain Eukaryota; kingdom Fungi; phylum Ascomycota; class Eurotiomycetes; order Eurotiales; family Aspergillaceae; genus Aspergillus; species Aspergillus carlsbadensis. Next base: position 205,512 of record MU628215.1, on the reverse strand, counting down.
TCCGGTAGGCTAGGCTTCTGGCGTAGTATTCCCATGAGCCCATGGTCATCATACAAGGCATGATCGACTATAAACGCGCGAATTCTTTCTAGTTGTTGGATGGAGTCAGTTGCCCTTAGGCATAGCAATGCGGCCAGATAGTATCCTGAGGTAGCGAACCTCAACACGCAATTAATGGCTTGGACCGGAATGCGTACGTCACTCTCTATAAGACGGCAAACTGCTTGCTTCGACCTGTCATATTGCAAAAGCCATCTCACTGCATCCCAGTTTACTGGTGATTGTTCGGCCAAGGCATCAGCAATAGCCTGTGGTACACTGTAGATATCTAGCTCCAGGAGATGCTGGATTGGTCGGAAGTCGCCTTCTGATACAGGTGACTGTCTCCCCAAAATCCTGGCCACGCATTGTACAACAGCGGAGTGGTTGTTGCATGGTGTTGCAATGCATGACTGGGATAGGTGAGGTTGTCGATAGCATGCTATGGCTGCAAGAACTGCAGTTTTATCATTCTCGTCATTGAGGAGGTGTACAAGGGACGATATCACCTCCGTTGGCAAGGATTTCTGCATAGCCAGCACCCAAACAATACGCAATGTCACATGCTCGTCATCGTGGTCAAGAAACTCAAGGAGTACCTCAAGGATCTCGGGGGCATAGCATGACTGGTTATGGAAAAACATACAGTCAAGTGTTTTCTTGGCTACTGTTATGTCCATCTTAAGACAACGACGCAAGGTGCTAGGTTCCAGGTGATCGGATAAAATGAGGCCGCTTACAACAAAATCGCAGCGGAACGGGAGGCCGTCTTCTAGAGCACATAAGAGCGCCTCGGTTATCGTGGGTGTCAAATGGCTCTGTCTAGCCAGACTTTCTGCGGCTTCTTGCCTGATATGCAAATGCCCACTGTTCAAGAGTAGCAGCAGAGCATCGATAACCACAGCTGATAAAGGCTCCTGTTTGCCAAGTATCTTAACAGCGGCCAAACTAGGGGGATCGCAGATTGGCTGAATGAGGCGCAACAGAGCCTCGATACCCGCGGGGGGGAGTAAGCTCGGGTCGAACGCGTCAGTAACAGTGGAGCGCACCGCGTCGCTCTCATGGTCCAGGTAGGGAAGGAGACGCTGCCAAAGTTGCGGAAGGAATCGCGCTAGCCAGGCTCGCAAAGGCAGAAAGCGGTGCTCGAGTCGCTTGTATCTTTTTAATCTTGGAACAATGGCTTCGAAAGCTGCGAGTGTCAATCCTTCTGGGCCTAATGCATCCAAGGCCGGGAGCTCCGCGTCCGTATTGTTGCCATATCGGGAATAGAGGTATTTGATAAAGGACGGGAACGGGGTTGGCCGGCTCAGGAACCCTATAAATATCCCCATTTCCCAGTCGTCTTCGATCTCATCCTGTAATAGGTGATCCATTATATGACCTGGGAACTCTCTTTCCGACGTAAATGAAGATAAGCAGTTAAGCTCACAGGTCCATCGCGTCCATCTGTATACCGTTGCCTCGACTACTGCTCGATCCCAGGTCCCATTTTGATTTGCAGGCACCTCACCCAAGCAATGGAACAGAAGCCGCTGGTGAGCAGGGCCTAGAATGTCGCGTGGTTGAGCTTCAATTTGAATGAAGAAATTGTCGAGTGGTCGAGTTGCACCCATCGAACCTGGAAAGCGTGATAAGAGGCCCGCCACGAATCGCCACATGATATCACAACGGGAGTCGTATTTGTTAGCACCAAGGAAGTTCTGCGGCGAGATGCGAGAAATTGCAGGTACCCCTTGGCTCAATTTCAAGCATAGCAGGCCTTCCAACCGGTTCCAACATCGCACAAAGTATCTGGCCGCGAAGAATTCCTGAAAGGTAAGGTGTAGAAAATGATAGCTTCGATCCGAGTCTATCAGTGTGGGATCCGACGAATGGAGAAAGGAGATCTTTTGGAGTACTGTTTCAGGCATATCAGGGACCGTCACACCCTGGTTACTGAGCAACTCGTATATTCTGTGTCGTTTCTCTGAACTGAACTCAATGATCTCATTGTACATCCCGGTAAAGGCCAGTATCTCAACAAAGTCAATTTCGTGGTGGATCAACTCATGGGTCTGCAGGAAGCTAAGGCTTCGAATCGCGTCTTCGTTCAACTGCATACGGGTATTTGGGTGCGTAAGTCGCAAAACATCTTTCTGCCACAGCTTTAGCGCAAGCGTCTCGTAAAGAGAGGTCATTGTTTTCGTCTCCTTGTCTGCCATAAAGCTCCGGTCCCAACTGTAGCAGACGGCATCCAGTTGAATTGGAATCCGAACTAGGCCGTCAATGATCTCATGATCGTGAATAAATGATATTATGCTGGCAGCCTTTTGAGGATCGTGGCTAGTAAGCTTCTGGATATACGCCTCGACTTGCTCTGTGTCAAACCCGACTGCTTCGAGCTCCAGATCAAAAGAACCGTGGGCCAGATGCATTCCATATGGCCGGGAGGTAATAATGACTTGTGGGTGATTCAGTAGACGTAGCAGGAGATTGTATGCAGATGACTCAGTATTCCACTCTTGAGATACTTCGTCCAAGCCGTCAAGCATCAAGAGAATCTTAGGCCTGTACCTCGGGTCCGACACCATTGCCTGGAGCTTGTTGCCCAGGTCTCTGCCTTCGGACACATTAGGAAAAAATACGCGGTGCAGAAGTGCATCCAGTGTCGCATTCTCGCGTGGGATTCCCCTCAGGCTCCGGAAGGGTATCCAGAGTAACATGTCGAAGTGCTTTTGCCACATGCCCTGGTACAAGAAATCATGTACGATTTTCTTGCACAAAGTTGTCTTCCCTACACCAGCACGGCCTTGAATAAAGATACGCCGTGGTGAGATGCGTGTTCCGTCATTGCTAGTGCGTGAATCGAACAGGTCTGCTAGTGCTATCTGGTCCCCTGCTTTGACCGTGTCCACTTTCAGACGAGAGAACAGCGAAGAGGGCGAGACGTTCTCGCCACTTTTTCTTCCGGCAGAGCCCTGTTGCTCAATTAATGCTAGGTTAATATAGCATTGGTGCATTGGAAGCGGCTCTCCTGATATGCGCTGCACCATCAGGCGTGGTGGCGTGGTATAATACTCCCTAAGATACCGGGCGATAGTCGACAATGATGAGCTATCCGGGGCAGTGGGGAGGTCAGCTGTGAACGTAATCATACAGTGCCAACCTTCAAGAAACTCACAGCTTGACGATGACGGCAGCCAATATTCGAGAAACGCTTTTGAGCAACAGGCGGCCGCGCCTGCGGCGTATCCTTGCCAGATTTTGTTCTTGTGACTGTCTGCATAATCACATACGCCCTTGATGATGATGCAGGGGAGGCTATCCCAGATCCCTGCGCCTTCCATCTCAAAGGCAATAACATTGTTTTGTTTGGAGATCTTGTCACGATGTTGGCCCGACTTCATCACCATATCAGCGGATGCAATTCTGCCGATGAAAATTGCAGGGTCAGTGCTCCCGGCTGCATGTCGAGTACGGTTGATAGTAGCGCCTGTGCATCCTAAGGACTTGCAGTCTCCTTGTAGAGCAGCTTCGCAAACGGGGTCCCCACTTGAGTGGCAGTCATCGCAGAGACACCGGGCGTCCGAGCGTTCGCTGTAATGTTTGTGGCGAAAGTTGGGCTCGAAGAGCACGTCATTCAACGTACCCGGATGCTGCCATCCCTTATCCGGTCGAGTTTGCAGGATTGCAAGATGTTGGCGGGTCCGTTCTTGGAGTTCATTTCGTGTTCCCCGGCCACCCAATGCGGCAAGGAAAGCGCGAATTTCGAGATTGGGCCTCCCCAACGTCTCCGTCACGTCGCTTTTAGGACGAAATCCATCAGGATACTGTCTGCCGAAATCGTATTCGATCACGCTACTACTAATAATGACGTCGCCAAGGAGGATTTCGGTCTTGTCGCGAAGAAATGGAACACCTCCACAGATGCCCACCAGCAACGCGAGCCTTATCTGCCGGTAGCTCACGCGCAGGTTTGCAGCGGCAGCGGCAGCGCTCCCTTTGCCCATCCCCGGTAGATAGCATAACACAACATCATGCCGACCGATCTTGCCGTTGATGTACGCGTTGTTGTCCCCCGATTGTTTACCGTAGCGCTGGCCGAGTCGGTCGTAGATCTCGTCGAAAAGCTCCTCGACGGCATCGGCTTCGAGCGTAAGTGCGCAGACGATTGCGACCTCGAATCCGTCGCGCGTCGATGGCCGCATGGCTCACTTCGAGCGATTTGTTGCCCTGAAATGACCGTCGACTGTTCTTTGGGAGAAGAGGTCGGCAGAGCAACAGCTCAGCGGACAGATTGTGCGCTGGCACGGTCAAGGCGTTTTGCAAATGTGCCTCATCGCCAGGCTGCGAACCTTCTGGCTGCTGCGTCCCCTGCCTGCCGACCACCGGCGATTGGCTGAGTTGGCGCCCAATGCATCACGTTTTGTTTCGCCAAGCAAGCGGGGTTTCGCTCACTCGCGTCGATACCTGTGCCACATCCCATCAAGTCTAGATGAAAGAGGCCCGGTTGGAGTTTTGAGGAATGAGAAGGCTCAGGGTCTGAGAAACTTGAACGAGCAGCGGAGAAACAGGTTGCGGAAGGCACACCCGTTGATCTGAGCACGTGACCGCCTCCTCCTTTGCATTATCGGAGTTTAGATCCGGAAGGACTACTTCGACTTCAGATCTATGCTTCGGACCATGGTGTGTTTGCTGATACTCGGTGGCTGTAACTTGAATATACTGTAGTACGTTTGTGGAATTGGCAGAGCATATTACTTACAATCGGCACAAACACAACGATCATTGACATGGGACAAATATACATCTTGGTTACCGAGGTTGGTTCGTGAAACGTCAAGATTTACGCAACTAGCATCATCAGAACAGAGGGCATCTCTACGAATGATCTGAAGTAGAACAGGTTTAGATTCAACTTACAAGCCAGGATAGTGGATCGTCCTAATCTAAGGCCAAGGCTCCAACCCGGGGCATGGGGATGATGGCCAAATATTGACCAATCAACTCGCCACCATCAGCCGCCCAGAAGATCGCTGGTGATTTCTAAGGTACGAGGATCTTGGTTCACCTGGCGGGGACCAAACCCATACCCCGCCTTTTCTCACTCGCCGTCAATGCCACCACAAACAAGGGCTCTTACACCAGGATGGCACAGCCAGAGGAACAGTTAGGAAACGGCCTCCAGGAGCGGTTAAAAGACGAGCCAAAAGACGAGTTCAAAGCCCAAGCAAAAAGAGTCATCCTCCGTCTTGCAGAGAGCGACATGGACTACCGCAACCTTCGAGAATTTGTTGATTTCTACTTTACAAAATTCCCCTCCGATGCAGCTCTGGATTCCACTCGTCACTATGTCCACTATGAGCCCCCGAGCGATTTTCCGCAGCCCAATCCCAAAGTCCACATTGTCATCGACATTGAGACATTTCCTGCGTTTGAGACTCTGCCGAAGGATTTCCCGCATGAACTTTACAAAGTTCGCCGCGGGGTTGATAACTTGTAAGAACTTTCCGGTTTCAATCCGTTTATACCGCATTTACTAATATTTGCCAGGGAAATTTATGGATACCCAGAAGCCATGAAGCAAAATATGCTTCAGAAGGTCCGGCACTTTAGTGATGATTTCTATCCTTGGGGTTATAGTAGAGGGGATAGAAGAGCGGGATCATCTTGACTGGAGACAGCCTACATGCTCGACTTTTTCAGACACAGCTCACTGGATCGGAAGCACATTGGCCCGCGTTGGTGCAGATGAGTTTCATAAATCAGCGTAGATACCATGCCGTTATTGCGCGGACATGCAGAATGGCGGGCCTATCATTTTTTTTTTTGGACCTGGCTTTAAGTACAAATGAAACCGTTTTGTCAACCCGCTCTCCCAGGGAGGACAGGTGTGTCAGACTCACTGTATACAGAACCAGGTCTACTAAGGTGAGCTGCGCACGTCTAGAATCAATTAAGTATTGTGTTTCCAGACTCGGATTGCGAGATTTTACCCAAGGTCAATGAAGATTTATTTATAGCATGGATGTCGGAATACAAACCCCCGCGGACTTAACGCCTGTCCCCACCCCTGGATCCATAGTGGAAGCGGCCGGTAGGATTAAGCCGGACCCGATTTCCGGTTGGAAGAGCCTCAACTTGAAATATATTACCGAATACGACAATGTAACCTCGAGCACGCCAGAGCCGCTATACGACTAGTACTGTGACGGCGGTGAGTCATCTCTACCGGCGATGAGCTGCTACAAGCTGAGGCCTATAAATATTACGAAACTGTAGCCTACATAGAAAAGCAACCCTGCCGTTCTTTTCTTCCTTTCCATCTCATAGATATTAATCAACATCCAACTTTCTCAAAATGGCCTCACAACATTTGACACCTTACACGCCCCCAGACCCCTTCCGCTCGCAGCGCCTCATCTACCGCGCGGCTGAGGACAACGAAGAGGACCAAAAATTCATTCACGAGCATCTCAACGAGCCCGCGAAGCAGCTTCTTAGTACGATGGTCCTCCCCCATCCTCGGACAAAAGTCAATGCTGCGCACTTCCTCGCTGCACAGCAGGCGCGGCTGCTAGGTGTGATCATCTGTCTGCCCCCGGACGAGACCGGTACAGAACCAGAGCCAAATCCAGGGGGGGCAGGAGATAGCAGGACTAGGAGTGTCCATGAATTGCTCTCCTCGCGCAAACCAATCCCCATCGGCCGCCTCTCCCTCCGGGACACGATGGGCGCAGGAACGCAGCACCACCGGAACGCGATAATGGGCATCTCGATCACCGACAGCGCACGCGGAAAGGGGTACGGGCGCGAGGCGATCAACTGGGCGCTGGACTGGGCGTTTGAGATCGCGGGGCTGCACCGCGTGTCGCTGGAGGTGCTTTCGACTAATGAGGGGGCGCTCGGGCTTTATCGGTCTATTGGGTTTGTGGAGGAGGGCAGGCAGCGCGAGGCGATTTGGCAGTTTCGGAAATGGCATGATGTTGTTATCCTGGGGATGTTGGAGGGGGAGTGGTTGAGGTTGAGAGGGAGGGAGGAGTAGGGGGTGTATTCGTGGAGATCTTAACTGGGCGGTTGGGGTTATGCACTATTATTATTGCTTTTATACATATATAAACTATGTGACAGATACAGTAGTATTGTTAATGCATGGCCCAGCCAATGTGGCAGTGTTATGAAGCTCAGATCTTAACCATTGTATAATATGGGGCTTTATATAAGACACCACACACAGTTATACACTTATATCTTGTTATATATGTTCCCTCCGGATCCTTTACATGCTCATGGCTTCATGGAAACGGCGTGCTGTAGACTTGTTGAATAACTTTACTTGGGCCGTCATGAATATAACTCTAGCTTGTGATATAAAGGAAGAATTAACTATAAACATTATTATCTTTCTGTGATTTAGATACTAGATGTCAATAACCCCTTCTACGTACCCCATCAGATTTGTCCCAGGCGAGGAGACAACTTCGTACGTGTGTGCTTGAATGCCTCATCAAATCTTTAGTTCTAGCCTTCTTGATATTCTAGAAGGAAACTCATCTAATAACACCACCCTAGATACTGACTTGATACTTGGTTCGTTGGTTGAGAAGCCTTTCAGGATGTATTATAGTCTTGAAGCATATTAATGGTGATGCAACAAGTCAGCAGCTTGAATAGTATGCGGGTTGATAATCACATGTATAATGCAAGATACATTAAACCCATTTACTAGAGAAAAGCTGAGTATCTACTTAGCAATAGACTGAGTAGAATTGCATATCCAGTAGAGGATTTCATCGCGTACCAAAGCCATAAAATTGAACCATTAATCCTGGACACTGGGACTGGCAAGGGACCACCATGAACGTCCTGCTCACCCGCCGTCCTCCCTGTTCTGAGACTCCAATCCTCAAAAAAACCGTATCGCCGACTGTGACCGGATCTTCCCTTCCGCCGCAGTCACCAAAGTCCACTCCTTCGCGCCCTCAGCCGTATCATCAGACGGCTCGCTTTCTTCACCGGGGACAGGCAACTCCCCACCGAAAATGGTCGCGGACGTCGTCAATTGCAGGTCATCCGTCAGCTCAGGCGCAAGATAGCTATCGCCCGTGTCCCACGCCACGAGGCTGATGTGGCATTCAGGCATTATACCCGTGTGATCAGACCACAGGCGATATCGCGCTCGAAAGCTGTTTTCCGCCGACGCGAATTGCCCGCCGTCCGATCCGCGGACTTGCCGCAGGGAGTGCACTGTCAGGCGCAGGGCGCGCTCGATATCGGCGCGCTGCTTGGTTTTCGCGTAGAGTCTTTCGAAAGCTGCGGCTACTTCCATTGTCCGTTTAATCTGGTTTAGTTCTTCCTGTCGTGTTGGAGTGTTGTTTGCCATTTGCGTCTTTCCGCCCACCCTGCCTAGCAGTGCTTGGACAATGTGGCCACGCTTCAGGATGGATTCTTCGATTCTAGGTACGTCGCCAGTCTCGTCAAAGTATGCCTTCACACGTATCCTCAAGTTATGGTAAGCCAGATCACTCATTGAAATGCGCTGACCCGGTAAAGGACCCGTGGGCGCGAGTTTTATCGTCGCGACCGAGTACGCGATGGCCTTGAGCAAATCTTCGGCATCGTTGGTAAGCTCGTGGCGCCGCGCCAGCGCAAAAGCCAGCCGCTCATTCGTCTGGAACTGTTTTTGCTGACTCGGGCCGAGTTCGAGGATGCGGCTGGATAGCGCGATGAGCTCGTCTACCTCGTCGATGGACGTTGATCCTTCCAGCCGATTGTCATACAGACCCTCCAGGACGTCACTCATGACCTTTCCATAGGGGTGGTCCGTTGGCGTGATGCTGAGAGCCAACTTTGCAGCATCGATCGCTTGATCTAGGTATCTTCGTGTCTTTGTTTTGTGGTAAACGGCCGTACACACGCCGGCCAGGACTTTCAGCATCCACGCGTGGTACGCGCTACCTCGCTGCGCGAGATCAAGTACTGCGTTTACCACGGGAACGGGGTCCTCTGCCGGCAAGCCCTCGCCTGAAGCATTGTATCTGAAGCAGATGGCACGCTCAAAATTGGTGAAGTAAACCGGGGCGTCCGAAACACCACGACCTGTCTCGTGGCGACATTCCTGTAAAACAATCGTCACAGCAGCCCGCGTGGCATCGACCGCCTCGTCCAGGTCACTGGAATCCTTTGCTGTAGCAGACTGATATCGCTTCTGGAGGACCGCGGCAAGGACTGCAAGAGCCTGGCATTTCCTATCGGCGTCCACCGATAGCCCACCTGCATCATCCACAGCCGCTCGAGCAAGGCGCACAGCCGTGTCGATGTCTTCCTGACGATGCTCCCTTGCAAACCGACTCAGTGCTTCCAGGGCCTGCTTGATGCGGGCCAGGGGCAGGGAGCCGTCGTGGTCGGATGGTGTCGGCTCCATTGTTGATACCGACCGTCAGAATGAAGGCTCGCACATGGGGATAAGGATGAGGAGATGGGGTCTTCCGGGTTGTCGCTGAACGTTACATCACTGACGCCCGCCTGGGCTGATCTTCATGGCTTCTAACCATCTTGGGAAATCCGCGCCCAAGGCTGGGGCCGGGACGGGGGCGGGGGCGGCACGAGGCAGATTCCAGTGGGATAGACACAGCAGCGGTGGACGCATTTTTCTTTCCACGTCGGCTCTGTCCAAAATAAAAACCATTGTGCTTTTCTTAGGAAAGGGCGGACAGTTGACAAACCATTCTATAACGGCTCGGTGCCTCTCGCCGGCTCACGCTGCAGAAATTCAAAACATCCAGTCGAACACTGGAGCGGAAGGAGCGCGCTTTCGCGAGTCGGATTTCTCCATGGAAGACGTCTTTGATAACAATTCGGCCGAGTGTGCCGTATGTCTAGATCTCAACAAGGATTACCTTCGCCGCCGATGGCGATCCGTCGAGGGGCTTTTCGCCTCAAACGCCCCTTACTCCTCCACCATCAACCGCGTGTCAGAGAGTGCACTGGCAGGCTGCAGAGGCTGCGTCCTGGTCCATACAGCTACCGAGCGAATCAAAGATGAATTCAAACTCGGCTTTAGAAATGTCGTGTTGGAATTTGTCGACGATGAGAATCGGGCGGGGCTCTCGATTACCCTCAATATGGTTCACCCCGTGCATACTCTGCCGGGGGACTGGGAGAGGGCACAGCAGAATCCGGATGTGAAGATTGCGACCCATGCTGGACCGAGTAAGGATGCGCCGGAGAGGGAATTTGAGGACCTGGTCTCCTCCCCGGCATATGAGATTTTCCTCCCTTCGTCAGGGTCGGAATGTGGGTTTGATACTGGATTCGGCGAGAGGAGTCTAAACTCATTTGCTGACCGGTACAAGTGACAGGTGCAAGATCACATCCCTCGTGGGACAGCATTCTCTGCCGACCCCCTCGCCTTGGTGACACCGGGGGTGACGGCGCACTCGAGTTCACGCGCTCTAGTATAGAGCAATGCAGGGCCAGTCATCCAAGGTGTAACCTAGACGAGTCAGATTGGGGCCTTCCAACGAGGGTCCTGGACCTGGGAACCTCCACCTGCCCGATCACATCCACTGTCCAATTACTCGTTACCCAGAATCAGCCCGAGCCGTACGTCTGCCTCAGTCACTGCTGGGGCTCGCACGCGGGGCTACGCCCATTGGAAACCACCATCGAAACGGTGCAGGAATTTCAGGAGGGTATACCTTTCGATAAGCTGCCACGGACCTTTCAAGATGCCGTCGTCTTCACCCGCAAGCTCGGATACCGATATCTCTGGATCGACTCACTGTGCATCGTGCAGGACGACAATGACGACTGGCTGCGGGAAGCTGGCCGGATGGCGAGCATATACGAGAATGCCGTCTTAACCTTGGCTTCAGCCTCCTCCCCGGATAGCGGGGGCGGTCTGTTCCGCCAGTCAGCTCCTCACACTTCTCTCGGAGACGTGGTCGAGGAAGGCACATCGCCCGCCCTGCGTCGATTCTCAAATCCCGCATTCTTCTCGTACGACCATCGCCGGCTGGTTAGAGAAAGGCCCGGGTCGGACGACACCTCCCCATTGCTCAAGCGCGCCTGGGTGTACCAAGAACGCATCCTCTCGCGCCGCGTCCTCTTCTTCACCCCACTGGAGCTCGTCTTCGAGTGCCGAACCTCGAGCACGACCGAGGCCGGGTACTCCTGGGTCGACACGCGGCCCAAACACGGCTTCGCATCCGCCTACAACCCGGCCACGTCGAGTCGCGAGCTTTCACGGCTCTGGCGCGAGTCGGTCCGTAACTTCAGTGCACTTGGCTTGACCCTGCATAAAGACACGCTGCCTGCCATGGCTGGTCTCGCCACGCGCCTCTCTGGACAGTTCGCCAAACAGGGGCGCACGGGCGACTACGTTGCGGGCCTGTGGCGCGAGACGTTCCTCGAGGATCTGCTCTGGGAGACGGTCTCGCGTGTCGGCGGCGGGCCGCCGCGCTTCGTCCCCGGCGTACCCTCCTGGTCCTGGGCCCGCAGCGACCTGCCGAAGAGGTACAACACGCGCAAGTACCTCACTAGCCTGTGTAGCGTTGAAGATGTGGTGACCAGCCCACTCGACGGGTCCGATAATACCTTTGCCGGAGTCAGTTCTGGCTATGCGATCCTTTCTGGGTACTTGCTCCCTGCGCGGCAGACGCGATTCGGTATTGTGGTTGACAAGAACCCGCGCGTTCATCACCGGCCCCGGATGGATTACGAATGGACTGCGGAGGAGGGGGGGCCCGATGGGATCCGTGACGGGGACGAGCTTTTCATTCTCCCCCTGTTAACCTCACAGCAGACGACGCTCGGCCTCGATGTCGAGGCCTTGGTTCTTCGTCAGGATCGTGATAGCCAGGATCGCAATGTATTCAAGCGCATTGGCATCTTCCAGCCCCCGATATCCGTCCAGCACCTGCAGGGCCATCATTACATCTTCGAGAGGACCGACGTTTGCGTACAGATGTACCGAGCCCTCATCGAGTACGGCGAATCCCTGCTGGGGGAAGATGGCCTGTATGGGGGCGTCGACGAGACCGAGTCCGAGAAGCCCTTATGGCTGGCATCGGAAACTGAGTTGCTATATCAGCAATTTCAGCATCAGGCTTGGTACCTCCATCTTTGTCGTTATGGGCCGGAAGCGGAAGTGCCACTGGGGGACTTTTTCGGGAGGATGCATCTAGATGCGCTGCGGCTTGGAAGCATTACTGAGCGAATAAGGATGGAGGACTGGGAGCGTAGAAACGTTGTAGGTGAAGGGCATATACCCAAGAGAACACTTATCAAGCTGGTGTAAACAAGGTCGAGCCGCAAAAGCACCACGTCAAATGAGGATTTCCCGGGGGGCGGGGCGTCTGCTCGGCAGAGGGCGACCGCTCCTCGACATACGAGCCATCGTTGCGCTACGATAGAATGTGGCAAGACATTATTATGTATACATCAAGATAATACCAGTTGATATACTTTGTTCATACTCGCCGAGCATGATCCCTACCCTGAACCCAACCGGGCCACGTGGTCGGCTGAAATAGATTAGGGTTAACGCCTGGGTACCTACTTTTTTGAGTGGGCCATCAACTCCAATGTTGCCATTGGCTGCCTTTAAAAAATTCAATGGTTATCAGGACAGGATTTATTCCAGTGTCTTCATATCCAATGGGGTATGTGCCTGGTGGTCTTGATCCGTATGGCGGCCAAGAGTACCCAGGTATGATATGAGTTAGCCCTAAGTACTTGAGATCTCCATGTAGGGACACTGAAGTTAGACTCACTAGGTAAATATCTTCGCCTCAATCATCATTCTAGTATAACTCTTCGCCTACTATCAGGCGGCAGGCAACTTTATGACAAGCTTGAAGCATTCCTCATTGCCAACAGCCATGCGCATGCTAGGTCGGTATGTTCACTGCTCGTACTACTTTTAATATATTACTAAGCTAGCCTGCACTAAGTTTCAGCGTACTGGACGCTATTTCCCATATCTATTTGGTTACAAGCTGTTTGTCGCGTGTCTTTAATTTGACGGTAGCTATGTGTATATGCCAATAAGGCCGCAACTGCAACGTCCATTCACATGGTACATCGTGTCTCAAGGGCCAATTAACCGTATTTATGCTTGTTCAGGTAGTCATTTACTAGCAATAAATCCTACAACAGACCACTGCCACCATGGGTAGACCGTTCTCCAGCCTTCGCCTTTCTATGATTTTGCCCTGAAACCCTTCATTCAAGACATTCGTGGGCCTTTTCAACCAGTTAAATCATGAGCCTTGTACCGAAAAAGGGTCCGGGGGCCGGATGTAGCGGGTTGAATCATCGAGACGCGGACCATGATTGCGGACCCTAAGGCGACGCACTTCTTCCGCCCGAAGGCGAAGTATGAGTCTGGGATGAAGCCGGGTGTACCACCAAGAGATCAGGCGGCTAATATGAGGCCTTTGATGCTAGAGGTAATGTCGCCTAGATCCTGTAAGACTGTGGCGGGGTCAGTATCTCTCCACTATGCAGGAAGCATGAGTGGAAAGACATACATCGAGGCAGCCCCAACTCCGCAGTCACGGTATTTTTAGCCAATAACGTGTCTCAAATGAGTTCCTGAAACCGTTTGCGTCGAGCCACTGTATAATGTGTCGATGTGGGGAAAACCTCGGGCGGTTTCTCGGGGAGATTTTCGGCGAGATTGCCCCTCCGCATGTTTGGAGATGGAGATGGAGATGGAGTGCATAGTGGGGGTCCAATCCGAAGTAGCGCCGCGTTGTAAAAACCGCGATACCCAATCAGATAGCCAACGGCTCTTCTGCGGCGGAATCCTCGGAGAGACTCTCGGGCGGTTGTATCATGCGACCCCTCGAGGAACACGTTATAAAGCGCCACCCACCCTCTGTACGTAGCTCGCTCAGACAGGTCACCTCTTCCATTCAAATTCCCCCAACAACCCCAAAATGACAACCACAACAACCGAAATCGCATCCATCCCCATCCCCACCGCACAACACGGCCGAGCCTGGTGGAAGGAATCCTCCGTATACCAGATTTACCCGGCCTCATTCAAGGACTCGAACGGGGACGGCATCGGCGATATCCCGGGGATAATCTCGAAACTCGATTACCTCAAGGCGCTGGGCGTCGACGTCGTATGGCTCTCTCCGATCTTGCAGTCCCCGCAGGTGGATATGGGGTATGATATCTCGGATTACTATGCGATTCATCCGCCGTATGGGACGCTGGATGATGTTCAGAGACTCATTGAGGGGTTGCGTGTGCGTGGGATGAAGTATGTTATGGATCTTGTTGTGAATCATACGTCGGATCAGGTATGTCTCACCTTCTCGATGATGGGGGGAGATCGGTATGATGTGTATTTCTGACTCGGGCTGTAGCACGAATGGTTCAAGCAATCGCGGTCTTCCAAGACGAACCCCTATCGCGACTGGTACATCTGGAAGAAACCACGCTACACCGCCGACGGCGTGCGCCAGCCCCCGAACAACTGGGGTTCCTACTTTTCAGGTACGTCTCGCAGCTCAGCCCGGCCCTGCCCCTTTGCATTCCCTCTACGACGGATCCCAACGTGACCTTTACTCACACCCTCTAGGCCCCGCCTGGACATATGACCCCTCAACAGACGAATACTACCTCCACCTCTTCGCCCCCGAACAACCCGACCTAAACTGGGAGAACCCCGCCGTGCGCGCGGCCGTGCACAAAATCATGCGGTACTGGCTCGACAAGGGCGCTAGCGGCTTCCGCCTCGACGTAATCAACTTCATCAGCAAGGACCAGCGCTTCCTCGACGTCCCCGTGGTCGATCCGGCAAAGCCGTACCCCGAGGGCGCGAAGTATTACGCGTGCGGGCCGCGCTTGCACGAGTACCTGCAGGAACTGGGGAGTATTCTGAAAGAATACGATGCGTTCTCCGTCGGCGAGATGCCGAGCGTGTATGACCCGGCCGAGATCCTGAATGCCGTTGGGTTCGAGAGGGGCGAGCTGGGGATGGCGTTTCAGTTTGAGATTATGGATTTGGATCATGGGGCGCGGGGGAAGTTTACGCCGGGGGAGTTTCGTCTGGATGCGTTGAAGTCTGTTGTTACGAAGTGGCAGTCGTTCATGTATGCGAATGGCGGGTGGAATGCGCTATACCTCGAGAACCACGACCAGGGGCGGAGTATCTCGCGCTTTGCGTCTGAGAAGCCGGAGTTCCGTGCGCTTTCGGGGAAGATGCTTGCGACCTTCTTGGGCTTGCAGAGCGGGACGCCGTTTATCTACCAGGGGCAGGAGATTGGGGTTGTCAATTTGCCGAAGACGTGGACGATTGACAACTACAGGGACCTCGAGGCGATTAATGTCTGGAACGAGTTGACAGCGGCTTTCCCTGGGGATACGGAGCTGCAGCAGCAGACCCTGAAGGAGCTCCGTCTCAAGTCGCGGGATAATGGGCGGCTGCCGATGCAGTGGGGACCCGGGAAGTATGCGGAGTTCTCGTCTGGGACTGTGGAGCCGTGGATTGGGGTTAACGATGACTATGACACGTGGAATGCGAGCTCGCAAGTATCTGACCCGGAGAGTGTGTTCAGCTATTGGGCGGGTATACTGAAGCTGCGCAAGGAGTTGGTCGATGTCTTTGTCTACGGGTCGTTTACGCTTATCGACAAGGATCATGAGGAGTTGTTTGTTTATACCAGGACTTTTGAGGATGCGACGGCTGTGGTTGTTACCAATTTCTCTGAGAAGGAGGTTGAATGGACCGTTCCAGCTGATGTATCCGCGGTTTTCAGCGAGGGAAGGTACCTCGTGGGCAACTATGAGAAGCGCAGCTTTGGAGGAGAGGCTATTTCCGTTAAGCCATTTGAGGCTTTCGTGGTATTGAAGGAAGGAACCAGGCTTCCGAACTAAAGCGGTCATCATATAACATAGCTATTATCATCATACACATCTCTGTTGCCCTCTCTTAATTCTTCTTCACCCTCAACCAATTCTGAAATAGCACGAAGCTCTGTAACCGGCTCGAGCAGCAGATTCGACTCGACCAATCTCTTGCGCACCCAATCCAGTCCCTCGCGATTCCCATTCAATCTCGCGAGGTAGCAGCAGAATTCATGCAAGACATGGCGAGCCTGAACAAACATTTCGGGAGTCAGCGAATGCACGCAGGTCATGACGTCAAGTAACGTATTCGTGATGTCGCATAATTTCGCTTGCTAGTGACTGATTAGCCCAGCCCTAACCAAGACCATGAAAGGAATGAGCGTCTGCTTACCATCCCAGGCCCATGCGCAACCAACGCATCAAACGAAACGCTCGAAATATCCCTGAGCGCATCCCTCGACACACGAGCCGGATACGTAAACGACATACTATCGTCGCCGCCCGGCTCGCTCGACAAGCTAACGTTACTCAGCGAAAGCTGCCAAACCAGCATGCGGAGCCAATGCTGCGTTATGGAGACGTCGCTCCGCTGTACTTCGTTCCACTCCAGCGGCCACTGCTCGTATCGCCGGAGCTCGTGCTGGATCCGGACCAGGATCTCCATGCTGTAGTTACTTGATGCTTCGGAGCCGACCAGCACGCCGTCGACGGATGCGAAGAGGTGCGTTAGGCTGTGGAAGGCTTGGAGGACCTGTGAGTTGTTCTGGCTTTCACGGGAGTCCTGCCGGGAAAGCGCGATCGATTTCGTCAGGCAGACCGGAGTCCCATGCTGCATCGCGTGTCCCCGCTCAGTCACATACAACAGCCAGAATGTGCGGCGCCGATAACTCTCCTCCTCCGGATCCAGTCCCCGATACGTCTCCTCCCTATCGAGCCCCGCCAATTGGCAGATCGACGCAGCTTCACGGAGTACAAACGAGGCAGTAAGACGCTTCCCTTTGGCTCCGTAGTAGAAATGCAGAAATAACGGGATCAGAATCGCTTCGATCGTGGAGCTCTCGCGGTATTCGTATTTCAGCCTGTATCGCTCGGATTCCGTCGCGAAGCGGTCAGTTAGGTCGTTGTAGGGCTCATGCTGGCTGCTGGACTTGAGTTGGAGCTGCGCGCCGGTCCCGGCACAGACTGCAAAAGCCAATGCAGCGGTTTCTGGATGGGTTTCGTCGGCTTGTAGAGCTGCGCTGAGTCTCGCTACGTCGATGACGGGCCATACCGGGTACATGCGGTCTCTGTATGTTTCGAGATATGCGAGTAGATCGTTCAGAGCAAAGGCTCGCACCCACTCCGGCGACGAGAGCGACGAGGAGGACGAGGAGGGATATCGTTCTAGCGGCGGTGATGTGGCTGGATTCTGACTTCGTCTAGTAGGACTAGCAGGAGCGGCAATCGTCTCCTTGCTCAAGCTCTCCAGCTGCTCAGATACACGCATCCGAGTCGCCCGACGCGGTCCCTTGGGTCCGGACTTTCTCGGTTGTTTCGCGTAGGAACAGTTGAACCCGGTTTTCGTGCAGGTCGGGCATGGCTGTTGGCCGGTGCATCGGACTTTGCGCAGGGCGCAGGCGTCGCAGGCTCGTGGTCTTGTCATAGAGCAGGTATATCTCTGAGACAGTGTAAATTGTGTTTGGATAGGAAATGGTGCTCGGGGAGATTTTCGGGGGGATTTCACCCCGCATGAATCGATCGTGGCCTGGCTCGCGAGTGCCACGTGGGGGCGTGGGATCGGAGTTACTCCAACTTGCTTCGGTGGTGCTCCGACGCACCTTGAGATTATCAAGGCATATAACCAATTTACTGCAGACACTGGAACAGCATCGCCGGGTGAATTGAGATGAATTTCGAAATCTGGCACTTTATGCTTTCCGCGGTAATAGCTCAGACTCGAAATCATTTTAGATTGCTTCATACAAGACTAGGTGAACCGTACATTGTGAGGTTGCCTTCTGGGGACGTGAATCCAGCAAAGGAATTACTTTGAATGCCTTGAAAGGCTCTATTGGATTTCTGTAGCAAAGTTGCAGAAGCCTGGATTGAAGAAAATACGCTACGGACAACGGCAGAGGCCTGCTCTAGAGTGCTAGCAGATGGAAAGCTTAAACAGGTGTGATTAGCGCTACTCACCCTAGAGAGCCGCTTCCAGGGATCGTTGCGACCTTGGAGGTTGTTAGCTTATGGAGACAGATGCAGTCTCTAATTAACCATGCACGACTGATTGGGTATTGCCAAAAAGAGCAATAGTACGGTGCTGCGCTGACGAGAAACACAAGGGATCCTTTAACTATTTACAGCTAGAAGTCAACACGACACTATACAAGTAGCAGTACACCAACTAACCCTACCAGCCCCAGCACCCATCCCCTCCCCTCCACTCTAGCCCCCCCACTCCCCTCCCCAAGCCCGGCAACCCCATCCCTCTCCCCAAACCCCAACGTCGCATTCCACTCAGGCACCCCCCTCCCAAGCAACAACCCATCCGACCTCTCGGCATCAACAACCCCCGAAAACACCAGCTGCCCACAATCTCATCCCCACCAGACCGACGCGCACTGAACGCCCCGGAAAACAGCACGTGCGCAAACTCGGTGCCGAACGAGCCGGAGACGGACGGGAGTCGCCTGAGCTCGCGCGTCACCCAATCGTAGACGATCTCGCTATCCATGCTGGACGGGCGCAGGTAGCCGCCGCTATACAGCGGGTCGTTGATCGACGACCGCGTGTTGCAGGTGTCTGTGACGTTGAAGGTGAAGTCTTGCCACCAGAGTGTGTCGTTTGTTGTGGCTGCGCCGGAGAAGCGGTAGTCGGTATTTGGGGTGGTTTCTGGTGTGCTGGAGGTTGTGTTGTCTGGTTTGGACATGTTGAGGCGCCAGGTTGGGCCGGTATCGAGGCTGTCCTGCGTTAGATGTGATTCACAGTTCTTTCCTAGGATAGCCATGATCCTATTCAAATAGCAGAAGCGAAAGAAAAAAGAAGAAAAAAACAAAAAAAAAAGATTAAGATCCATACCCCGACTCAGAAAGAATACTAAACGCTTCCTCACTCGTATAATTCTCCGTCCGCGGCAACCGCAGCTCATACGGCTTGGGCCAGACCTTGATATCGAGGAAGAACGGGTTCACGTGTGGCGCGAACTTTGGCGGCGGCAGCTTAAAGCCCGCCATGGCGTTCATCTCGACTTCGAACGTCTTGTTCTCATACTCGTCGCAGAGATAGGTGTCGACGTAGTCCTGGTACGGTGGCGGCGGGTTGTACACGGGGTGGATTCTGACTGTGAGCGTGCCGTTGTAGTAGCTGGGATCATGCATTAGTTTATTGTACGGAGCTATTATCTTCATCTTTTTTCGATATTATGTACAGCTTGCGGTAAACTTACGATCCAATCGAACTGTAGTACTGATACTGCAGGCCGGTGACGTTCGTCGGGCGTTCCGCAGCGCCTTCTTCATATCCGCCGATAGAGGCAAGCCCCGGTTGCGAAACAGCAGCCAAGGCCAGGAGCGTTGACCAGTGCATGTCGCGTGAGGTGGGTTCCTTAATCGTGTTTGGTATTGGAAGAGGAAAAAAAAAGGGCTTGGAAAGGGGAATTGGGCGCTTTAAGGTGTGGCCGCGGGTCCTGCCAAGGCCAATACGAGGTTGCATGAAGGGATCCGCATGAAGCCATTGGCCGACGGAGAGCTCGAGTCATGAAAATACGGAGGGTCAATCTCAAGGCAGGGCCCTATTGGGGGTTTATTTCGCGAGTTGAGGCTTGACGCTTGGCGAGGGGCCACTTCGCCGCTGTTGATCCTCACTTTTTTTTGTTCGCCGTCACACGACAGTATTATTTTTTGTTTTTTACATACACACCACGCGAAGATCTGCCTACTATGGGAACGACTAATTCCGCGTATGTCATGGGCGATATAACCTCATGGAGGGGCTCGTACATGATGCCGTAACAGGTTCCATGCCGGAATTGCGAAAGAGAGTTGGACCACGTCCAGACTAGATATGATAGT
The DNA here is from genome assembly GCA_025688815.1 of Aspergillus carlsbadensis. Classification (NCBI taxonomy): domain Eukaryota; kingdom Fungi; phylum Ascomycota; class Eurotiomycetes; order Eurotiales; family Aspergillaceae; genus Aspergillus; species Aspergillus carlsbadensis. The sequence continues at coordinate 185,575 of MU628215.1, read as the reverse complement.
GCCCGAAGCAAGGCTGACCAAGGTCCCGGAAACTAGGTCCACATTAGGTAGATCCCTGAAGGGCGTAATATGCTATCCCTAGGGACAGTTACTGCTGGCTGGTGATCTAGCAGGGAAAGCATATCGACAACAGATCCTCGGCGGGCTATGTTCTTTTGCAAATTGGATAGGATCAACCGGAGGCATGTTGTCTTTGTCAAGTGATGTTGCTGTTTTACCCTGGAGCTCTAATCAATATCAGATCCATACTGTCACTCAAGGTTGCCAGTAATAAAGCTATGGCAAGAGCTAGCATGCTATATACCTGCGCTCGTATAAATGGCCTGCACGGAGGTTTCCGTGCTTGGCCTGCTGGATAGTGTAAATCATATACAACTAGATGAAGGTGGCGCCCAATATTCTCTTCTATATACTGTACACGGGACTTATGTCCATTGTGAGTGGGTTATCCATAGAGTCTAATTAGACCTTCGAGCAAAAGAGGCCTTGTAGCCTATCCAACATCCCATACTTAAGCCGTACCCGTAAACATGCTTAGAAGTTGGATGTTGACGCGCTCAGTCGGTTCGCGTGTCTCCCAGTCGAATCCTTTGAAGTTTTCGAATCTCTCGTAGAACGTGTGCGGGGAATCACAGATGATACACCCCGATTCGACCCTCCTATCATGAGATCACTCGGATGCGTGGGATGTGGGCATGATATTCCAGAATCGCGGAGCCACACACTCCAAGGTGGACCGTTATCATGCCCTCCATGACATGAGGGCAGAGTCTGGTCTCCTCAAAACCGTACGAGGTGAAGCCTATACACCCATTGTCAATGATTCGAGTCAGGTTGGGTAGAGGCAGCGTGATCCGATCTCAATCCGGCTGCTGCATATCCCCGGGGCCAGTAGCCCAGCCAGTCATGCTCCGCCTGGGATGTCAGTCAGACTAAGCCGCCACGCTAGTACTGAGGCTCGCTGACGATGTAACTGTGCCCTGCACGTCAGGCACAGCTCGCCCACAGTTCACCGGCTCGCTTGTACTCTAGTAGCCGATAGCGGGAATCACAATAGCTCATAATATCAACAAGAAATGGCGCTAAAATTCCTAGAATTCATGATCGGGCCTATTCAATGCTCGATTACAGGGTTATGTATTCCCCCGAGGTAAGGGATCGATAATCCCAGGAGACACTCGGGAAATGTGCAGACAAGCTCCAAGTCGATCGTGTAGCTTAGATATCGCTAGATAAGCGGATACGCACCCTATGGTTGTACGTACTAGGCAGCAATTAGAGGTGGGTCGGCCAGGGGGCTTAGAGAGATAGGGCTAAACGTCCAGGCTTGGGGCGGATCTATCAGGTCAGGCATCCACTCTCAACTCTTTGTTCTTCCACCTTGGAAATCTGCCTGTTTAATGTAATATTATGGCTAAAGCGCAGGAACGCTATTTGGCAAGTCTTATAACAAAACATGTACTAGGTATAAGTTAAGCACTAGCACCACGAGGTAGATCCCCAAATCGCCATCCAAGGGAATCAAACAGTCAACCGTCCTACAAGTCCTTCTCCAACCGCACAACCTCCCCTATAACCCTTAGCACATCCTCACCAATCGCCTCCACCTTGACAAGCCCCAACGGCCGTCTCCCGCGTCCACATCCATACCCAAAGAACCGCTCAATAACCGCCTTGACACCCACAACACCGACCTTGCTAAGCGCCCAATCCGCATCACTCAGCTTCGCCTGAATACTCTGTGCGCCCTTCAGATCCCCATCCTCATACAACTGCAATAAGCGGACATGCAGCTTCGGCGCGATATTCGCGAGAGCAGCGATGATCCCGTGAGATCCAGCGACGAGGGCCGGGAGGAAGAAATCCGATTTGCCGCCGAAGGCCGCGAAGCCTCCTGCCCTGGCTCCTCCTCCTCCCCCTCCCCCTCCGATGGGTGCAAGCGTCGACGTGATGCGCTGCAATTTCCCAACATTCCCACATGTAAGCTTGCATCCGACGATGTTCGGCGACGTGTTCGCGAGACGGATTATGCTATCGCTGCTAATGTCGATGCCGGATGTTACGCCGGGGAAGTTGTAGATTAGGATTGGGAGCGGGGAAGACGTTGCGACCTGCGCTGGCATCAGTACATACATACTCACTTCCAAGGAAAGTCCGAAGCTTTAAAAGAGGGAAAGGAGTACAGACATCATGCAAAAACCCCTCCACAACAGCCGGATTCATAGCCGCAACCCAATAGCTCGGCGGAAGTACAAGCGCAAAATCCGCGCCTGCGTCCTTCGCCTCGGTAACATGCACCAGCGTCTCGCGCACACTCGGCGCGCCGCATCCAACAATCAGCTGGATGTCCGGGTAATTTAGTCCATTGAGGTGCTCGCGGATCGCGCGCACGAGCGTTCGCCGTTCGACGTGGTCGAGGTGCGGCGCTTCGCCGTTGCTTCCTTGCAGGACGAGGCCTGTTACTCCGCCGGCGGCCATTCGTGTTGCGTGGGTGAGTGTGCTCTGCAGGTCGATGGATTCGTCGGGGTTGAAGAAGGTTACCAGTGGGGTGTAGATGCCCTTTCGGGGGATCGGGGTGGGGGTGGAGGATGTCATTTTCGATAGTCGGTGGTATGGGAATGGGAGAGGGGAGTGTTGTCTGGGCCAAGAGCAATATTGTCAGTTATTGACTAGTCGATGAGGTTTCTATATAGTTCTTGTGGGTTTATTGTTGGAGTTGGAGCTCAATCCCGCCCAGTGGAGCTCCACATCTATACAAACCCTTAAAATCTCCAAATCGAAAACATCACGAGCAACACCACAAAATAATCCCCCTCCACAGCCAACGTATACCACCATCAATTCCAAATCAATCCTCAACAACCGAAAGAAAATACGCAAAATGACATCCTTATTCTCAAAAGTCCCCTACACACCCCCAGATGCAATCTTCGAACTAACAAAAACCTACAACGCGGACCTCTCCCCCCAAAAAGTGAACCTGGGACAGGGCACATACAAAGACGAGAACGGACAGCCCTGGATCCTCCCCGCCGTCGCCGCGGCAAAGGAGAAGATTCGCGGTGCGAACCATGAGTATCTGCCGATCCTGGGGCTTCCGGAGTTTCGGGCACGGGCTGTGGAGTTGTTGTTCGGGGGGGATGCGGATGTAATTCGGCAGGGAAGGGTATGGCCATTGCATTTGATGTTGATTTGAGTCCAATTCAGTTCTTTTCCTTCTTTTTGAACTTCTTGGGACTTTGGAGTATATGTCTGATACACGTTTAGGTCGCATCCTGCCAAGCCCTCTCAGGAACAGGCGCGCTACACACAGCGGGGACAATGCTCTACAGAGCAACTCAAACATCCGGAGGAACCGTTCCAACAGTTTACATCACAAACCCGAGCTGGTCGAACCACCGACAGGTCTTTGAATCCATCGGCTTCCCCGTGCGCGAATTCAACTACACCACAGTGGATAACAGCGGGGTAGATATGGAGTCCATTACAGAAACCCTATCTCAGGCTCCGCCGCACTCGATCTTTGTGTTTCATGCCAGCGCGCATAACCCCAGTGGTTGGGATCCAACGGTCGAGCAATGGAAAGCCATTGGGAAGATTGTTAAAGAGCGAACCCTCTTCCCTATCTTCGATGCTGCATACCTCGGCATGACCTCGGGAGATTTTAACACAGACGCCTGGGCCCTCCGATATTTCATCAACGAGCTAAACCTCGAAGCAGCCGTGTGTCTCTCCTTCGCGAAGAGTATGGGCCTATACGGCGAACGGATCGGTCTCTGCGCCTTTGTGACCGCCTCTAGAACAACAGCTGCAGCGGTGGAGTCAACGCTTGCGCAGCTGATCCGCGTGGAGATCTCGAATCCGCCGGCGTTTGGGGCAAGGGTTGTGGCGGCTGTTTTGGGGGATGTAGGGTTGAGGGAGGAGTGGAACGTGAATTTGAGGACTATGAGTGCGAGGATTCGAGGGATGAGGGGGGCGTTGTATGAGGGGTTAGTGGAATTCGGTAAGTCCGCCCATTTGTTTTTGGCGTTATTGTGTTCTGAATGATTCTGCAGAAGGGGGAGTTGCTAATGAGCGATGCGTATTCACAGGTACACCGGGGGAATGGAGAAGCATCACGGAGCAGAAGGGCATGTTCTGTATCCTCGGGTTGAGCTTGGAGGAGGTGTTGCATTTGCGCGGTAAGGCCCTATCCATTCCGTTATCCTGCGGTGCTTCCGTGATAAGTATGGATCGAGAGCCTAATAAGTTCTTCCTGCAGGAAAATACCATATCTACATGGCTGACAGCTCAAGAGTCTCAATCGCCGGGTTGAATCCGGGAAACGTACGATATGTGGCGGAGTGCATTGATAAGACTGTCAGGGAGTTCCGGGGGAAGAAGTAGGATGGAATACCTCTATCTATAGTTAGCTGGGAAATACATATCTTCATCTGAACTTTCAGAGTACAGTAGATACAATCGCTCGTGGTACATGCAAGACGAGGAGACTCGGTATCTTCACTTTGTAGGCAATGTAGCCCTCGTATACAAATCCAGGCTTCATACTTCGCACCGGAACTAACGCTTCATGTTCGAAGAATAAAGATCGCCCTTGCTACTCCGAGGTCATGTCGAATCTGCGGTCGGGGATACTCACAAGGTATGTAGTGGAGGTGGAGGTGGATCAGTGTGGACCAGGAGTTCCCTCCGATTAGGGCTGGCTTCGTCCGCGGACATCGCAGCGAAATCGGTCGCACCGGCCTTGTGCCCGAGCACCGCGAGGATAAGTATAGCCCTATAACAATGGATATAGTATACACAATCCAGCGGCAAAAACGATCTATTCATCCAACAACCACCCAAACCACCCATCATGACCCCCAACCCCAAAATCGCCTTCATCGGCCTCGGCGCCATGGGACTGGGCATGGCCCTGCACCTGCTCGAAGAAGGGTATATTGTCAGTGGCTTCGACGTGAACCCCAAGTCCCTTGAAGCCCTAACGCAAAAGGGCGGAATTGCTTCCACAAGTCCGCGCGATTGTGCGGTCGACGCCTCGTTCCTTATCTGCATGGTCGCCAACGCTGCGCAGACGGATGAAGTCCTCTTTGCGGATTCTACGGGGGGTGTGTTTGGTCTGCCGAAGAATGCGACTGTCATTCTGTGTTCGACTGTGCCTCCTGCCTTCCCTAGGACGGTCGAGGAACGGTTCCGCGATGCATTCGCGAGACCAGACATCGGCGTCATCGATTGTCCCGTTTCAGGCGGGACGGTGCGTGCCGCGCAGGGCACGCTAACAATCCTCTCCTCCGGCGCCCCCGAAGCCCTGCAAACAGCCGAACCCATCCTCAACTCAATATCCTCGACGCAGTACGTAATCAACGGCGGCCTCGGCAGCGCAAATAAAGTCAAGCTCGTGAACCAGCATCTCGCGGGCGTGCATATCGCCGCTGCTGCGGAAGCGATGGGTCTAATCGCGAGTCTGGGGTTGAATACGAAGGCTTTCCATGATGATGTTATCGGGGGTGCGGCGACGAGCTGGATGTTTGAGAATCGCGTCCCGCATATGCTTGCCGATGATTGGACGGCGTATTCTGCGCTGGGGATTTTCGTTAAGGATATGGTATGCCATCTATACCAGAGTACCGTACCTTCATTGGGTTCGGTTCTGCTAACGCTTTGCTCAAGGGTATTGTTACGACGGAGGGCCTGAACCAGAATATCCCCCTCTGGCTCGCTTCCTCGGCCGAGCAGCTGTATCTCCTCGGTGCGCAGATGGGGTATGACCGGGAAGACGACTCGGGTGTTGTGCGAGTATTCCTGCCAAAGAGTCCCCCGCTCGTCTCTACTTTGTCGCAGACGGCGCGGGATCCGGATGATGCGACCATGTTTGAACAGGTCAAGAGTATGCTTGAGATTGTCCATACCGTTGCAGCGATCGAGGCTCTGGCGTTAGGGGACAGTCTCGGGTTATCGGCTGGTGAGCTGGTGTCTATTATCTCCAACGCTGCTGGGGCGAGTGAGGCCTTTAGAGCTGTTGCTCCGCTGGTTGTTGTGGGTGATTTCAGCTCGGGTCCTACCATTGCAGAGACGAGGGAGAAGCTTGTAAGTTCCCGTTCCAGGCTTCATATTGACGGCGCTGACATCTGTCATAGAAAGAGATCGTGCTAGTAGCCAAACGCCTCCGCTACCCCCTCCACCTCGCCGCAACGGCCCTAACCCTCTACGACCTCGCCCTGGTCCACGATCTCGGAAATCAAGGAAACGCCGCACTCTCCAAACTCTGGACGGAGCCATCATCGAGGGAACATACAAAACGGGAACCGACAAAATACCCCACACTCCCCAAATCGTCAACATTCGCATCCCTCCCTCCCGTCATACACAGCACAGAACACCTCCTCGAGAAAATCCAATCCAGGCTTCGCCAAACAAACACGAAGCTCGTTATCCTAGACGACGATCCCACGGGGACACAGACATGCCACGATATCAATGTCCTAACGATGTGGGACGTCGACCTCCTCGTGGCGGAATTCAACTCGGATTCGAAGGGGTTCTTTATTCTCACGAATACTCGTGCGCTACCACCACCCGAGGCGCGCGTTCTCGTCTCAACGATCCTGCACAACGTGTCTCAGGCAGCTTCACTAACGAACCGGAAATTTGAGGTAGTCCTGCGCAGCGACTCGACGCTCCGCGGACATTTCCTTCTGGAGCTTGAGTCTCACATCGAGAGCATCGGGTCACCAGATGCATGGATCTTCGCGCCGTTCTTCGAGCCCGGTGGAAGATTCACCATCGGTGATGTTCACTACGTGGCGGAAGATGATAGTCTTGTTCCCGCTGCTGAGACCCCGTTTGCCTCGGATAGGACGTTTGGATATAAGTCTTCGAACCTCAAAGAATATGCTCTTGAAAAGGCTGGAGGAAGATTCACTTCACGGGATGTCGTATCTGTAACCCTGGAGGATCTTAGGCTTGGTGGGATTGAGGCTGTAGAGGAGAAGTTGCGGTCCGCCCCGAAGGGGGGGATTGTGGTTATAAATGCAACGAGGGATGAGGATATGTTGGTGTTTTGTTTGGCGTTGCTTGATGGTATGCTAACTTCCCGACTTACGATGCCGCCCTACTATCTGTGTAGAAGAAGCTGACGAATCTACAGTCCAAAAGAAGCATAACCTTCGCTTCGGATACCGAACAGGCGCATCGTTCGTGTCCAGCCGCCTGGGAATCCCACGCAAGGATCCGATCAAGCCCAGCCAGCTGCAACTCGCTGTGCCGACCGGTACTCCTCAGACTGGTGGTCTCATCGTCGCAGGTTCATACGTTCCGAAATCCTCTCGCCAGCTCGAGACACTGATCCGTCGACGCGGATCGGCGCTTGAAGTCCTGATCGTCGATGTCCCAGCGCTGTTGTCCGAAGCTGCAAACCAACCGGATATTGCGACGACGTTGCAGAACTCAACTGCCCTCCGAACGATCATCGATCAAGCTTCAAGCACCCTACAAGCAGGAAAAGACGTCCTGGTTATGACAAGCCGCGAGCTAATAACAGTCGACACTGTTTCCTCTCCATCGGACCCGTCCACAGCGTCTCAGAAGCTAACAAACCTCTCAATAAACACCCTCGTCGCGCAATCCCTCGTGCGCATTCTCCGCAGCTTGGCAATCCGGCCCCGGTACCTGTTAGCAAAAGGTGGGGTGACGTCCTCCGACGCCGCGACGGCCGGTGTAGGAATCAAGCGTGGGAAAGTGCTGGGCCAGGCCGCGCCGGGTGTGCCGATTTGGTGGGCTGAGAGGGATGAGGATTCGAAGGGTGCCTTGGAGGGAGGACGGGAGGTGAAGTGGACGAAGCTGCCGCTTATTGTTTTTCCGGGGAATGTGGGGGATGAGGGGACTTTGGCGGATGTTGTGGATGGGTGGGCGGTGGTGTAGATTGGAGCACCTTGAGGAATACCTTGAGACAATGGACCTTTGATGTAAACCAGGCACCGTAAGAGAAGACCTGATGATATACAGAACGGGTGGTATCGCGTAAGATATCCTGTAGTGATAGTACAGACGAAGGCAAGGGGGATGTCGGTCGATGCAGAGGCTGTGGGCCAGAAAGGCTGTTATCAAGGTTGTTGGCGACCCTTCGCCCCCTAACAGCACCTAAAGTACGGAAATGTGGTGAGGGTGGGATTAGCAAAGCGCGGCAGGCGCAGAGCTCTAGCTAGCGAGTACGATTCCTTCTTGCCTTGCATGATAGTACCACGGCCCGTGGTTAGGTAGCAATCGTCGAGACTGAAGTCTAGCCTCCAGCACTATTTTGATTCCCTTGCCATGACCCCGGTGTGATGGAGATACTTAAGAGCAAACAGTATATAAAGACAGATTTAGCAAGTTTCTATATATACAGCAACTACTCATTCCCCTTCCTACTGTTCGCATTCCAAAACTCCAACCCCGCCTCCTGCCTCGCAGTCCCATACATCGCCGCACTGTCCAAACACTCCCCAGCAAACTCCCTCGCCCTACTCAACCGCTCATACGCGACCTCCGTCGTCGGAAGTCTCGTCCCACTCGCCTTCGCAATGCTAAGCGCATGTCTCATATCCTTGCACGCAAGGGCGGCCGCGAACCCGGGCCCCTGTTCCAGCGGCGGTGCGTACGATCCGCTAGTTATACGCGCGGAGTAGCTCTCCAGCACAGGACCGAACATGTTACCGACGAACTCTTCAAGCTGCGCGGAGCCGAGTGAAGTCTTTTCCGCGAAGACGTGCGCTTCGGAGAGAACTTCCATGAAGCTTATTACGAGGATGTTTCTGGGTTTTACAAAGTGAGTGGGTGGTGCGGAAGGGATTTAGGATGGGGGGCGCACCCGCAGATCTTGAGGAGACTGGATTTCCGCACGTCTTCGCCCATATTTATGATGCTGCGGCCCATGACGTCTAGAATAAAGGGCTTCACGGTTTCTAGGGCTGAGGACGGCCCGGCCATCGCGAAGATCAGCTTCCCTGCTGCTGCGACGGGGCTGGCGCCGAAGACGGGGGAAGCGATAAATGTTGCGCCCTTTTCGGCGAGGCGTTCTGCCGCGGACGCGGAGGTGTCTGGGTGGATGGTGGAGGTGTCGATAAATATTTTACCTTTTAGAGAGGCGCTGCTGTTTAGGGCTTTTGACAGGAGGCCATTGAGAACCTCATCGTTTGAAATCTGTGGCGGTCAGCATCTGCAAGCATTATGGTGATGGTAGGCACGGACCATGGTGAAAATGATATCGCAACCCTGAACGAGTGCTTCGAAATCCTGTTCAGGAATAGCCCCTGCATCTTGTAGAAGCTGTCCCTTTGCTAAGCTGCGGTTGCTGTAGCGGAGAGGTGGTCCACCTTGGGATTGGAGGTGTTTCTGCAAATTGAGGGCCATCCCCAAACCCATTGAGCCGAGGCCGAACTGTCAGCTGGTTAGCACGGACTCAGGGGAAATGAATAGAAAGTTCAGACGCACCCATCCGATTTGTTGAAGCATAGCGCTAAGTGTTATCAGAGTCGAAAACAAATCGCACGCGATAATCTGAGCCGACCGTATCTGTCAACGCCCTCAGTATGTTAGCGGTAATTAATATAGCGAGTAATGGATCCAAATTGCGGGACTTGATGCGTGGCTGGAAAACACATGTGGAGCTCCACCACCTTATCACGTAGGTAATTGCGTCCACAAATATTTGGAGAAGTGCGGGGAATTTGGAGCACATCGGAGGCATGGAAAGACGTACTGCAACGTATCCTCAAGCCAACGCTGTAGTCGGCTGTCCACTCGCTAAGACTTCGTCCACAACAGTCGCCATCGAGGACCCGATATTCCAGAGATACCGATCTCTACATGCGCGCTGCAGCAGAGAGACAAATAGTATCTCGCCCTGGTCAAGTAGACTGACAAAGCTGTCGCGGTCCATCGACCAAATGCGATGATCACGCGCTCCCATTTCATTTCCCTCGCCCTTCAAGCACAGAAATATCGATTCCATCAGCGTGTTGAAGATCAGCATGCACGACTCGGAGGTGCGAGGGAGCTCGTTGAAGGTGTCCAGGTGGTTCTGGATATCCTTCCCTGCTCGCCGTAAGGCTGCCCAGATGCACAGCAGAATCCCGTAGCTAGCAGCTGTCACCCACGGCGAGTCACGGAAAGCATTTTCGCCTTCTTCGCCGGCGATACGCGTCAGTGCGGTGGCGAGATCATTGAGGACAGCGAGTATGCCTTCGTCTCCCCATAGGTGAGGGGGAAGTAAAGGGGCTGATCGCCGGACGGAGACGTAGTTGCCTAATGTGAGGTGTGTTGAAGTTGCCAACCCTGCAATCACGCTGTTGTCGACAATACCTCCTATCAGAAGATGGTCTGGTCTGCAGAGGCTTATCTTTGCCGAGCAATGCAGGATGTCGACGGACCTCCACAGCAGAAATTGTGGACTTTCTGTCGTGTAGGCTTGGTCTTTGACGATTCTCGATATTACCCGCATTGCACTGTATATCTGTTTGTTTTGCGCTTGAGTGAGGATGTGGAACGCCGACGGATCTGAGGCGCTTGGGGGTAGCTGGTAGTAGCAGCGTGTAAAGTCCCTAACGAGGGTGTTGATGTTGATTAGAATGCACAACGTCGTGAACGGCGACGCGTTGAGAGCAGCGAGAAGTTCAGGACTCGGCGACTGAGACATGAGCTGTTGTGTGGCTATCGAGAGCGAGGCTGTTGCGATACCACGAGGACCGCACAAGTAATTTTCTGGTGCCATCCCAAAGTGCTCTGTCACTCTCTGAGTCCAGATTTGGGGATTCTTGGACTCCCACAGATCGGCAGGAAAAGGAAGCTCCCACCCAAATTCCATGGGCGAGATCAATGGTCGAATGTTGGCAGGAGAAAGTATCTGCGAGTCTAGGAATATGAGCGTGTACAATGCCACCTTTAATGACTCGACGCTAATATATGACATCCACCGTGTATATGGAGTCTTCGCACCATCCATCATTCCGTCGGCTTGAGACGCCCAGGAGAGCGAATCTGGCATGGCGATTCCTTGCCGGAGTAATCCGAGGTCGCGCGCGGCCTATACACATAATTAGAGACTGGTCAAGGTTGCTAGAACTAGAATCAACAGGACGTTCTAACATCAACGACAATCCGGAGCATTTTTTTCGATTCCTCAAAATCCGGCGTGTCGCTTAGGTATGCTCCGTAGATAACATGGAGCAGGCATGTTTGTAGAACCCAGGTTTTCCGCATTTCACTGTAGTCAGCAGCGATCTAGATGCCCGATTAGCATGTCTTCGGCTGTTTGTGCGACGGGAAACTAACCAAGCGCTGAATGTCTGTGTTCCCACGTCTCCAAGTATCTCGACGCCATTGTTCGGCTGTTCCTGTCATGTTAGGATCGTACGGCTGCGCTGCGTACAAGCTGCCAATCACGGCTACAATGTTCACCAGTAGCTCAGGGGCCGATGACGTAGTAAAAGTAGGCCGATGCAGTAGAGGGAGAGAAGCGTGAAAGTTCTCAAAATAGACCTTGACGTATATTACAGTACTCTCTCCGTTAACTCTGTTGGTCAGTAAGCATCAGTGTGTGGGGGAAGGAGCGAAAGGAGGCAAGCTAACGCACATTGAAGACGGCGAACCTGAATAAGCCTGCGGACTCTCGTTAGTGAGACTAATATGCTCTGTCGGCCAGGCAGTTTCGGACACCACGAGCGTGCTAGCCTGTATATGCGGGGTTAGATCGGCCATCACAGGAGGGCTGTCGTCCGAGTCTGGTTGGTATCTCTGGGATGCGAGCAGTCGACAGCGATCGCTGTGTCGTTTGAAAACGTCACTAAGACGGGGCTTAGTACAGTGACGCACGCGGATAAACCTGGGACCGGAAGAACGACTCAGAGGCCTTTAAAGACCTCCACGGGGCATGCATCGAGTTATCACCCGAGGGTGGAGACTGACCTCCGCGAGAAGCGAGCATGGCACCCGGCACATTCGAACGGCTTGCGAGTATTTCCGTTGTGTCCTAAAGCAGGTCAATCAAAGGCCGAGATGCAGTTGCCAAGAGGCATGAGCTAAGACCTACTCGCTCGCTTGTGCCTTTGGAGGTTTTCCTGGAGAGATCAGCAAGTAGACGGGAGGGATAACCTGCAGGCGAAACTCACACTCCGCGTGAATGATTTGGAGCATTCACTGCAAGAGAACGGGCGGTAAGAATCCAACTCTGTTGTGTCGGCCATCGCAGTGCGATTCTTGGAGTCTGCAGAACGTAGGATGGCGGATGATGAGTCCCGAAGAGGAATAACACGCGACAACTTGCAGGTGGAAGCCTCGTGGGAGCGAGTTGGAGATCTATCTCGGTCACGTGGCGTCTCCCCCCACTTTGCCTCCAATTGCTCCATGAATCATGATCATTGGGATTCACTACTTGTACAACGTATTGCAAGGGGCATGTTTTATTTGGAGAGATTCACCTATCACGCGGATGCTAATAAAGTCCCTCGGACAGGTAATTAACTTGGTGGGTTAATGCGTAGATACATCTAACATATCGAAATATATAGTTGCTTAACCTAATGCCTACTCGTACTGTGTTCAAAGACTTGAGGATCTAGGATGTAATGAAATTCAATTGAAGTCACGCCGTAGCCGATACACCGATAGTAAGAAGGATGTTGAAGCTGAAGAGGTTCCGTAGCGAGAAGCGGTTCTTGTGGAGGTTCCCAAGCGGTCCTTCGCTCCTTCCTCAACAATACCAACAGTGAGTCTAAACCTGCTCTGCCAGCTCCCTGGCACCCCCAACACTCCCACTAGCAACACCTACGAACTCAAAGTCCGACGCCTTAGCTGTCGACTCACCGACGCCCTTCCCCCTTCCAGCCCTCCCATAACCACCACCCCCAGGTGTCTCAATGACCATTCTATCCCCGGCCGCAACGGGCACAGAGCCCTTCCCACCAACCATAACAGTTCTTTCCTCATTCCCTCTAATCCACGTATTCCTCCCCCGTCCTCCATCCTGCCCACCAGCCATCCCATACGGCGCAAAGCTCCTTCGCTCAGAGAGAATCGACGCCTGCATCGGGACCCGGAACTCGACGTCACGGACAACACCCTCTCCACCACGATACTCGCCTTCTCCAGCACTGCCCTCGCGGAACATGAACCTTCGCAGGACAACAGGATACCGTCTTTCCAGCGACTCGGGATCCGTAATCCTCGTATTCGTCATATTCGTATGCACGCCGCTCGTTCCATTCCAGGACGGCCCCGCACCACTCCCGCCAGCGATTGTCTCGTAGTACCCGAAACTGTTCTCGCCGGCGCCGTCGATGCCAAAGGTGAAGTTGTTCATGCAGCCCTGGGACGCTGCGCAGACGCGGAAGGCTTTGAAGATTACGTCGACGAGGCGTTGTGAAGTGAGCACATTGCCTGCGCAGACGGCGGCGGTCGGGGAGGGGTTTAAGAGGGAGGATGGTGGGATCTTTAGCGTTATGGGCGCCATGCAGCCGTGGTTGAGGGGAATGTCGGAGGAGACCATGCAGCGAAGGGCGAAGATTACGGCCGCATTTGTTATTGCCATTGGAGCGTTCCAGTTTCCTTGTTTTTGTCAGTTAAATGTGCTCTGAGAAACAGGTGTTAGCGGGAAATAGAAGGTGTGCGTACCGTAGACCTCCGGGCCTGTCCCTGTAAAGTTAAACGTAGCGGAACCATCATCCTCGTTGATCGAAACTTGCAGCTGAATCGGAGTGCCGTCATCCATGTAATCGACCGCAGAGACCTGGTTGCTGTTAAACCTCTTCGCGATATTCTTGAACATGTTTCTGGTTGCGAGCTCAGCAGAGTCTTGGATCGCTTTCATGTACATCTGTTCACCCCAGTTAGCCCCATTTTGCTAGTGATGGATAGCCGAGAAACCCACCTGAACCACATCCATCGTATACTCCTTGATCAGCTGCCTAACCAGACGGATACCACAGTAATTGGCCGCAGCTTGCGCCTTGATATCCGTGACGTTATCCTGGAAGCATCGCGAGCCGCTTGAGCCTGGATATTTGGCTGGTTCGTCGCAGAGAATGTGCTGCAGCGCGTCCTCTGCGAACTTTCCATCTCGCACAAGCAGAAAGGATTCGAAAAGAGCGCCCTCTTCCCAGAGGTTTTTAGATGATGGGGGCATGGAACCTGGGAGGATTCCACCGACCTAAACATGTGTCAGAGATAATAGTATGAAACAATTAATGGGGTCCTACATCAGCATGATGTCCACGCGAGGCAGTCCAGAAGATAATCTCCTTGCCCTGTGCGTCAAAGACAGGCGTGATCACAGTCAAGTCTGGAAGGTGTACTCCACCAAAAGCTGGATATTTATCGGGTCAGTCACCAAATCCACATCAAGACTATCAAAAGAATAATTGTCTCACCAGGCGAATTTGAAAGCAACGCATCTCCATCCCTCAGCTTCCCCCTCCACCTCTCAATCTGACTCTTGACTGCAAACCCCATACTCCCAATCATAGCCGGCACATGCGGCGCATTCGCAACGAGCGACCCATCCGGCGAGAAAATCGCACAGCTAAAGTCCAGGCGCTCTTTGATATTAGCGCTGACGCTGACGTTCTGCAAGACCCGGCCCATTTGCTCGGCGATCCCGTAGAAGCGGTGTCGGAAGACGGATAGTTGCACGGGGTCGATGACCGTCGCGCTGACGGACTTTGCTTCTGATCCGATCTCGAGGATGAGCATGTCTTTTGTTGCGGTTGCGGTGCATTTCGGGCTGATTACGATTGTTTGTGTGTTATCGACGACTAGGGCTGGGCCTGGGATTGTCGAGCCCAGGAGGAGGGAAGGGAGGAGGTAGACGGGTGCATCGACCCAGCCGAGGGTGTTGAAGTAGACGCGCTTTGTTGAGTTTGGGGTTGGTGCTGGTGCTTTGCTGATGTTTTCGATCTTCTCTAGCGATTCCGGACGTTCGCCGGCGAAAAGGTTCCTCCCGACAGCGCGGACTCGAATGCTATCGATGATGATGGCGCGGTTGACAGGCGTGAATCCGAATTGCTGGTGATGGGCATCTACAAATGATTCCTTCGCATCGGCGCCGTCCTGGACAGCAATCATCATCGCGGTCTCACTGCCGTCGTACCTCATACAGAGATATTTATGTCCCTCGACGCACGAAAATCGATCCATCGACGAATGATTTTGCGTGGTTTGTGCCAGCCTCTCCAGGTCGACTTCGATGACGTCCTTGCTGGTCTCGGAATACACTTTGGCGCATGGTCTTTCCTCTTCGTGGACAATATCGGCGAGCCCAATACCATACGCGGAGAGGATGGAAGAGTACTTGTGAATCAAGACGCGCCGGATCCCAAGGGTCTCAGCGATAGCGCAGGCGTGTTGTCCGCCAGCACCGCCGAAAGAGGCAAGGTGGTGCTTTGCGGCGTCGTGGCCTCGCCCTTCGGTCAGACTCCGGATGGGTCCACACATGGCGGAGTTGGCGACTTGGAGAAATCTGAACTTGTCAGTCGACTATCGCCGGCATGTTGAGAATCAGTCGTGCATACTAACCCATCTGCAACCTCATACCAAGCCAACGACTTGCCTGTATCCCGATTGATAATCTCCGTCAACTCCTTGAACTTGGTCAGCACAATCTCGGTATCAAGCGGCTCGTTCTCACTGGGCCCGAACACAGACGGAAAGTGTTCTGGTATCAGTCGCCCGAGAGCCAGGTTAGCATCCGTCACTGTCAGCGGTCCTCCTTTTCGATAACATGCCGGCCCGGGATGTGACGAAGCACTCTCAGGACCCACGGCCATGAGGGAGTCTCGCCACGCCAGTATACTTCCACCGCCTGCAGCAATAGTGTTGACGTTCAGTTGCGGCGCCTGGATGGGTATACCTGCCGTTGTAGTCTCAAAAATGTGATCAAATTGTCCATCATAGCGGCTCACATCCGTGCTGGTCCCGCCCATGTCGAATCCGATGATAGGGACTTGGGTCTCTGGGTCGTAAGACGTGCGCGCAAAACCGACGACTCCACCTGCAGGGCCAGAGAGAATTGCATGGAGGCCTGATAACTCCGCAGCAGGAACGAGACCGCCATCTGACTGCATGAACTCGAGTTTTGTGTGCCCGCTGTCGATCGTTGGGAAGCTCGCGCTGAATTGTGCGAGATACCTCTCGATTGTCGGAGTGAGGTAGGCGTCGATGACAGAAGAGTTTCCTCGAGGGACAATCTTCGATCGTTGAGAGATTTGATGTGAGAGTGTTACATGCTCAAATCCAATATCTTTTGCGAGGTCGTGGACCAGGAGCTCATGTGTAGGGAAGATGTACGAGTGCATAAAGCAGACGGCAATCGATCGGAAGCCTTCACCGTAGATTCGCTGCAGGTACGCTCGAGTGGTTTCGAGATCCAGCTGTTGGATGACCTGGACGGTTTCCCCAGATGTTCCTTCCACAGTTTTCACCGGTTCTGGATGCTCAAGCTTGAGGTTCCTAAGATGTGAATCGCTACATTGTGCCAGGACAACTCGCTCGAGGACTTCGAACACGTCGGAGAATAAGGGCTGAGGCCGTCGAATAGCGAGATCAAACATGTACGGCCGAGATTGGTTTCCGATCTGGAGAATGTCTTTGAAGCCGGCCGTCACAAGAAACGCCGTCCGCTCGCCTTTCCGCTCGAGAAGCGCGTTGGTCGCGACCGTTGTGCCCATGCGAATCCATTCTGCGACTGTCAGACTAAAACAATTACCTTCCAGCAGCAAGCTTGTCCACTCACCAACATCTTTGAGGTCTAACTCGGACCCGCGAGGGATCGGTGTTCTGTAGAATTTCTCTAACACACGTCGGATAGCCTCTGTAGGCGCATCGGGGTAATTTATGGTGTCGACAGAGAGAATCTTGACGACGATATCATCTTGTCCTTGAACGCGACAAACACAATCGGTAAATGTTCCACCTCGATCTGCGCTTGTCAGTCAGAGATGCGAATTCAGAATCGACAAAACACCTCACCAATCGAGATCTTCAAGGGTCGCTCAGCATGGATTCCTGGCATCTTGGTTCGCTTGACTTGGCTCAGAGGACATGTCGACCCCAAGGCTCATCGATGGGCCCATATTTAATCCAGTGACGCTGTCCATTTCGTGGCGATGCTCTATCTCCAATTGTTGGAGCTGAAGGTGAGTTGGAAGAGGGGGAGAGGGAAAGTGGACATGGAGCTGTTTTAGCGGCGGTGGAGCTCCACCGCTCCGCAACACCTCCAACTGCGCAGGCGTCGTGCCAACTGGAATCAACCACACTCGCGATCATGTCCATCTCGGTACAGGAGATAGAAATAGGCATCATGCAGTCAAATACTCAGCGACCAATTCCTCAATTGTCTCGTACAAGTCCCCCTTACAGCTCATCCCCGCATCCAAACCGCGACCATGGGCTCCCTCGGCATCAGCGACCTCTCTCCCTCCTCCGAGTACTCGATCCTCGAAGAAACAAGCCGACTAGGTCGCAAAATCCGCATCATTGTTATTGGTTGCGGCGCAAGTGCAATCAACTTCGCCCATGAAGTCGACACGAGCTCTCTCGATCTCGAACTTGTCTGCTACGACAAGAACCCCTCGATTGGCGGCACTTGGTATGAAAACAAGTACCCAGGGTGTGGGTGTGATATCCCCTCGATCAATTATCAGTTCTCGTGGGCGCCGTCGTCGCATTGGTCGTCTTTGTATGTTGAATTCTGTTCTATTGGGAGAATTGGGAGAGTACTGATATGCGCTGATAGCTACTCGAGCGCCTCGGAGATCTTAAGCTATTTCAAGTCCGTTGCGCAGGACTACGGTCTTATGAAGTACATGAACCTCAACTCGAAAGTCGTCGATGCGCGATGGTCCGAAGAAGAGCGGAAGTGGCACATTCAAGTGCAAAAGACAGACTTGGATGCGATCTTCACGGATACGGCTGATATTCTGATCAACGCCAGTGGTGTTCTTAAGTACGAGCGCACCCAAAAACAAAAGCAACTTCTGTACCAATCAATACTAACAGATCCTACTTACAGCAAGTGGAAATGGCCCGCCATCCCCAACCACGAAGCCTTCCAGGGCCCAATGCTGCACAGCGCAAACTGGGACGACAGCATCCAGCTCGAGGGCAAGCGCGTCGGTGTTATCGGCTCTGGCTCATCGGCCGTCCAGATTGTCCCGAATATCCAGCCGCTCGTCTCGTCACTCAAGTGCTTTATCCGGAGTCAGTCGTGGGTTACTGCGAGCTTTGGACAGCGGTTCGCTGGCAAGGGAGGGACGAATTTCAAGTGTAAGCGATTACGTCTATTCGCCAGGGAAGGTGAACACAACTCTAACTGCTGTGATTCAACTAGACAACGAAAAGCAAAAGGAGATCCTCCGGACAGACCCGGCGAGATATCTAGCATACCGCAAGAAAATCGAATCAGAGCTCAACTCGCGGTTCCGGTTTATCCTGAATGGCTCGCAGGAGCAGGCGGAGGCAAGGGCTGTCAGTGCACACACATATATCCCCCTATCACACAGACTATGCCAAAACTAACTATCATTTATCTCTCAGGCCGCCGAACGCGACATGCGCACACGCCTCGCCAAAAAGCCCGAAATCGCCGACCTGATCGTGCCCAAGAACTTCGCCGTCGGCTGCCGTCGCCCCACGCCCGGAGCCGGGTACCTCGAAGCACTCTGCGAGGATAATGTGTCTGTGGTCTCGTCGAGCATCGAGGGATTCACAACCAGGGGTATCCGCACAGCCGATGGCGTCGAGCACGAGTTCGACGTGATTGTCTGCGCTACGGGTTTTGATGTTAGCTGGAAGCCCTCGTACCCGACTATTGGCAGGGAGGGTCGGAGCCTCAGCAAAGAGTGGGCGGATATGCCGAATACGTATCTGTCTATCACTGTGCCGCATTTTCCGAATTACTTGAGCAAGTCTCCATTTACCTCTCCTATCTGGACCTTTACAAAGGTGGGCATAAGCTAATAGAGATTTGTAGTCTTCAACGGCCCCTACGGCCCATACGGACACGGCAGCTTCCTCCCAATAACCGAAACGCTCAGCCGCCACTTCATGCAAATGCTCACGAAAATGTCCGAAGAAGGCGTGACAACCTTCGACGTAAAAGAAGCCGCCGTCGCCGACTTCGCGCAACACCGCCGGCTCTTCCTACCCCGCACAGCCTGGTCCTCGCCCTGCAGATCGTGGTTCAAGCAGGGGAAGGTCGACGGGGAGATCATGATGTGGCCTGGGTCGAGGATCCACTTCTTTGAGACGATGAAGGCCGTCCGCTGGGAGGACTATGATCTTACGTATACGACGGCGAACCGCTTTGGGTATTTGGGGAATGGGTTTGCGGCGAGGGAGAGTGATGGGAGGGATTTGACGTGGTATCTTGGGCTTATGGGAGTGGAAGACGTGCAGCCGGAGTTGAGGGATGAAGACTTTGCGGATTTTATGGTGCAGTGAGTTGATTTATTTGGATGTGTAGTCTATTCGATTCAGGTTTATGCAATAGCACTGAGGATATATTCAATCAGACAGAATTTCGGGTTATCATGGGATAGTCTTCCAGAGTCTAGGGAAGAGTAGACAAAGGAGTAGGCCCTTGGCTGGGCCGTATTACTGAGTCAATGTGAGGTACACGAACTACAATCCATCAAAATGCAGTTGTGCAACCCGAATAATATGCATGTTAGATAAGTGGATTTTTAACACGTCAAAAATCGCCTATCACCGAAGAAACTGCCACACAGCCAACGCATGTGTCCTCGTAACATGATAAAACTCCTCAACAGACGCCGACTCGTTATCCGACGCCATCGTTAACGGACTACACCCATAAACATACGCCGGGATCCCAGCATACCGATAATGCTTGCAATCCGTCGCACCCATAGACGGGGTCGCTACAGGTCGAGGCCCGCCAGCTTGAGTGGCACCGTTCTTGAGACACTCGACCATATCGTGGTCGAGTGGCGAGAAGCTGCTGGGGTTACTTGCTGCTTCTTGTTTCTTGAGTGTGATAATCGCGCCTTGCTCTGCGTATCGTTGTCCGACCGAGTCGAGAACAGAGAGGACTTCTTCGGCTATCAGTCCGACGGGGAGGCGGATGTCGAGCTCGAACTCGCACTTATCTGGGATCATGTTTACTTTCGTGCCGCCTTTCACCGTTCCGATGTTGACTGTTGGTTTTGCGATGATGGTTGAGGTCCCGGGGCCCATTGCACGGTCAATGGCAGCCAGTGTCTCGGGATCGTTTAGGTGGATGGCCATCTCAGGCGGTGCATTGACATGCATCGACTCGACAGCTTCGATCACTTCGGCGAAGTACGAAGCCGCCGTCCGAATCGCGCCCTTACTGTCCGAAATCAGCCATACCACAAACACGGGATTGGACATGGAGACAAACCTAAGATTCAGATATGCCCCATGCGCCCCCTTCGTCCTCACAACACCCGAAAGCCTCAGCGTCCCCTTCTCCGAAAACCGAATCGTCATCCCCGAGGGCTCAGAACTAAGCATGACGTCCCCTCCCCAGCGCGCACGATCCTGCTTGATAAGGAACTGCGTCCCCCAGCGCCCGCCCGTCTCCTCATCAGACACCGCACACAGCGCCACACTCCCCCTCAACTCCTCCCTCCGCTCATACAGCGCCGCGTAGGCGATAACCAGCGACGCCGTTCCAGACTTCATATCGACCACTCCGCGCCCGTGGATCCGTCCGTCGACGACGTCGCCGGAGTACGGATCTCGCGTCCATCCTTCCGTGTTAGGACCGACGGGGAACGCATCGATGTGCCCGTTCA
The DNA here is from genome assembly GCA_025688815.1 of Aspergillus carlsbadensis. Classification (NCBI taxonomy): domain Eukaryota; kingdom Fungi; phylum Ascomycota; class Eurotiomycetes; order Eurotiales; family Aspergillaceae; genus Aspergillus; species Aspergillus carlsbadensis. The sequence continues at coordinate 164,765 of MU628215.1, read as the reverse complement.
ACACGACGCGGGGACCGGGTCCCTTTCCGCCGGTGAATTCGCTGACGATGTTGGGGCTGCTGGGTTGGGGCGCGATGATTTTGTAGGGGATGTTGCTGGCTGAGAGGTATGCTGTCAACACGGCGGCTGCCGCTGAGGTGCTTCCGGGTGGGTTGGGGGATGGGGCGCGGACGAGGGATTGTAGGAGGTGGAGTTGGGCTGTTTGGGTTGCTTCGAGGGTTTTGAGGAGGGATTTTTGGGGGTCCATTGTTTGGCTCTTGGTTGAGATGCGAAGTGATCTAGGCACTATATATATACTTGGAAGGTAAGTTTGATGTGTGTTTGTGCGAGGATGAAAGGCTATTATATTCATATTGCGGTTGCTCTAGATCTGTGAGTCATCAGTTAAAGCACGTCATATCTACCCCAACTCTTAAAGAGTGTACTACCCCAGATTAGCCATCTATATACCCTGCATTATAGTAGAGTCTCTGGTTAGTAGTCTCTGATCGTGAATGTGCATAAATACCTGCTAATCAATCATGCCCTATTTCTTCGTCCAAACTATTAGATGAACTAGCACTAGGCTATTGCTACCTAGGGTACTAGTGCCCAGCAACCCTAAATAGTACTTGCATAGGTGCAAACGACATACCCTCTTATACTTAAAAGTTATAGCCATTAAATATAATTCTAACCTTAGTGATTCACTAATTATATAATGTGGACATACATGGTGACACACATGCTAGGCTCCATTTTATTTCTTTTTTCCTTTTGGCCTTGCACAGTTCTACTTTTCTGCTTGGTGATATTATACCTGATCAAGTATCCTCGATAATCCTGCCTGAGAGTAAGCCTTGCCTTTACAGTGTGTATATTGGTCCCATTCCCATCAGGTTGCGGCAGATGCTATCCCAAAAAAAAAAAAAACAATAGCAACAGTGTTGTAGATCTTAAATTCTCCACTCAGACTCAAATACAAGGGGTCATTCGAGGAACAGCCCTGTACGACCGGCATGTCTCGATCGACGTGTGCAAAAGCTCACGATCTGATATATCCAATACTAAGTCATTAGGCCTTTGCACCTGGTCCTAGTATGTAAGTACCTAGTACCTAGTGAACGTCCGATTCTTCCCACTAGCTGGGCAACATGAGGTTGGCCTTCTACTGGATTCCTCATGGATCGGACCGGTTCGGATCGTAGATCGCCAATTAACTTGTGCAACGTTAATATCACCTTAGTATTTCATCCAATCGCTAGCCTAGATACGATGTGACGAGTCGTCTGGCTTACAACACTTGGTCATGGGATTTATGCTGAATCGCCATCTGCTGCAGAAGACCTGTGCGCTGCAGCGCTGGCTGCTAACCAACGGACATCGCGAAGCGGTGGCGCTCATTGCCGCAGGGTTAACGAATCCTACACGTTTTACCTAGTGTGCCTTGTTTTAACAGTAGCTTCTAATTACTATATCACAGGGTTGGATGGTTGATTTCTATGGTTGGGCAACGATCGTCTACCTCTTCATCCCTGCTTTCTGGGTAAGCTGATATGCATCAATTGAAATAGAAAGCCTTGCATGTACCAATCACCCTGCACTTAGCAAAGGCCAGCTAGGTGGTACCACTGCAGGAATATCACACCGATGCAGCTGATATCCCACTCCAATGCAAGTCATGCTCGTTAAGGTCAATTGGCGTCAGCTAGGCGGTTCCCTCTACTCTGCTCCAGAATCCGAAGCTCATGCGCTGCAAGGCGAATGTTGGAACAAAGGTATTTAAACCCGCTGCCATGCCCACATATGTGGTTTAAACCTTCTCCATCTTCTTCCAGGAACAGCACACACCAATTGTCACCTCTTGACTCCTATCACGATGCCAAATACCACGTACAAGATCTCGGTTGAGAACAAACAGACCGCCAATGTCAAGTACATGCTCTTTATGGACACCCCCGACTTCAGCGGCGACTTGCAGTCCTGGATGCTCGCCTGGCATACCGAATACATCTCAGGTGGCGACAGCTCCGAGCTGGAAATCAGTGACAAGTTCCATGCCTGTACGTGTTCATCCCTTTTGTTACATCACAACTTGTCGAACTCGCAGAGCCTAGAACTAATCAGTCGCTCGCCAGGAGTCGGAACTTTGTCCCCTCAGCAACTTGCCCCAGGCTCAAGTGTCGACAGTGGAAACAGTACACCTGCGGAGGCCGGCTCAGCCACAACTGCAGGAAGTAAGTATCAATTACCCCACCTCCCCTTCCTTTCCCTTCCCAAACCACAGCGGTTGGAAGAATAAAAAAAAACTTTTCACTAATCGGCTTCGATTAACCAGGTACCTTCAACAGAAGATTACTTCCGACGAGCCATCTCTTGAAAAGGCTACCGCCACGGCTGAAAAGGATGCGTTCCAGATAAATACCGGCTCCGACTTCCTGGACCCAAATAGCCGCTACGTTTTGGGTCTTGCGATGGAAACTCCCACGGGCTTGGTGGCCCCTGTTGCAGTGGTATGTGTTCAAGCCTCTTTCTTTTTCTTTTTTTTTTTCTCTCTCCCTCTCCAAGTTTCAGAAGCTGACAGACACTTCCACGGAAAGACGGCTCCACGGACCAAGATGAATATTTCCGTCAAGCCAAAGATGAAGTTCTTCGTTGCCGAGTCTTACCATGGCCCTAGGGAAATCGTGGACTACAAACCCACCGTTCGAGACGCAGCAACGATCGACTTCACCAGTGGCGAGGGAGCAGGTAAATTCAATGCCCGTGTTGTCCAAGGAAAGGACCACAGCTTTGAGGTCACATATCATGACACACTTTGATTGAGGTTTAGGGTTGCGAGCAAAAAGAGAGAAAAGAAATAGTGATCGTATGACTATCTTACATAGCCCTGATCTTCTTTTCCTTTTTCCCTTCCAATGATCAAATTGCGTATTAGTAGTATCCCACTGGGATTGATAAAGGGGGGGTTATGGTGGTTCGTGAGAGCAAAAGGAACACAGACAGCGAAGCGCTAAACTCAAACGGTCGAAACTGCCAGAGTTGAAAAGCGCCTGTCGCTACTATACCCTAAGCTTGCTGAAAAGGCCTTTCTATAGATCACACTATCGGATGTGACTAGTGGGATGCCGGGGCAGTCGTTTACCATGTTCCTCTTCTTGCAGCTGCTGTTCTTCTTCTTCTTACAGTCGCTTTTCTTTCTCTTGTAGTCACAGTTCTTCCTCCAAGCGCCAACGCAACTAAATAACATATAAAAATCCTTAGTATTACTATATTGTCGCTCCTTCCTCGTCTGCGTATCGTTGGCCTATCAAGTCGAGGACGAAGAGGACTTCTTCGGAAGTAAGCTTGACAATATCGGTACCAATCTGAAGCTCATTAGTATGTTCGGCGCGGGGAGATGGTTAAATGCACTCCTCAGCGCCATTCTCATATGTCGGCTACGTACGGTATATGTGTCCTGAATAAAAGGGCCAAAAAGGGGAAGAGGGAGCAGTATGGATGGCCTTCAACGGCTGTTCCTACCATTGATACTCAGAGAGTCGAAAAATGAAAGGAGCAACCACCAGTCGCACTTTCCCAGAACAGAATAGGAAAGAACAATCGCGCTGGGCAATGAGTCTGGTCGTTCCTTCCTTTCCCGCCAGTGAAACTCGAGGAAGGAGCGATCCAGAACCACTGAGTCCGGGTGTGTACCTTCCCGATTGAGACGGCGCAGAATATGGAAAGAACGACCTATGCTCTACTTAGATAAGGAAGGTACGGTGGTCGCTCCTTCCTCCAGCTACAAGTAATAATCAAGGAAGGAGCGACCAACAGCCCCAAGAGACGTACCTTCCTAACTAAGACAAATACGGATAGGGAAGGCACGATGGTCGCCGCGCTCCTTCCTCACACTCCCAGCTAGGGCTACGCGGAAGGTGCGACCACCCCAGTGAGGAATTATTGCACCTTCCAAAACCAGAATACGGAGGTGCGACCTGATGCCCCGGCCTTTACGCGAATATCAAGACTTTGTTTCTTGCTCCTGTCGCAATCACTACGGTTCGCCCAGGCAGAATCATTCAAAAGCGCCAAAGTTACCTATCATCATCGATAGGAACCCCCATAGCGGAACTCCGGAGAGCTTCTCGTTTCCCTCGGGAAACCTCCGGCAAAACTATACGTCTCCGGAGGAATCATATCGATTCTAGCAACCCCTTTAGCCTTCGCTGTGTATCATCGACTCTATCCTCTATACACAAATCCATCACAGGTGGACTGATACTGGGCGGAAAGTGGAGGTGGGTCCCGATAGTGGTGGAGTGTAGTGGAGGCGGGGCGATACGCGGCCTTTCATGGCCACGATGAGTCGCTAGAACGCTGGCGAGTGTTCGGTATAGTCCTGATAAGGCTCGGGTCAGCAGCATGTTCTACGGGCTCGCCGCTCGTCAGATATTGGCACTGGGAAGAGCTTTCCCCGCGTTTTACCAGGGCGCTTGTAACTTTGATTCTGTGGGGGAGTTCAGGTGGTTGTATTCTCTGTCCTTGGGATTCTTTGAATTGTGATCGTTGGTGCCTCAGAAACCTTGTATAGTACACGTGTTCCACCGTATGCGCATACTAAATTCCTGATTCTACAATCCTACTATCCAATTGCCCTACCAGACAAGAACCAAAACCTGGGGATATGGCCCGTCAACCCCAACCAACCCAGCGCATCCTGCACTAAGCGAGTGGGTCTACCAAAGTTTTACTAGCGTTGACCTCAACTTACCCCGAATATTACCACCTCTCCCAGATATCCAATCTGATCCTTCAGGATCCATGAGATAAGGCCCTGTACAGAGCCCCAAGCATGGCCGCAGGCATTATTTATAGATTTCGCATTCCGGCCTCTGTCAACGACCTCTTCTTCAAGCCCTCCATCCCGTCCCTGCTCCAACATCTGTCCACCTCTGCGCTGTCTCTACTTTGATTTTATCTTGCCCTTTTCTTGCCCAGTCTTGTCCATCTTCTGAATGGATATGACCAAGTCCTCCGAAGCCGGTTCCGGCAACAGGCCGGACATCGACGTCGACGCTGCCAGTATAGAGGGTACTGCTGTTGACGTCGACAAGGGCCAGGTCGCCTACGAGGATAAGAGCGTCGATCCGGCTCTCAGGCTAACCGGCGGTGTTGTCGTTGACTTCACAGCGGAGGAGGAAAAGAGTGTCCTCAAAAATATCGACTGGCACATGCTGCCGCTGATGTGCTGGGTGTACATGATCCAGTTCGCGGACAAGACGACGCTCAAGTATGCGTCGCTGATGGGCATCCAGGAGGACACGAAGCTCGTCGGGAATCAGTATAGCTGGGTGTCGAGTATCTTCTACGCGGGGTATCTTGCCTGGGAGTATGTCGTCCTCTCCTTCCCCTTCCCCTTTGCCCCTTTCCATCGTCATCATTGATAGGGCAGAGAGTGTGAACTAATAACTGATATAGATTCCCAACAACATACCTCTTCCGCCGCCTCCCCGTGGGCAAATACACAGCCATAAACATCATCTGCTGGGGCGTGGCGCTCTCCTGCCACGCCGCAACAACAAACTACGCAGGCCTCCTCGCCGTGCGCTTCCTCCTCGGCGCCTTCGAAGCAACCGTAACGCCCGCCTTCGTCCTGATAACCTCCATGTGGTTCCGCCAGCGCGAGCAGGGCCGCAGAATGGGCTACTGGCTCTCCTGCAACGGCGTCGCGCTGATCCTCATGGCCTTCATCGGGTACGGTCTGTCAGCCATCACATCGGCGCACTTGGCGCCGTGGCGCATTCTGTTTCTCCTCTTGGGCCTTATCACCGTCGCCACGGGCGTCGTGTATTTCTGGTTCCTCCCGGATAATCAGACGAATGCGAGGTTTCTGGATGAGCGCGAGAAGCTCATTGCCGTGGAACGCATCCGTGACAATTTCCAGGGGATCGGGAGCCAGGTGTGGAAGTGGGCTCAGTTCCGTGAGGCATTCTGCGATCCGCGGACGTACCTGTATGTGCTGTTCTCGGCGCTTATGAATATCCCCAATGGAGGAATCACGACGTTTGGGTCTTTGGTGGTGAAATCATTCGGCTTCGACGATCGCACTGCACTCCTCCTCGACGGACCCTCGGGGGCCTTTGATATCGCGGGAAAGCTCATCTTTACGTATTTCTCTGATAAGCTCCTCGACCGTACCTCCATGGCCTTTGTCGCGATCCTCATCGCCATGATCGGGAGTATCCTCATGATCGTCGTGCCGCAGGATATCAAGCCCGTCCTGCTGATCGGGTACTACATGATCTCCGTCGCGGGAGCCTCATGGGGATTAGTCATGACGGCCATCTCAAACAATACACTTGGCTACACGAAGAAAGTAACGGTGAATGGGCTGCAGATCCTCGCGTACGCCGCGGGAAACTGGATCGGGCCGCAGACGTTCCGCGCGGACGACGCGCCGGAGTATCGACGGGGCAAGACGCTGGTTGCGATTATGTATGGGCTTGCGGCGGGCGTGCTAATTGTGATTCGGTTGGTGAATATGAGGGAGAATAAGAGGCGGGATCGGGTGCAGGCGGAGGAGGGGGTGGATTTGGAGGATGAAGAGGTGAGGGCGGAGATTGAGAGGAGGAAGTTTATGGATCTTACGGATTTTGAGCAGCCGCATTTTAGGTATATTTTGTAAGTGTTCTTAGATTGAAGGCGGGCGTCTATATGTGCTTAGTGTGGTTGTCTTAAAAGGGGCCAGCTTTTCCGACCCTTGTTAGTATTCTATATGGGATTTCAAAGGATACCGTGAATACCAGATCCTATCTCACGATTGTACTATGACCTAACAATAAGCCGGGTGTGGCCCTGAAAAAGAATTGTATAACGTAAAAGACCTCAGCGCACAAGTAGCCGCAACACCAGCGGTTCTTCAGTCATCAAATGGAATAATATCGCAATCTTCGTCTTCATCAAAGTCCTCAAATTGCCCTGCCAATCGGTGTTCCGGTACACAGTCACTCCGAGAATTCAGGCCCTCGCAGACATCTTGCCAGCCCCCCAGATCGCTTTGCGTGAGATATACCCCAATTGCAGGTGAAGGGTGCTTGCCATAGCGCGGGCCGATGATCACAGTGGCATCGGGGTCGGGCGGAAGTGCCGGAAAGAATTGCACAGAGCGGGTTCGCGACGAGCGAGGGAGGAGGATGGTCTCTACAGGGGTTTGTACTCGAAGCCGCTTGTTGGCGGTTCCTGTGGGATCGGCGGCTTGCACTTTGGGAAATTCTATTCGATAGACACAGAGAGAGGTGCTGCTCATGGTTACGTACAGCTCCTCGGGGGTCCATGTGAAGGCGAATGGAAGTGTAGTCACGACTGGCTTCATACTTGAGCAGGGGAGCGAAACCGTCCGCGAGGCATGCAGTGTAGGAGCGGTTCTTGTCGGGCTTGAGGGGGAGAGACGCAGGAGTAGGATATGCATCTTGAGACAGAGGTTTGATTTGGATCCATCCTTCTGAGCGAGTGGCTTTGGTGATGTGGCATCGATGGCGGCAAGGCGAAGAAGGCTACCGCAGGAGGAGAAGGATAGCTCGATACATATTGGATGGGCTTCCGGACGATAGACGGGTTAGCCACTGGCGGTTGAATAACAAACGAATGGCGAGTTACCTTTTTTCACACCAATTTTCCGAAGGGGATACTCGAAATACTTATTCTCCTTGATATCTGCAAACAGCAAGCGTGAGCCACTTAATGGCCAGACCATGAGCGCGTGGTCCGGATGGATGACCGGCAGTGACTCATATATCACATCTCGATACCTCTTGCGGAGGTGAAACACAATCTTTGATGCCGGCTCGCTACTGTGCAGGACAGCGATTTCTTGCTGGATGTCGAAACTGCGCCAGGAGATAACGCCTGCTGGCCTCCCCTTAACGAGCTTGTATAATTGATGTTTGATGTCCAGACACCACATGCCTCTCCATTCGCAGCTCTCGCAAAGGTCAAACTCGGCCTCTTCGCAGATGATACAACGGTACCATATGCGAAGAGGCGACTCTGTGCACCAATCACACTCTCTAATTTCACCCGGGCCCCCAATATACACCTGATTGTAGGTCTCTGCATCTGGGGAAAGCGGGCCGAACCCAAGCGAAGAGTTTTCAGATATGGAGCTTTCGATACTTACAGCATCTGATCCGAATGATCCAAGCGACGAGTCAATGCTTGCGTCGGACTTGATTGAGTCTGAGTCGCTAACGTCACTATTGGTGGTGGACGATGCTGGCGATTCAAGGTCAGAAGGACAGCTGCTTGGTGGATATGATTCTAAACTGATATCCTCTTCATCCTCCTCTCCTGGATCATCACTTAATATTTCATCACTTGAGCACTCACCGCCACCGCTGTGGTCGTCCCCGAACGATTCGTCCGCCGATGGACAGTCTAATATGCCCCTGGAAGCAGATTCGTCCGCCGACCCGGAGTCTCCATCAGCAGAACTGTCATCTCGTGAGCTAGAGCGGGATAATGCCTGTAATGACATGATGTGCTCGTTTCTCGCTTGCATTCTTCGGATCACTTTCTCACGATCTGATGACTTCCCTGCGGGTCGCGGCTTGCTCCTGCGGTAGAAGACCGAGAATGGCCCACGGGAAACAACCCCGTCCCAGGAATCCTTGATCGACTTGTTCTCGAATGGGCTGAATATCGTTTCCAATGGAGTATTTGAGCTCCGTTGAAACATCAAAGTCCCAATCCTGATCATTGAGCCACTCGCACTTTGGAACACGGGCTCTGGCGAAGCGAAGGACCGGTAATGCGGGATAAGGGGCATTGACCTAAAAGTGTTCATCCACGGGACTGGGTAGAGATCGAGACAGCTGCGTTCAGATGAGACGGTGATTGTGCTCTGTTCGGCCAGCTGTGGAAGATCAGAGTTGGCCAGAGCCCAGTGCTGTAGCTGTAATTGTTGTAATCCACCACTGATGTCTCATTAGCGCTGCAACCGAATGGCTGGCCAGGAAGCGTACCTACTCTCTTTTCTGGAAATAACACGTCATAAAACGTTTGCCATCAAATGAGCAGTGGATCATTCGACAGCTTCTTTCCCCGATCCCGTCATCTCTATCCTCGAAAAGGCCCAGTGGGAAGCTTCGGTATCGGCTTTTATTGTGAGACAGAAAATTGCCTGGCCCGAGAGACTGCCAGAAACACCGCTCGAGTTCGCCATTGAACCGGGCATAAATTTTCGATTGAAGCAGGTGACACCACTCGCTCTGGAAGAGTCGATACTCTTGATCCAGGTGTCTCTCTTCCCTCATAATCCAATCTGGCATTGTCCGTCGTATCGTCTTTTCCTGGTCCGTGATGGGATCAAAGTTTTGCAGGAAGTGTCCAACCACGAAAAAGCTCTGAACCTGCATGATGGTCAATAGATTCGACGACTTCAAGATGCTGATCACGATATCCCTTTCGTCGGTCCCGAGAGCTCCCACTCCTCCCCTGGGTGAGTCACAATGCTGGTGCCAGTATTTCGCGGCATACACGAGCAACCTATGCGTCCGGATATTATCCCCTTCAGCCGTGTAGACTCCAAGTGGCTGAACCTTTAGAGGCTGGCTGTACCGGGGCTGCGTAAGGTACCGAAGGCAGCACATGCGGATGATATAATTGCTGACAGCTTCCCTTCCGTGCCATGGGAAAGAGAGAAGGAATTTCCGGACGGAGGAATGCGAGAGCCGGAGCGCTTCGCTGTCACTGCCATCCTCGGCCCCGATGCTGTGCACTAATGACAAGCAGCTACCGACAACTCTGTCCCTGCTAACTATCTTTCGGTCATTGAGATTGCTCTGCTGTTCACTTCGAGCAATAGCAACGGCCTCGATCGCCTCTACAACCCTGAGCGGACGCTTGGCGAACGTGACAAGAGAAAGGACAATTCTAGAGCGGTGTTAGACATTCGGTTCACATAAAAAAAGGGAGTCTTCTGTAATGGCTGGGAGCTCACTTCCAGAGCGGCAGCTGCCTGCCGTTGCCTCGCTTTTCAACGCGTTCGAGAATCTTTTCGTACAAGTCACTCATCTTACTAGGCAGACCTTTCTGTACTAGACTCAACATGTCGTCGTCGTCATCGGCTGAACTTTTAATTTCGTGCAACATGTGCTTTGCCCAGAGGAAACTCCCTTCAACCTCTGTTTCCAAGGTAGCTCGAACAAACGCCTGCGGAAGTCCACTGTCGCCATGAGTAGCCGGCATGGCCGAGGAGAGATATCGGATGATATCCTCTTGCACCTCTTTAACATGGACAGGCAGTTCCTGGATGTCCCCGGCATTGTTTTCCTCGAGATAGTTGCGGATGGTGGGCAGGTTTTGACTACTGCACCAGAGCCTCACTGTATCAGGGGATCCCGCGGCCATTGCAAGCAGGAATCGCACAAAGTCTTGCACATCTCGGTCGTAGTGACCAAAGTCCGATACATCTTCTGCATACTCGGCCTCGTCAAGACCATCGACAAAGATAAACGTCCGATGGAGCTCCATCAGCAGAGCCTCAATGAGCTCTTCCACCGTAGTGGAGTCCTGGTGGTTGATGTTGAGGTAAGGCTCTCCTTGGCCTGGTCAGCCAAACATCGTAGCAATTGGGCAGCGATTGACCGCAGCATCTTGTTCCGTGATGGGCTCTCATCTCGGACCACAAAGTACCTGGCTACGGCTGTCTCCCGTGGGGTTTCTTTGTGGAGGCGATGTATTGCGGTGGCACAGATACATGTTTTTCCTACCCCGTGATGTCCATGCAACCAAAGAACAGGCCGTCCAACAGCTGACGTTGACCATTCTTTGAAGGCCGCATGGTCGAATAACCATGTGCATGTCTCGCGATGTGTCTCCTGCAGAGCTTTATTATAAATTGCCCAACTGAGTGCATCCAGCGAGCCGTTCTCGGTGAGGCTTGAGTACAACGCCCTACACTCATCTCCTGCAACAATTTAGCATGTCTAAGATGATGCGTAGCTCCATGCGCAACGGAAAAAGGAAAAGGAAAAAGAAGGATGCTATGCTTACGGCCATGTTGCCAATTCTGCTTTATTTTCCAATCCTCGTCTCTAGTCCGATGTTGCTGAGCCTCTTGACGCTCCTCTGCGGCTCTTTCGGTTTCGACGGTGAGCTGCTGTCTTACCCATTGAGACTCTCATCCACTACTCACATCATCATCAAGGTTAGAATCTGCTCGTGTGACCATAAATTTACAGGTCACTGACGTTGGCCTAGCTGATGGAGAAGTTTGGGGGTACTGTCCACGGCGACAGGCGCGAGCTGTAGAAGCAGCTCCTTCGCGTAGGCTGCCGCTGTGAGTGCCGCGTAATGTTGCCAAAGATCACTCTTTTGTCCGTCCGCATAGTCGGATATTCCTCTGATCGTCAAGCATGGGAAGCTATTCATCAGTCCAAAGGCTTCCATCTCCACGCAGCAAGCACCCAGTTCATCGCGGATCCAGTTCCGCTGGTCTTCGCTTTTGACAACCTGGTTTCCAGATGCGATGATGCCGTAGTGGACTTGGGGATCCACTTCTACTACGAGTACGCGGATCTGGACGAAGGCGCAAGGTGCGAAATCTGGTCTGAGTTCTTAAGCAAGGTCGAAGATCATTCCATATCGCAGGCTGAAATATCCAACTTGGCGAAGCGGGCCTTGAATGGCCGGCAGATCAAGAACGCAATGAAGATATCGTGCACTGTCGCCAGGGAACAGAATACGCGCTTAACCCTGAACAGGATCCATCAAGCGCTTGAGCTAGGGGGTTCGAGTTGGACGAACCCAGTGCTGCCTACGCCTACAGTTCGTACACTCTCCAACGCAGTGGGTGGATCTGCCGATACCAAGATGGCGCTAGCATCGGCATACGAAGCGAATATCTCCAACCGGCCCAGCGGATTCTCTACAGCGGCAATCCGGATTTTTGTGCTGTCTGTGGTAGCTTCACTGGGCCTGGTCCTATGGCTGTTGGACGACATTCCAAACACTGTCCTTAAGATGAAGGTGGCCTTCGTTTTAACTACGATTATGGCTATATTAATTGTTCTCCCAAGAACTGTATAAGCTAGGGCTTGTTGGCGGCTTTGTCTTTTCCCAAACGGGCTTGGCGCCTCACATGGAGAGGCTATTTCTTAGAGCTTCTATACTTAGAGAGAGTTATAACTTGGCTAGTAGATAGCTTAATGCACCATTTCCAGCTCTCTCAGTCATTTGATTAGGTTAGACATGGGAATTGAAGGGATATAGTTTATCGCGGTACATGATCGAGATTTATTTATTTTTATGGTTGTACCGTTGTACAGTGTCCCCATTGTGATGCCTCAGGCTGCTTGGAAATCTGACCGGGATGACTGGTTCAAGGTTGGGATCGTCCGCATGGGGGATCCGAGCGAGGATCAAGGTCGAGTCTTGATTGTCGCCGCAGCGTTGTCTCGAGTCTTACGTCTGCCAGTGATAGAACAACTCAAAGAGAACAATGAACGACGTCAGGATAAAGTGATAAAAAGATGTTTCACCTCTTAAACACAAAGGAACCATGATTGTAGGTGGGCTCTGAACGGCCCGCGACGATCTCCCCATCGTCCAGCGTTCATCCCCAGGGTCCTCACTCCTCACGCCTCGCCCCAACCTACACCGTATAAAGGTCAGACGCCCCTTGACGTGCTCAATCCCGCCAGAGACTCAGTGGCACATCCCCGTGTCCCTGTTGAGTCGCTCTGACGCAGTCGCTATCAGCGAATCCTGATTATCTAATATTTCCGTCATTTCTTGGGCTCTTCTCTCTCCAACTTGAATTTCATCCTTCTCCAAATCCCAATCCTCCTCATGGCTGCCTCCAACGACCTTCGGGGCTGGGTGATGAGCGCCGTTTCCGGTGCTGGTGAGTGTTTGATCTTTTTCTTGAATATGCGCTCCATCTAACTCGTCCAGCCTGCGTCCTGGGGTCGTCTGTCATCTGCGTCGATCTTTTCGTCCGCCGCTTCTCCCCGCGCAGCGACTTTCAAATCGCTCACAGCAATGTCTTCTTATCCGCTTCTCTCTGCCTCAGTGCAGGCGTAATTGTAGGCAGCATCTTTCCTTATTGGATTTTTGTGCCGCTGCTGACGTGACGGGTCTAGCTCTTCACTTCCCTGTACAGCATGCTCCCCACTGCCCGCGACTACCTCGAGAAAGCCGGCTGGTCCTCTTCTCGATCCTCCTACGCATTAATCGGCCTCTTCATCGCCGGCGTTGTCGGCATCCGAGCCCTCTCCGCCCTCTTACACAGGTTCCTCCCCTCTCACGTCGTCGATTGCGCCCATAGCCATGGCCAACCGCCACCCCACGACGCCGACCTCGAGCGCGGCACTGCACACCATCATCATTCGACCCCGAGCAAACCACATCAATCCTCCGAACGAACGCCTCTCCTCTCTCGATCACACAAATCCACACCAGCAGTCACCGGGGCACAGATGACGGAGTGTCATGCGGATGGGGTCCCCCGCGGCGGTCCAGAACCCTGGCGGGTCCGCCTCGGACGCCGTCTGAGCGGTTTTATTGGGGCTCCCAAGTCGCACTGCGATGAGAACGGTCCGTGCTATGGGTTCTCGCAGGCGTGTGGTGATGAGTGTTCGAAGACCCTGGTCCGCCCAGCCATCACAGCAGACGATGCCTCCGAGTCCGACGTCCCTGCTGCGGAGCACTCGCCGGGGATTTCCAGCTCCTCGTCACAGACGGATGTACTGGATAGGCCGCTCACTTCGCACTCCGAGCCGGAGGAACTACCCAAGCAGACATTACCCGATGCCCAACACCACCACCACGTCCCCCAGAATGCATTCTTATCCATTGGCCTGCAGACCTCCGTCGCCATCGCCCTCCACAAACTCCCCGAGGGCTTCATCACATACGCGACAAACCACGCCAGCCCTACCCTGGGCATGACCGTCTTCCTCGCTCTCTTCATCCACAACATCAGCGAAGGCTTCGCCATGGCGCTGCCTCTCTACCTCGCGCTAAACTCTCGCGGCTGGGCCATGTTCTGGTCGAGCCTCCTCGGCGGAATCAGCCAGCCCGCCGGCGCGGGCCTCGCCGCGCTCTGGATCTGGGGAGCGCGAAAGGCAGGCAGTGGCGCGGGTGACGGGCAGAATGAGACGTCCTGGGTCGTCTATGGGTGCATGTTTGCTGTCACCGCGGGTGTGATGACGTCCGTTGGGTTGCAGTTGTTTACTGAGGGGCTGGTGCTGACGCATCAGCGGAATATGGCGATTGGGTTTGCCATTGGGGGAATGGGGCTTATGGGGTTGAGTTTTGCTTTGACGACTTGATTTGAGGCCTCGTTTGGCGTTGGGTTCTTTTTTCGTGTTTGTTTTTTTTTTCCTCTGATCACCGGTTTTTTGTATTCCTGGAATTGGAAAGATTGCGCTTGGACTTGGTGCATCTGCATCCGCTTTGGAGTTATCCTTAGGGTTAGACTTGGAAACGAGTGACGATACTACTTACGGATAGACTGCTTGTATACCTACGCAGTCAATGGAGTATATACATAGCTTACGCATAGACTAATATGACTCTTGAAGCTCATCACAATAGTATGAATGTACTGCTAGTAGTATATGGACGCGCTTTTGTATCATGATGTATATGCAAATCACCGCCAACGCCTATGCAATCGGTATAGTATAATATAATATAATATCACAGGGCAGAGCACAATATGTAGTACCTGCCATGGTAAACAGCTACGACCCCTTCGCAGCCTCGCGCTCCTTCTTCCTCGCCAAATACCGCTCGCGCGCACTCGACACCTCCGTATTCGTCTTCTGGCTGCGATTCCGCTCGGCAATCTCCTTCTGCTTGGCTGCCTCGTCTTCCTGGCGCTGCCGCTCCTGCTCTTCCAGTTGTGCCGCGATCATCTCGGTCTGCCGAGCACGCTGGCCCGCGCGTCCTCCTGTCTGCACAGGTCGGGCTCCCGATGTAGATGGTGGACCAGCACTGGGTTTGCCGACGGTAGGCGCGGCGGTCTTCGGTTTCGGCGCGACGTTCAGTCCCGCGGAGAGGAGCTGGCGCTTGTCGACGACTTGGCCGTCATCGTTGACGGCAATGTGAGCGCCGCGCGCATTTAGCTCCGCGGCCTTTTGGGCCTCTGTCTTTTCTTTCTCAACATCCTCCGCCGTCGCCGCAGGCACACCACCATCGGTAGCAGCGCCCTCCTTGACCTTCTTCGCCGCCTCATCTGCAGCCTTCATAACAGCCTCATGCTGCTCCTCGCCCCTGCTCAGCAAATCGCGATAAAACCCGACCATCCCGGACCCGCCATTCTTCCGCCTGCGTTCCTCCTCCGCTGCCTCCCTCGCCTTCTCCTCCTCCTCGACCCGCCGTAACTCCTCCTGCTGCGCCTTGTAGGCAGATGTAACGAACTTCTCCTTATCAGCAAACTCCTCGCCCTCGGCTTCGCGCTCCTTAGCAAGAAGTCGGTCCCGCGCACGCATCTGGTCGCGTTTGCGGATTTCGGCGCTCTGGAGGAGGGCGGTCATGTAGCGCGGCACACCATCACCACCTTCTTCGCCGTCGGCGGCGGCTTTTTTCTTCGGCTTCGCGTGCAGAGACTCGTAGACGGCATCGTAGGAGTAGATTGAGGGGTCAAGGTCTGTTGCATCCGCAGCGTGTTTCTTGCTGCTGTGTAGGGCCGAGAGGTTTGTGTATTCCCGGTCTGGAGGGGCTGAGTTTAGGCCGTATTTTGTTCCTCCATTCCCCGCTTTATCTTTATTTGTATCTTTATCTACGCCGCCTTTGTCCTCATCATCATCCGCAAATATTGACGCCTTGCTCAATGGCTTGATCTTCGGTTTCGCGCCTTGGCCTAGAGGGACGATCTTGCGTTTCGCGGGGCGCGCATCGTCGGAGTTTCCGGCCGAGTCACCGGGTGTATCATCAATTCCTCCTAACGTTGAGATCACCGTCTCGTTTGCTCCAGCGCCAGAGCGCTCCTGTCCATCCTCGTCGTCAGAATCCCCACCGAACACGCCCTTCTTGCGCTTCTGGCCGCCGCCGGCTAAAGGGTTCGGTTTGAGCGGGTTCGGTTTTGAGTTTTTGGAGAGGTTGAGGCGCATTCTTCTTGCTGGTTGTGAGGTTGGAGGTATGTGCGGCCGAGGCAGTGGTGAGCTCTATAGATTTGAAGAAATTGTGGCTAGCTAGTGGGTTGGACCGTTGGAGGTCGCTGTCGCTGCTGTTATGGATAAATCGCTTTCACGTGATTGCTCTTATCGCCACGTGATTTAAACCTTTCTCCGCGCCTTGGCTCCTCCGTTCGTCAACAAACCAAGTTCCCAAACGAACCTCCGCTCCGCCCACGCCTCTAGCTCCCACCACCTCCTCGGACTCCTCCACATCCTCACCACCCTTCCCCCTCAATTGAACGCCCACCACGCGGCACCTAACCTCTCGCCTCCCCTCCCTCCCAACCCAATCCAACACAACCAACAGCTCGCCAAAATGTCCTACTACTTCACGATCCTCTCGCCGACGGACGTCCCCCTCTTCAACATCGCCTTCGGCACCTCGAAATCCGGCGGCGACGGGATCGCCCGGTTCCGGTTCCCGGACGCCGCGCAGAACACGTACATGACGCAGTTTATCATCAATTCGTCGCTGGATATGCTTGAGGAGGCGCAGTGGATGAATGGGAATATGTACGTTGTCCCTTTTTTTTTTCCCTCCCGCGCTGGTTCCGGTTGTGCGGCACGGGAGGAAGAGGAAGAGGAAGATAAGATGATGTGATTGATGCTGACGGTGGTATCTGCGGTAGGTATTTGAAACACATAGACACCTACCCCCCGGCCTCAGCCTACATCTCCGCATTCCTCACCCCCTCCGGAACGCGCTTCGTCCTGCTGCACCAACCACCCCAACCGAACCTCCCCGCCTCCTCAACAGCACCAGGCGCAGCAGGTAGCATGTCTATGAGCCTCAGCGCAAGCACGACGTCGTCTTCCTCGGGTGGTGGGTTATTCAGCGGGTCCGGGATCGGATCGAGTGGCCGGGCGTCGAGCTCGTCTATCGCCGCGAACCCGACGGCGCCGCAGACGGAGGAGGCCGTGCGGCAGTTTATGAGTGAGGTTTATGAGGGGTATGTTAAGACGGTTATGAGTCCGTTTTATCGCCGCGGGATGGAGATTCGGAGTCCCGTGTTTCGGGCGAGGGTTTCGGGGGCGGGGAGGAAGTGGTTATAATCGTTTCTTTTCCTCTTCTCTCCCTCGGGGATTTTTAGAAGGGGGGATTTGTTGATATGAATCTGGCGAGGCGTTCGGGTGTTTATAGATTTACGAAGCGGCGATAAAGGGCTTTTGATTCGAACAGAGCTAAACACGCTAAATGCGAAATTGTAATAGTACGTCCAAGACACTGGATCGGATCCAGGGATTAAATCGGCTACTCAGGACGTCATCTGGGGAGCTAGCTTCTTTACAGTGACAGCCTTGAAGTTTTCCACGGCATGTATCACATCGTCCAGCTTAGCCACAGCGCCAAAGATACCTCCCTCCATCTTCACCGACTCAACGGTGTTGATATGGAGTGCGGGCTCGGCGGCCGCGGAGCCATCGTCCAACAGCACACAGTCAAACCCCCGATCGTTCGCCTCGCGCATCGTCGTGCTCACGCAGACGTCTGTCGTCACACCCGCGATTACGAGATTCTTAACGCCCTTGTTGCGGAGGATGAGCTCAAAGTCTGTGTGTGCGAATGCGCCGCGGCCCGGCTTGTCAATTACGGGCTCGCCAGGGAGAGGGTACAGTTCGTCGATGGTGTCGTGACCGAGTTCGCCGCGGATGAGGAGACGGCCGAGAGGGCCTTGGGAGCCGATTCCGAGGCCGGATTGATTGTTCCGGGAGCGGTAGGCTTCTCGGCTCGAGAGGGTTGAGAGGTCGGGGCGGTGGCCTGGATTGTTAGTCTAGAACTTGGATATGTGGAGTGGGTGGATTACCTTCGCGTGTGTGGTAGATGGGGAAACCCGCAGAGCGGAATGTGTTTAGGAGGCTTTGGAGCTTTGGAATCAGTGCCTGCGCGGCTGATATGTCGTAGCCTTGGTAGTCCATGTATCCGCCTGGCGCGCAGACTGTATTTCAATCAGCAATGCTTGTCAAATGGAGATATTTTAGACTCACAATCCTTCTGCATATCGATGATAACCAGTGCAGTCGTGTACGGTGTCAGGGTCGCATCATGCGGCCAGTCATACGGAGTAGCAGCAACCTGCCCCTTGCGGACCTTATGATGCGGAACCTGGCGCGGCTTCTCGATCATCGGGCCATGGTTGTGGGTAGGGTTCATGACGGTCAGCGTCCAGATGCCAGGAGTTCCAGCTGCAACTAGCATGAACGGACAGTCCATCAAGCGCGAGGTTCGCCTCCGCTTCCTCGTCTCCTCGGTAAGCCCATTGCGGGGACGGTAGTGGCCGCCCCGATCGCACCGAAGCCAGACCTTGGCTGTTCGCCCGGGCTTCTTCTCCGTGGGTGTGCTGGAGGATTTGACCACTACGTTGTATCCGTGGGCTTTTGCGTGCGCTTGCACTGAAGCGAGGAGTGATGTTCTAAAAATTGTTAGTGGGTATTTCGAGATTCAGATGGAATAAGCGTACTTATCAGGAAACGTCCCTTCCGGTGGCGGAAGCAGCTGCATTGACATGTCCGGGATGTCTGTGAGGTCGCTCGGCGCATCCAGATTCAGGTCCGTTGGGTCCGCCATGGCGACGAAAGTTTATGTCAACTTCCAGCGATCAAGGTTTCTACGCGCGTCAGCATGGTCAAAGTAAATCCATTCCGCGACATCGTAAAGTTGCAGTTTCGGGCGTAGAAAACAAGGCCATTGTCCACTGTCCAGGGATTGGCATAGTGCGTGGAAGCAATGCCCAAGTTTCTGATGGGAGAGATCATCTCGTGCGTGGTTATAGCAGACGACAGGTGTACGGCTGGGGATGGGTGGACCAGGCCCCAGAACGAAGGTTAATCAATCAGAAAACAGCAGCACTTACCAGAACAACAGGAATATTGCTTTTTTATTAATGCTGATCCAGATTGAGGGTTCAAACGCCTGCTCGGAGAGTACTTCCAGCGGCAACAGGCATCACTGCGAGTGTTGGGCGCGAGGCTGGTGTGAGTGTGTGCTCACTGGGCGTCATGTGATATCCCGTGACTTGCCGGACATTCTTACCACACAGAGCGTCAATAGATCCAACGAGGTGTATTCAGTGGGCTGGTGGTATAGAACATGCTCTTTTGGTAGATTTCGGAAGATAATCAATAGTGGCTCGACCTCATCAAGTGGTGGTTTCAAGGTACTGGTGTCTGTCGGACACCGACACCGATATATAGTTGAACCTGGGCAACCATTACCGCACTGTATACTTCTCGGTTCTGACAGCACCACGCAAAATACAATCACAAACTTCGGGGTCGATTGATAAGAATACAGGACGGTAATAGCACCTGATATTATTTACCTCTAACGTCGCTTCTAGTTGAGCCTCAGCCACATATTCCCGTCGTACCACGCACCTGATGCTTGATGCCTGAAGATAAACATGGCCCAACTAATACCCATTGGGCTTAGAGCGATCGCCATGGACACCGCCTGGACTGGACTGTGCTCAACCAGGTTAGGCGCAGTGTTGTTGTTCCCGTGGTCACAGCGCATCCACATGGTTCCCAGGTGTGCATCACATCTCCTTCCCTTCATATCGTCAACAAACCCCCTCCAGCCTCCCGCCTCTGCCCTCTGTGAGGGATGCGCCAAAGGTAAGTCAACTTCGCGGCTTCGTTTCTTCTATCGCCATATCCGCCGTCATTCGCCACCTCCTATCTCATCGCCGCTCGCCTCACTTCGATCGTCGCAATCTCCGAATTACTGCGACACCGCCTCGGCCCCTCCAACCACCGTCTCGTCAACCATCCCTGTTGATACACCACAAACACCGAGATACTGCTTACACGGACTTATCTTGTCGTTTCACGTCGATGGATACCGCTTTTGCCATATAATCTTTCCTCAGTCGCTCCTATTTCTCTCGTTGAGATCGTCCGCCGTGGACCCCTGGAACGTGCGCCCCCTACGCAGCATCGTCTGGTGCGGGCATAATGCCTTCCGCCGATGAGCCTTCTTCATCCCGCACCAATGGGTCCAGCTCTCGATCCGACCAGCTTGCACACTACAAGTCTCAATATGAGCAGCTGGAGTCGGAGTTGGCGGATTTTCAGGCTTCCAGCCGCGAACTGGAGGTGGAGTTAGAGAAGGAGATTGAGGCATCTGAGAAGCGCGAGCGGCAGTTGAAGGAGAAAGTGGATAATCTAAGATATGAAGTCGATGAATGGAAGGTGAGATACCTCGTTAATTCGTTTTCGTGGGATATCGACTGATCGCCTCCTCTAGTCCAAGTATAAACAGTCGAAGTCGGAAGCGAATAGTGCACAGAACACCCTGCAGAAGGAAATTACCTCGCTGCGAGACGCAAACCGCACACTACAGCTGAAGATACGAGATATTGAGGTTGCAAATGATGATTACGAACGTCAGGCCCGTCATACGACTTCGTCCCTGGAGGACCTGGAGTCCAAGTTTAATATGTCTATCGAGAGGGGCGTCCTTTTGGAAGAGGAGATTAAAGCTGGTGAACAAGAGCGGGAGGATCTGCGGATACAGAATCAGCGACTTCGCGACGAACTGAACGAGCAAAAGATCGAAACAGAGATCATCCAAGAGAAGCTCCGAAATGGTGGCCGTCGCCGCCGCCCAGCGCTTCTAAGCCAGAGCCCGTCGACACCGCATACTCCCGAGATCTTCGATCGCTCTCCTGGAGCATCAACTGTATCTTCACCTTTGTTTACCACTCCGCCAACGAAACTGTCGCTGACGCTGGCTTCCGCTACCGCGACACCTCCATCGCCTCCCATGTCCGAGACGTCCACCAGCTTACGCAAGTCATTGACGGCGACCCCCGGATTCCCCCTTCAGAAGGCTTCCGCTCCCGATTTTTCTCGGTCATTATATGGTCCCCGGACGCAGCGATTTTCGACACATTCTCGAGCTACTTCCTTTGCGTTTAGCACTGGCCGCTCAGTCTCATCCGCTACCTCTCGTCCCAGCCTAACCAAGCAGAACAACACGACGAACACTAACAACGTTGCGAACCGTCCTTCTGGTATACCCAAATCAGGGTCATTATACCAGATTCGCGGTCTTATTGGCAAGATGCAAAAGCTGGAAGAGAGAGTCCAGTCCGCAAAATCCAAGCTACCCCCACCTTCAGAAACCGCATCGCGGGCCTCGTCCCGTGCGAACTCCGTTGTCGGTGACAGCCCCGTTACATCGGCTCTTTCAATGCGACGGGACGCTCGCAAACGCCTGAGCGGTAGCAGTTTCAGTTCATCCATCAACCAGGGGGAAGGGACCCCTTCTTACGTTACATCCAGTCGGCCCTCCTATGGAACGAGAAGCAAAGGCGACAGCCGACCTAGCAGTCGCACCAGCTTCTCTAGTTCTTTCAGCCACAGCACGCACCCGAGTGTATCGGCCTCAAACCGCCCGGAAAGCCGCCAGAGCCGCACGAAGACGCCTCTAGGTCACTATTCCACCAACCCCACCACCGAAAGCCGACGGCCACGCTCATCGCTCAGCAATCCCGCAGGGCATTCTACCCCCGTCAACGGCATGTCTTACATTGATGAGGACGAAGATCTGTCCGAGCAACTGTCTGTGCGCGCGAAGATTAGTGAAACGCAGCCTCGCCCTACCCGCCTCCCGTCGTTCTCCACACCTACTGGCCTCAAGAAGCGAACCGTCTCGGGAATCCCCGCGCCTCGAAGCTTACGTCGGGAGAACACCATGGGGCCACACAGCACGAAACCTAAAGCCGGCGATTTGGGCGAGACATTTTAGCCTCAGCCGTTTGACATCTACGAAGTTTGACAGCTCTAAAGCTGGTCAACCGCACATAACCGTTCAGGATACGGACTTTGTTCTTGGAGCATTTCTTCTGATTTGAGCCGGTTCTTGATTTTATTGGATGGAAGATCCCAGTCTCGGAGTACCTTGGAAAGGTTTTTAATTCATAGATTGGGGTTCTCGATATACCGCCACGCATCTGTACAGTCGGAGACTTGTATATTCGGGTGGGGTGGCACTGTTTGATCTTGTCGGGGATTCTCCAACCAACTCCTCTGGGGTGTGGGGAGGGTCCCATCGGCGTCCAAGCTGTTTCTCAGCATACTTACTATTTCTTTAGGTTGTACTTGGTCCTGTGTATTGTTGTCTTAGGCGTTCTAATACCCAGTGACTTCGAATTCAGTATCTACTTTATTCTTGTGCCTTGTAGTGGTATATGTACTTTTGTCCCCCGGATGACGTGATGTAAGCTTGCGAGCGCCAAGTCGTCCGTGCCCAGTGTCAAACATGCATAGCCTGTCTGTCGTGTTTGTATTCCCGAAGTCGGGAATGTTGGTGATAAGTTAGGATGACAACCTGGCAGAGACATCCCTGTCTAATCGAGTGATATGGTTGGACTCCAATTCGCTCTGTTATACGGTGCCCAGAGCGAAGATTCAGTATTGGCCGTAGATAACGTAGATAACGACGCACTGAACGTTGAGATTGATATCCCGTTTGCGGCGGAATCGCCACGAGTCTGGATCGCAGAATCAAGCCACAAAATTCCTTGAATGGCCTAGACCTGTCATTGCGAGAGAAAAAAAACACATTCCATCACTGATCACCCCCTCAAAGCCCGGAAGGATTCCAAGGTCGCAACTTGCTGTTCCCAGCTCGAGAAACCAGCAAGTTCAGGAACGGGATCCAGCCCGGGAGCCCCAGCCTTAAGGGAGAAATCCCTGGCTAGTCGGAATACGGCTAGTTCGTCTCCCGATTTGCTGAGGGCGATCACTTCCCAAAGTTCCCACTCCCCAACGCGAGCAGCATTTCCGCAAGCACTTATTGGTGGGATAGTTGACCGGTGCCAACATAGCCGGATGTGGTTAGCGATGTGGGCGGGCTGCTTGTACACGGGTCAGAGTATCGTGTAATCTTTGATTACCACCTGAAGAACTTCAAGTTTGAATCTTAAGATGTGGTGCGCTGACTCGGGATTCGTATTCGAGGAGTCTGGTAGCTTTGAACTCTTTTGGAGAAATAACCTTTGATGATGAACTTTGGGCATGAGAGTTGCTTGGGTGTTGTTTGCGCATGAGTCGGAGCATTCGGAACCTCTTTGAGTGATCAACTCCGAGTATTCCTGCGCTATCTAACTCGCCGAGCCGATTCGAGCTTCTATACTCCGGGCACTCAGCACTGGCAGATTCTACTCAGCTTACGGGGATGGCCATGATAAGCATGGAAAGGCTTCGCAAGAGTTGAATACTTGTATTGCTACGGCTGGTCTATCATACTATGAGATTCATGCGCCAATCGAACTTTGAAACAGTTTGAGGCCACGGTTCAGTGCTCGGCACTTAAAGTTGACGGCAAATAGTACACGCAGTAGTACGGGGATGTAATTCAGTTACAGTTTACAATATACTAGACTACTACTAACTAACTAGTACCTTACCACTCCGAGTCGTTAGGGAGTTGACACAATTGTCAGAAGGTGAGGAAATCCAACCCCAGTCTCGAGTCCGGAGTAATATTCGGATCTAAAATGTATAATATTGTGTTGAAATTATTGGACAGGAACTCGAGATGGTTCTCCCGAGCATGGGGAATTAAACGGGGCAGCGAAAAGTGGTGGGAAGAGCGCCCAACAATGGGGTGGGAAATTCCAGGGAAACTGAATTCTGGCCGGAATCCGAAGAGATTCAATACCAGGCCCGTATCCAGATTACGTCCCTGGCCTTGAACCTGAGCTTCGGTCTTTTTCTTCCCCCTCACTCTGTATCATCATCTTAATTTTCTCGAGGGAAAAAAAGAAAAGAAGAATCCTTTTTCTTCTCCTCTCGTTCTTCTTCTTCACTCTTCTTCTCCCCATCTTAGGTGGTGGTAAGTCTTCCAAGTTCCCCGTTGCGGTCCCGCTGGTTAGTAGTACTCTGGTACTCTACCGTTTGCGACTCTATTTTTTTTGGAGTTCGCCTTTGGCTCATGTTTCCTCAGCCAGCTTTTCCCTCTTGCGTCCTCACCCCCGAAACTCTCCTGACGCACATCCTCTCTTCTCCTACTACTTCCTGCATTTTCTTTTCGCTTCGATTCGCAGGGAAGTGAGCCGCTCTTGTGATCCGGGATTACTCTCAGCCCCCTGTTGTTTCACGAATTGGACGATAACCCGTATCCTTCTCCCACTCTCAGCGGGCTCTTTTCGCCGATCTTACTTTTATTCCCGACCTCCCTCCTCGAGCTTCACCAATCTTAGTATATATCGCATGGGAAGCGTTTAATACATAATAATACAACAGCTGGAATCATGGGCGTCTCAGACGGTACAACCAACGGCCACGGCAGCTCTCGCGCCGCCAGACACAACCTCCCCTCACATTTCATCGGTGGCAACCACTTGGACGCTGCGGCCCCGAGTGCTGTCAAGGACTTTGTCGCTCAAAATGAGGGTCACTCCGTCATTACATCGGTGAGTTTTTCTGCAACAATTGAGCGAAGATTCTGCGGGGAGATCGAGCGAGCAGTAACTGACGGGGACTTCTTCCGCAACATTAGGTTCTTATCGCCAACAACGGTATTGCGGCCGTTAAGGAGATTCGATCCGTCCGAAAATGGGCCTACGAGACTTTTGGAAACGAGCGTGCCATTCAATTCACAGTGATGGCTACGCCAGAAGATTTGCGAGCAAACGCCGACTACATTCGTATGGCGGATCAATATGTTGAGGTATGAACGGACTTGGGGATTTGCCGCACGTACGATGAATCAAGGACGACTGGCTAAACAACTCGATTCTTGCAGGTCCCCGGTGGTACAAATAACAACAACTACGCTAACGTCGAGCTGATCGTCGATGTGGCCGAGCGAATGGACGTCCATGCCGTCTGGGCTGGTTGGGGTCACGCCTCTGAGAACCCCCGGTTACCAGAAGCGCTCGCTGCTTCTCCCAAGAAGATCATCTTCATTGGACCCCCCGCCTCCGCCATGCGCTCTCTCGGTGACAAGATTTCCTCCACAATCGTTGCTCAACACGCTGAAGTCCCCTGTATCCCGTGGTCCGGGACTGGTGTCGATGAGGTGGTTGTTGACGACAATGGCATTGTTACTGTGGAAGAGGAGGTCTACAACCGTGGATGCACATTTTCGCCGCAAGAGGGTCTTGAGAAGGCCCGGGAGATCGGGTTCCCGGTCATGATCAAGGCCTCCGAAGGTGGTGGTGGTAAGGGTATCCGTAAGGTCGAGAGCGAGGACAACTTTGTTAGTCTATACAATGCCGCGGCCAACGAAATTCCCGGATCACCAATCTTCATCATGAAGCTCGCTGGTAACGCCCGTCATTTGGAAGTCCAGCTGCTCGCTGATCAGTACGGTAACAACATTTCTCTGTTCGGTCGTGATTGCTCGGTACAACGGCGACACCAGAAGATTATCGAGGAGGCTCCCGCCACAATCGCCAACCCCACAACCTTCCAGGCTATGGAGCGCGCGGCCGTGAGCTTGGGTAAGCTGGTCGGTTACGTCTCGGCCGGTACCGTCGAGTACCTGTACTCTCACGCCGACGACAAGTTCTACTTCCTGGAACTGAACCCTCGTCTGCAGGTCGAGCATCCTACCACTGAGATGGTCACGGGCGTCAACTTGCCCGCCGCTCAGCTTCAGATTGCCATGGGTATCCCTCTGCACCGCATTCGCGACATTCGTCTGCTGTACGGTGTTGACCCCAACACCTCGTCAGAGATCGACTTCGACTTCTCCAACGAAGAGAGCTTTAAGACCCAGCGCCGTCCTCAGCCCAAGGGGCACACCACTGCGTGCCGTATCACCTCCGAGGACCCCGGTGAGGGTTTCAAGCCTTCCAGCGGAACTATGCACGAATTGAACTTCCGTAGTTCGTCCAACGTCTGGGGTTACTTCTCCGTCGGTACATCAGGTGGTATTCACAGTTTCTCCGACAGTCAATTCGGTCACATTTTCGCCTACGGTGAGAGCCGATCCGCCTCGCGAAAGCACATGGTCATTGCTCTCAAGGAACTGAGCATCCGTGGTGATTTCCGAACCACCATCGAGTACTTGATCAAGCTGCTCGAGACTCCTGCTTTCGAGGAGAACAAGATTACCACCGGCTGGCTGGATCAGCTGATCTCCAACAAGCTGACTGCCGAGCGTCCCGATACCACCGTCGCTGTTTTGTGCGGTGCTGTCACCAAGGCTCACCAGGCTAGTGAGGAGCGTCTTGAGGAATACCGTAAGGGCATTGAGAAGGGTCAGGTCCCCTCCAAGGACGTCTTGAAGACCGTGTTCCCAGTGGACTTCATCTATGAGGGTAAGCGGTACAAGTTCACGGCCACACGTGCCGGTCTTGATAGCTACCATCTATTCATCAACGGCTCCAAGTGCTCCGTTGGTGTCCGTGCCTTGGCCGACGGAGGTCTCTTGGTCCTTCTGAACGGTCGCAGTCACAACGTCTACTGGAAGGAGGAAGCTGCCGCTACTCGTCTAAGCGTTGACGGCAAGACTTGCTTGCTCGAGCAGGAGAACGACCCCACTCAGCTTCGTACCCCCTCTCCCGGAAAGCTCGTCAAGTTCACCGTTGAGAACGGCGATCACGTACGCGCTGGCCAGCCTTTCGCCGAAGTCGAGGTCATGAAGATGTACATGCCCCTCATTGCACAGGAAGATGGTATTGTCCAGTTCATCAAGCAGCCTGGAGCTACCCTCGAAGCTGGAGATATCCTTGGTATTCTTGCTCTCGATGACCCGTCTCGTGTCAAGCATGCCCAGCCCTTCACTGAGCAGCTTCCCGAGCTTGGACCTCCTCAAGTCCTGGGTAACAAGCCCGCTCAGCGTTTCTTCCTCCTGCACAGCATTCTGGAGAACATCCTCAAGGGTTTCGACAACCAAGTCATCATGAACAGCACCCTCAAGGAGCTCATTGCTGTTCTCCGTGACCCCGAGCTTCCCTACAGCGAGTGGAACGCCCAATCATCCGCCCTGCACTCCCGCATGCCCCAAAAACTGGACACCCAGCTTCAGAACCTTGTGGATCGTGCTCGCTCTCGCAAGGCCGAGTTCCCCGCCAAGCAGCTGCAGAAGACCATGGTGCGCTTCATTGAGGAGAACGTCAACCCTGGTGACGCGGAGATCCTGAAGACTACTCTCCTTCCCCTGGTTCAGGTCATTAACAACTACATTGAGGGCTTGAAGGTCCACGAGTACCAGGTTTTTGTTGGCCTCCTTCAGCAGTACGTTGCCGTTGAGAAGCTTTTCTCTGGTAGCAAGGCCCGGTACGAGGATGGTATCCTTGCTCTTCGTGAGGAGCACAAGGACGATGTCGCTGGTATCGTCCAGACCGCTCTCTCCCACAGCAGAATCGGAGCTAAGAACGACCTCATCCTTGCTATCCTGTCCATCTACCGCCCCAACCAGCCCGAGATGGCCAATGTCGGCACATACTTCAAGCCTGTCCTGAAGACCTTGACCGAGATCGAGTCCCGCGCTGCTGCCAAGGTCACCCTCAAGGCCCGTGAAGTCCTTATTCAGTCTGCTCTTCCCTCCCTTGAAGAGCGTCTCTCCCAGATGGAGCTCATCCTCCGCTCGTCTGTCGCCGAGTCTCAGTACGGTGAGACTGGTCTCAGCCACCGTGAGCCTGACCTTTCCGCCCTGAAGGAGGTTGTTGATTCCAAGTACACCGTTTTCGATGTCCTCCCTCGATTCTTCGTCCACAAGGATGCTTGGGTTACATTGGCTGCTCTTGAAGTGTACGTGCGCCGTGCGTACCGTGCTTATGCCATTCAGGACATTCAGTACTCTGCCGAGGGCGAGCTTCCCTTCCTTGCTTGGGACTTCACTCTTAGCAAGCTTGGCCAGCCTGAGTTCGGTTCTCAAACTGCGGTTACCCACCCTTCTACCCCTAGCACACCCACCGCCGAGATCAACCCCTTCAAGCGCATCAACTCCATCAGCGATATCTCCAACCTCCTGATCGATAACACCAGCGAGACCCCAAGAAAGGGTGTTATTCTCCCTGTGGAGTACCTCGAGGATGCTGAGGAGCACATTGCCAGGGCTCTGGAAGTGTTCCCCAAGGCCGGTGCCAAGAAGGCTAGCGACCACGGTCTGATTGCCTCCCTTGAGGGCAAGCGTCGCCCCGCTCCTCGTGCTGAGAACGAGACTGAATTGAGCGGAGTCTTCAACATCGCCGTCCGCGACATCGAAGACCTTGAGGATGCCCAGATTGTCGCTCAGATCAACAAGCTGCTCTCTGGATTCAAGGAGGAATTGCTTGCTCGCCGCATCCGTCGTGTCACTTTCATCTGTGGCAAGAATGGTGTCTACCCCAGTTACTACACCTTCCGTGGCCCCTCATTCGAGGAAGATGAGAGTATCCGTCACAGTGAGCCTGCACTTGCCTTCCAACTCGAACTCAACCGCCTGTCGAAATTCCGAATCAAGCCCGTCTTCACGGAGAACCGCAACATTCACGTGTACGAAGCTATCGGCAAGGGCCCCGAGAACGACAAGGCTCTTGACAAGCGCTACTTCGTCCGCGCTGTGGTGCGTCCTGGTCGCCTTCGTGATGACATTCCTACTGCCGAGTACCTCATCTCCGAGGCCGATCGCTTGATGAACGACATTTTGGATGCTCTGGAGGTCATTGGCAACAACAGCTCCGATCTGAACCACATCTTCATCAACTTTTCTCCTGTCTTCAACCTGCAGCCCAAGGATGTCGAGGAGGCTTTGGCTGGCTTCCTTGATCGTTTCGGCCTCCGCCTCTGGCGTCTCCGTGTCACTGGTGCTGAGATCCGCATTCTCTGCACTGACCCCGCCACCGGCATGCCTTACCCCCTCCGTGTTATCATCAGCAACACCGTCGGATACATCATTCAGGTTGAGCTGTACATTGAGAAGAAGTCTGAGAAGGGTGAATGGCTCCTACATAGCATTGGTGGTACCAACAAGCTCGGCTCCAACCACTTGCGCGCCGTTTCTACTCCCTATCCTACCAGGGAGTGGCTGCAGCCTAAGCGATACAAGGCTCACGTCATGGGCACCCAGTACGTCTACGATTTCCCCGAGCTCTTCCGTGAGGCTTTCCAGAACAGTTGGACCAAGGCAATTGCCAAGGTTCCCAGCGTCGCTGATCGCCGCCCTGCCCTTGGTGAATGCATGGAGTACACTGAGCTGGTTTTGGATGATGAGGACAACCTGATTGAGATCTCTCGTGGCCCTGGCGCCAACACCCACGGTATGGTTGGTTGGCTCGTCACTGCCCGTACCCCCGAGTACCCCGCTGGTCGCCGCTTCATCATCGTCGCCAACGACATCACCTTCCAGATCGGCTCATTCGGTCCTCTTGAGGATAAGTTCTTCCACAAGTGTACTGAGCTGGCTCGCAAGCTGGGCATTCCCCGCATCTACCTCTCCGCCAACTCTGGTGCTCGCATCGGTATGGCTGAGGAGCTGATCCCGTACTTCTCGGTTGCCTGGAACGATGCCGAGAAGCCCGAAGCTGGATTCAAGTACCTCTACCTCACACCCGAGGTCAAGGAGAAGTTCGACGCCAGCAAGAAGAAGGAGGTTATCACTGAGCTGATCCACGATGAGGGTGAGGAGCGCCACAAGATCACCACTATCATCGGTGCCAAGGACGGCCTTGGTGTTGAGTGCCTGAAGGGATCCGGTCTGATTGCCGGTGCCACTTCCAAGGCTTACGAGGACATCTTCACCATTACCCTCGTTACCTGCCGCTCCGTCGGTATCGGTGCCTACCTTGTCCGTCTCGGTCACCGTGCCGTCCAGGTTGAGGGCCAGCCCATCATCCTCACTGGTGCCCCTGCCATCAACAAGCTGCTCGGTCGCGAGGTCTACACTTCTAACCTTCAGCTCGGTGGTACCCAGATCATGTACAAGAACGGTGTCTCCCACATGACCGCTGCCAACGACTTCGACGGTGTCGCCAAGATTGTCGAGTGGCTCTCCTTCGTTCCCGAGAAGAAGGGTGCTCTGCCTCCCATCCGTCCATTCTCCGACACCTGGGATCGTGACGTCGCTTACTACCCGCCTGCCAAGCAGGCCTACGACGTTCGCTGGCTCATCTCCGGTAAGGAGGATGAGGAAGGTTTCCTCCCTGGTCTCTTCGACGCCGGATCTTTCGAGGAGGCTCTCGGTGGCTGGGCCCGTACAGTTGTTGTCGGTCGTGCTAGACTCGGTGGTATCCCCATGGGTGTCATTGGTGTTGAGACTCGCTCCGTTGAGAATGTTACCCCTGCCGACCCTGCTAACCCCGACTCCATGGAGATGATCACTCAGGAGGCTGGTGGTGTGTGGTACCCTAACTCCGCCTTCAAGACCGCCCAGGCCCTCCGTGACTTCAACAACGGTGAACAGCTCCCCGTCATGATCTTGGCCAACTGGAGAGGTTTCTCTGGTGGTCAGCGCGACATGTACAATGAGGTCCTCAAGTACGGTTCCTACATTGTCGACGCCCTCGTCAAGTACGAGCAGCCCATCTTCGTCTACATTCCTCCTCATGGTGAACTTCGTGGTGGATCTTGGGTCGTCATCGATCCCACCATTAACCCCGACCAGATGGAGATGTACGCTGACGAGGAGGCCCGTGGTGGTGTTCTCGAGCCCGAGGGTATCGTCAACATCAAGTTCCGTCGCGAGAAGCAGCTCGACACCATGGCCCGTCTGGATCAGACTTACGGAGACCTTCGCCGCGCTCTTCAGGACAAGAACCTCACCAAGGAGCAGCTTTCCGACATCAAGAACAAGATGGCTGCCCGCGAAGACCTGCTCCTTCCTGTCTACATGCAGGTCGCTCTGCAGTTCGCCGATCTCCACGACCGCGCCGGCCGTATGCAAGCCAAGAACACCATCCGCCAGGCTCTGACATGGAAGAACGCCCGCCGCTTCTTCTACTGGCGTGTGCGCCGCCGTATCAGCGAAGAGTACATTGTCAAGCGCATGCTCCGCGCTGCACCTTCCCCTGTCCCGACCGAAGGCAGCGGTGCCATCGCCTCCAACCAGTCCACCGCTCCTGCCTCGGACTCTCCCCGCGCCACTCACCTGCGCACCCTGCACTCATGGACTCCCTTCCTCGAGGACGAACTCCAGAGCGACGATCGTCGTGTCGCATCCTGGTACGAGGAGAACAAGGAAACGATCCACGAGAAGATCGACTCTCTCAAGTCCCAGGCCGTCGCCTCGCAGATTGCTGACATCCTGTTCAGCAACCGCGAGAGCGGCCTCAAGGGCATCCAACAAGCGCTCAGCTTCCTCCCTGTCCAGGAGAAGGAAGCCGTGCTCAAGTACCTCGGCTCTTCCAACTAGGAGCCGGCAACCCGCCCTTTTTTGCTACTCCCTATTTACCTCTTGGAAGACCAATTCGATTTCTCTTTTCCATTTCCCTTCTCGTCTTGTGTTTCAGAGCGTTTCATCAACCCGATTTTGTGACATGTATGATGAATTGATTATCCTGCTTCTTTGTTTCCTCTTTTCCTTATTCTTATGCTGTGCTTCTTTAACTGGGTTAGAAGGCATTGATATGGGATGGCTTGGCTTGGCTGGTCTTGATTGATGCATATATGTCATGTCTTGTGTTAGTTTTTCTATCCAATTGCATTTCCATCGTTCAATTTGATTCCCTGATGGTAAAGTGTAGCGAAGCCTAGAAAGTAGTAGATGAGTGTCTCCGCGGTGGTTCGGGTATTTGAATCATGGTAGGGCCCCTGTAAGTTGCCATTATCCCTTTTCCATAAGCTTACACTATTGCAATTTGTAAAGGCGCCGTGTGGTCCGTGTCCATCCCTCCCCATAGAGTTTCGCCGTAGAACCTTTCCCGGTTTCGAGGCAATAGGTCCAATAGATATCTATTTTCACGTCCTTGACAACACCAAATGCAGTGGTGTCAGGTAGGCCGAAAGCGGTGAGGCCTTGACCGGTAAAGCGGTGAAAAATTGCCCAACTCCTGGCACTGTTATGACCACCCAAGTTACCGGCATCACCAGCGTCACGGCTGTTGCCATCCTGATAATGACGCCGGCTTGTGCGCCAAAACCACTACTCGAAATCGTCCGCAGCCGACGTTATCTCCTCGAGCACCCTTTGCAGTGGACTTCGCGCCATCTCGAAGCCGTGGGATGTCGGTTCGATGATATTGGGACGCCCGCCTGCTTAGAATCCACGCATCAAGATCGCGAGGACACTGAGCGTGGACAGTCAAGCGATGCCGAAGCGCTAGCTCGTA
The DNA here is from genome assembly GCA_025688815.1 of Aspergillus carlsbadensis. Lineage (NCBI taxonomy): Eukaryota > Fungi > Ascomycota > Eurotiomycetes > Eurotiales > Aspergillaceae > Aspergillus > Aspergillus carlsbadensis. The sequence continues at coordinate 132,409 of MU628215.1, read as the reverse complement.
GTCTGTTCCCTAATGTGAAGCTTCGTTGTCTCTTCAACATTCTATTAGGCGAGGGACGGGGATTCGCGTGCGTTCGGTAAGAGCTTCAGAAGAGTAACTGGAAACTTTGGCAAGTGACTGACAGCTCCGCTGAGCAGCAAAGGGTCCCACTTCTGTTTTCAAGGCCGGGCGGTGCACCAGCCAGACTATATCGTGTTTCGTCGTCATGAACCGCCGTCCAACAATATTTTGCCTCCGACAGTAGGGTACATACACTACACAAACATCAATGGAGACCGCAGGGAGCTTTTTGAGCGTCGTTCACGAGCAACCCGAGCTGTTGACCCAATTGGGGAGTATGGCCGTTTTCTCCTCGTAACCCCACAAGAGTGGACCGACGATCCGTACTTCTTGTGCATTCTATTGGCTTTGGGGCAGTCTCAACACAGGCACGATTCTTCCCAAACAACCGCTTACATTGTACGTGCTCTACTTATTGTGTACCAGTCTGATTCTAAATAATGTTTTCTGCAGACCCATCTTCTCGTGACTCACGTGTTAGATCGAGATTCGATACTTTTGTGTGAGGCTGAAATCACCACTGATCTTCTCAACGCGCTCAAAAATCTGAAGACTGCGAGAACGCCCGTAAAGTGGCCATCAATTCGGCGAAAAAAGATTCCGTATAAGCCTTACAATACCTTCGCTGACCGACTTCTGGGCGAGCTCGTGACATCTGGTCCCTCAAATGCTGCCGATCACGCGAACTATGCTTGTAGCAACAAAACTAAAAGACGTCACGAAGAAGAAGACGGGGAAGATGACAGTGGTTCGCGCAAGGTTCCGCGGATTTTAGGAACATGAGCTGGTGCATGTCAAGCGCAACGGTAGTAGCAGGCGCCACTCCTGTTGCCGACTATAGACGTTTGATCGGCGCTTCATCCTAGATTCTACGACCGTTGCACCTTGTGATGGATTGATTGCGATACCTGTTCTGGAACACTGGCCAGCTTCGAGGCTAACATGGGCTTTACCGATCTTGCGCCGCGAATCACCCTTGTATCTTTACGGACAACGACCATTCAAGGTTCTTTGGAATGGCCGACTGCATTGGGTGAATACGACAGACCACTTTTTTCTGAAGGCTACGAGCAGCAGTTGAAGATCCAGATACCAGATGGCCTTGGACCAAGGAACGATCAAGTCCTCAAGAACACGAGTAATCGCGTCTATTAGGTGTGGGTGCATGACATATCACGCACCGCACCGCTAATTCCGCAAAGGGTAGGAGCATGGCTGTCATTGTTCCGTCCCAGTTTGGAGAGGCACAAGGGCAGAGAGAAGGACTCCTTCTGTAGCATATTACTTTTCCTCCTTGCCTTGACAGGCCTTGGAGCGGCGCGATAGACTGCTTGGTGTTTAGACCTATAATATGTAATAAAAAGTGATATACGAAGTCCTTGGAAATATGGTCTAGCTCATTAGATTTCACAATTTATTCACTTCTCCGCTGACATTTATTTAGTAGTTACTTCCAACGAGAGCAGGTGGTTAAAGAAGCTCTCCAGCCGCTCTTATTACTTCACTGTTTGATGTGAGGCCTGGAACGCTGTTGACTGGCTGTCTTGGCCTGGCAAAGTTCGTTTTCATATTTATGCGATCCTTCCCCACATCGTTGGGCAGCGACTTGTATCCGTGCCTTTTGCTAGCGTTGCCGGTTGGGTGCAGCAGAAAGGCACGGATACCCAATAACAAACCAAGCACCGAGTCGAGCATTGAAATGTTCACCATCATGACAACCGTGATCATATATCGACTGGACTCGGAAACCTCATGGCCTACGCTCCGTATTTCAGCACTGTCACCTCCAACTCGGCCTTCAAGACTCGTTTCGAAGCCGAGAATGGGAGGACTTTTTTCACAACTAAAGAAGGTAGCCGCCAGTCAGTGGGAATGTGCCCATTTGCTCGCCTGTCGCGTGGTACGGCGAGAGGCGCAACGCAACTTGCTTCCTATTTTATCTCAACATGCAGTGGAGTCTGCCTTGCAGTCCCTACCAGATGAGATCAGAGGATTTCTGCAAGGCCCTGACCCCGCCTTTACCACACAAAGCGAGCACTTTTTGGTGCGAGGGTCCAGTTACGGGATCTCGCTGGCCCAAGTATGGGCAGCACTGGCCACGTTCAAGGGAAGCCATGACCGTACGCAGCAGCAACCCCCTCTGCAGGATCCAAACGAAAGTGAAGAGGACGACCACGTTGAAGAGAGGCTCCCAAAGCGGCTCCGGCGAGAAACATCTCTCCCGGACTTCACTGATTCCACTCGAATCCAAATCGGTTCTAGCAGCCCACTGAACGATGGCTCGGACGGCTGGGGTGGCTCTCAGACATCGTCTTTGGGCTATGTTGACCCTGATGCGCACCAATTGCGTATATATCCTGGAGACAACACTGTACGATTAGCGTCATGCGTGATACGACATATCTTATATTTCGCCCCGCCTCAACACTCAGCGTTAAACTCGGTTGTTGTCGAGTTCCGAGATGCCAAAACACGGCTGGCGCCTATTACCTTGACGCGGAAGCGGCAAATTGTCGCAATTGACGACGGCGGTCTATGCCTGCGACAGCAGACGTCAGCAGGAGGAGAGTTTGTGCTTGCAAAGAGCCATGCGGCGATCTTGGAAGCGAAGACGCAATTCCAATGTCTAGAGAATGGCAAACAAATCGTCTCAGATACATGTTTTGGACAGATGGTTTGCGAAGCATTGGCAGCGAGGTTATCAAACGCCATTGGCAATTCAGAAAGGTAAACTTTACCAGCCTTCCACAGACTCCATACTCTGTTCTCGCTACACCCGTTTACCACCTAAGAACCAAGCCGAACACGAGCGGCAGTGTTATAGTCATCAATGCGACGCAGCACTACATGTGCTTCCTCCAAATGGACCTGACTGATGCTTATATCTTGGATTTCGAAAGTCCCTCGCCGTCACAGATGCTGAATGTCAGTGCCACGCCTTGGTTTGACCTCAGCCAGAGAAGTGGAAGGGAGAATGTATTGGCGAATCTTCTTGGCATAATGCATCGTGAGACGCAGGTGTAGTTGAGTTTCCTACTTAAGCGAGGGCGATTGGGGTCCTGGCTGGTCCACCAGAATGAGGACCTTGAGTTTCACATCGTACTTCAGGATAGTATACCACCATCAGAGGACTCCACCTTGCCTGTATGTGTACACTACAGACTCTAGTTTGATTTTAATCATGATATAGCTAAGGAGCTAATAGGTGCTTCAGGATTTCAAACCTAGAGCAAGACTAGTAGAAAGACCCTAGAGTACCCTGCAAGTCTACCACGACTGATAACCAAACATGCCGGAACTGGAAAAAAGTACCCGAGTCTCACTTAGGCCAGCTCATCCTTAGAAGCCATGACGAAGGCGCTGACCAGGAATGTGATCTATGGTGACTGCTGTTTGATTACGTTGTGGCACTGTAACTACACTGCAGGTTAACCAGAATGTCTTGTCCTGCATGCTTAAGACTCTCTGTACACCTAATCAAAGTTTAGGGTAGTCTATAGTCGGCCCCGGAGCCCTAAACATGGATCGGTTTGGGAATGCCATGCCAGTATCGGACGCCAGTATAGTTCGTGCCCTTTGATATAGACCTCAAACGTGGTAAATGAAATTGCAAGGACAGAAAGCCTGGAATTTAGGCTGTAGATAAAACGACTATCTTTCTTTCAACACTTTGTCTTACTGGCTTGTGGGTACTTCATACTATAATAATGCTGCCAGTTCTTGCGTATGCTTGCGAGATGGAATGGTTGGATTATGGTAAGTCACACAGAAATTATGGTTTTCTATTTTGTTCTGGGTACTGGTATGTGCTAAGCTGGCTACTGCGATGTTCTTGCAGATCTCAGTGGAATAATGGCGAAGAACAGCGTGGATCAAGAGAGCAGCAAGCGCACTGCGTCTGAGCCCGCAACTTTGCTTGCCGAGTGCGTCGAGAGGACTAGGCTGCGCATGAAACAACTGACCTCCAAGGTCTTCGCGAAAATGGTCGAAATAGATAGAGCTCAGGCTCTCAGTTACATGAGGAAATGGAAAGACTTAATGAGGACGTTACTATGTACTTTTGATGTTGATTTCATTTAAATGTTCGTTATTGCTCTGAATCAAATCTGCATACAAGCAGTGGGGGTATTATGTGCAATGCAAGCGAGTCATGACATGAGAGATGTGGATGGATGGTATAATCGTTGGTAAAATAGGGCGAGGAAGAGGACGGGCAAAAAGGGGATAAGGATAGAGATCACAAGACACGCTCAGGTAGTCGGGAATGTATTTACAAAGAAGCGAAAAGGTAGGAAGGAGGGAAGGAGGTCAATAGGGAAAGAGAGAGATGAGGACGAAAGGTAGGGAAGAAAGGAAGGAGGATTGCTAAGCAAGCTGCCTCTCAAGACTCCGCCCTGGGCCCGGGGTAAGGATCGGGGGTAGATTCCTATACGGATCCCTGAGCCCGCGACTCGTGTTCACAGGGCTAGCGCTTTGGTCTTCAAGGCGCAGCTGCCTGTTAAAATCGACAGGCAGTTGATCTGGCAAGGGAAGCGGAGCCGCATATCGCGGGTTCTGGGGCATCGGAGCGTGAGGGTACGGCATGGCATAGCCGGCAGATTCGTTGGGGGAGCCGGGAAGAGTAATGTGTGTTGCGTGAAGGGTACGAGCGATGTCATCGAGGAGGACTTCCATTGGGGCAATGTAGGCCGTGCGGCTCTTTTCAGACCATGCTAAGACTGCGCCGCAGACGCGGCCGGTGGATTTCTCGAAAACCCATGCGCCGGAATCGCCGGGGACTGGAAGACATGGAATGTTAGTATGATGTGATACCAAGGTAAGGAAAATGGGTATGGTGAGCTGGCGCACTCACTCACCTCCGAAGTTCCCGTCCACCCCGAAGCTTGTCGAGAAGGTGTGCCGGCCGTGCAGCTTGACAATGGTCATTGCCTTGGAGATTTGTCCGCTTTGCAGCCCGCTGGTGCGGCCGCAGCAGTGGACATTCAGACCTCCGAGGTCTTCAAGCCGGGCGACGTCGGTGAGGTGAATCGGCTCTCGTGGAGGCGGTGGGATAGGCGCGCCTCGGACACCTCGCCTTGTTATTGAGAGCGTGGCGAGGGACGGCTTGTCGTAGACGATGTTGCGAGCATCCATGCGGTCGTGGTTGATTTTAATTAGGGCCCAGTCGATTTCATGCCTGAGGCCTTTGCGGGTCCACCGACGAACGCCGGAGGATGCGTGAACGTAGCCGAAAGCATGAGAGGCGAGGTGCTCGTCGTCGCGATCCTCGGGAGAAGGGAAGAAGTCTTCGCGAACATCGTCGATTGCGGGCTGCGTTACGAAGAGGGGCGGCTCCTCACCCGGTTCGATTCCAGCGGTGTCGCCAATTGAGGCTGCGTCTTCATCGTCGTAAGCGAATTCGTCATCACCCTCGTCAGAGGAGTATCCGTCCGAGAGACCAAATTCGTCGTAGTAGTCATCTCCGTCTTCGTCGTCGGAGATCTCGAACTCGAGATCGCGGCCTGATGGATCCTCGTCGCACCATGTGTACATGGGTTGCGGCTCTTGGGTGATCATATCGCGCGGCCAGTTTGCGGCCGAACGGGTGGGACCGTCGTTCTCATCTGCATCCTGGTAGTCGTCTTCTTGGTCACTGGGAGCCTCGAGCATGTGGTGAACTGTCATACCGTACGGCACGCCATCTACCAAAATAGCACCGCCGTAAGAGACAGGAGGAAGGTGTTCATCGTTCATAAAAGCGCCGATGGAGGCACCGCAAAGGGGATGTTGCTGATAGCAAGGGTTCGAGTCCTGCATAGAAGGAGGGGCTTCAATTGTGCTGTGTGACCCAGTCTTTGCTGGTCGACGACGCTTCTTGCGCGGAACCTTTGAGCGTTCAATGTCTCCACGAAGCACGATCAAATCCCAGTCTTCCCGTTCAAGCGGGAAGTACTTCTTTAGGGCTGCTCTGACCTTTTTCACGCTACTGCAGGTAATGCAGATCGTCGTCTTGGCATTGTCTAGCCCGTCACCAGTCATCATCAGTGTGACACCGCATGACTCGGACGAGTCTTTGAGGATCTTCTGAAGTAGCTTTCTCAATCGGGGTAGCATTTGAAAGTTCCACTCGTTGAGATGCTCCTGAGGGATCTCGACGGTTGTGAGTTTTTTGAATGTGCGCTTCTTTAGCTTCCGCTCCTCCACTCCGAGCTTCATCATTTTCATCTCTGGAGCAGGAGCCACATTCACTGGCGGTACGAACTGCGTGACTTGTTCCGGTGCGGTGTAGTTCCTCGCTGCTTGCTTTGCGGCATCGGCCTCCGATCCTGGAACAAGGGCGAGGGGCAAACAGTCGTCCAACTCCTCGGCGCCAGGGGCGTTGAAAATGTCGATCTTGCAGCAAGACCAAGTTATCTTGCAAAGGGTGTAGATGAAGTTCATGGAGAAGGAAAACGTGCCGTCTGGCGCCGAGAGATCCAAAACCGGATAGTGGAAGGTTTGCGGGATTCGTAGGTTGAAATCATCGAAAGGCTGAGTGGAGAGATGGAAATTCGGCGCATCAAGGCAGAGCTGGACCATATGACAGAAGGCAGTACCGCATTTCGGGCCAAGCTTTTGCAAGTACTGACTCTCCACTCTTTGCTTGAAGATAGAGGTGTTGTACTTCATTTTCCAAAGGCGGCTGACTGGTGTCCAAAGACCAATCTCCATTAAGACCAAACCAAGCGAATAGAGATCGTACGCCCATGCGGCATCATCGTCTATGGACCTCTTGTCGTCGGGGTGGCGGTACATCCCCGCAGAAAGAGGCTCCGGGGAAGGATTGTTTCCGGAGAAGTGAGCAAAAGATGTAAGGTAAGGACGGCGGAGATTCTCGGTGAGCCCAATTTCGTTCTGATTCGAGTTTGTGAGGCCAGGGAGAATGAGAACATTGCTACTGTTGATGTTTCCATGCACTAGGTTTTGGCTTCGCAATTGCAAAACAGCCATTAGGAGATCGTAAGCGAGACGGAACCGGGTCTCTAGATTGGGCTGTGGGTAATCCTCTCCAGACTGGAGAAGTGAGACGAGAGGCTTTGGCTTCAGCCCGTTGAGAAGGTCGGTGGGATTCTGAAGGTACGGGAAGTAGTCAACCGGCATTTGGTAGACGAAGGCGTATCGGGAATTTGGGCGGTCAATGTAATATCCAAGGAATTTCAAAAGTCCAAGGTGGGATACCCTAGCGTTCTGAACCAGCTGCTCGAGGGCCTGATGTACGCTGTCCAACCGCGCATCTTTGGGGTAAGAGACGTCGGAAGAAGAGTCCAAAACCATGGGAGTATATTCGACTAGAATGCTGACTGTAGGGTCTCTGATGTTGTGAGCGAAAGGTAGCGCTGAGGTCTTCATGCGACCGAGAACTCGAGAGTTGGTTGAAGCCGCGACCATCTCATACGGCGGCGGGTTGTTGTCGTGAGAAGCACCGGTGAGTTGCAGCGCCGAGCGGTCTATCAGGAAGCTCCTTGATGCGACGGGACCTTTGCTGCTGAAACTTCTCTCCAGGTTGGGCTGTTCGAAAACCGGGGATTCAGTGACGGCGTGGAGATTCGTGAAAGAAGAGTAGTCGTAGGCCTCCTTCGACTTTGACGAGGGGGAGTTTTGGTATATCGAACTATCGAAGGATGCCGCATGGTATGATTTGGAATCCGAAAGCTTCGAGTAGCCAGATTCACCGCTGGGGGTACCAGCATGCGGGGAAGGATAGGATTGCGTGCGACTCTTGCCCGACGTCGAGCTGGCATTCATATCGCGACGAGAGCGAGAGAGATCATAGAGGACATCAATGCATGCGGTCAATTCGCTGAGAAGAGTCTTCGAGCGACTGATCTCGGCACTGGTCCAAGTAGTCTTCGAGGGCAAGCCGCCAAGCGCATCGCCTGCGGGGGAATCTGTTTTGGCTCCCTTGGAAGGTAAATCAGACGCCCCTTTATTCTGCAGACCCTCCGCCTCGCTAAGCAAATCCTGAATTGACGACATGACGCTCTCAACAACATCGCTGAACCCAGCCTGCGTTAAGGACTCGTCGATGTCATTCGGCTGCGCTGCGCTCGCATCGCTCCAGTCTAGACCCCACGCCAACAATCTATCCCTTTGTGTTTTAAAATTGCGGTGGATCAAGGAGAGTTCGGGGTTATCGAGCGCATTCGAAGCGGTGGTGACGCTCTCACAAGATGTCTTCGTATCGGTGTACATCTTGGTGAGGCGTCGCTGGAGGTATGAGCCTCCATGGCGCGGGAGGACGGACATCTTGGCGAGCCTGGACGGCGAGATTCGACTCGAGCGGTTGCGGCGCGGTCGGGGGGTTGTTTTCAGAACATTTCAGGGAGGTGCAGCTCGTTTGAGGCTCGCGAACAGGACGGAGAGATGGAGGGAATGAGGGCAGCAGGCGGCAGAGAGGGACAAGTTCGAATAAGAATATCGCTGGTGGGAGGGAATCCTGTTGCCTAACCAATCGGGAGTGGCGAGTGAAGCAAAGCCTCAATGCCAAGCCACAGACCCGCGATTATCACGTGGCAGGCAACCATCATTGCACCAGATTTCTTGCATGACTCAGCAGCTGGGGGAACGCGCTTAAACTTTGTGGATCTGCGATGCGTGCGCACTCCGATTCTCCCTTGCTGGAGAGCTCTGTTTTCGCGCAAAAGCTCTAAACCTCCTTGACAACTTGTGTGCAACAAGCTCTTCGGACTATCCGCCAGACCCAGATATCGGACCCACCCCACTACCCACCCCGATTGACCGCTCACTCATTTCTCGAATCTCTGCTGCCTGTTTACATCAGCCATCGAGAGGGGTCTCGCAGGCTTCACAATATAATTTGATAATGGCAAGCATCACTCATCTTTCGGATAATGCTTACTCTCCACGATCCAGGCTATCCTTTATCCGGACTAGCTCTTCGATGAAACAGCCATCGCTGCCTCCTGCGTACAACCCGGGGCCCATGATGTCCGTACTCCGCAACCCAGAAACGTCGGCAAGCGAAAGACGGCAGATTGAAACGAAATAATCTCGCAGATTCGATTAATTGGATGCCTAATGGGCCACTCGTTCAGTTATACGATGTTGCGAATGAGGCTTCCAAAATTCAGTGCCACAACCAGCGTCCACTTTCCTCTGCGTTTCTCCAAGAGCTGCTCCAAAGAGATCGCGGTCATCGTGGCCTCCGTCTTCTATTCGCCATGAATGGCAGTACTTCTCTTACGACGAGTAATTCGAGAACGCGCGGTGACATCCGCACTCAGCCGGATATTTGCCGAATGTTTCCGCATTGGTGCTCGCAAACTGTCTACATGTTCAATAGTGTCTCCGCATCGCTGCCATCATGATTTGCCATCAGAGGTAAAAGATTCTCGTACTCCGTCCCCGCTCGCCGGGCACCTTCAAATCATGGTGACATACACGGCGGTCGTCTGACTTGACAGTCTCAGCACCACCATTATCGTCGCAAAATCTTTCCCAAATTCGCGGCCAGGGATTTGCATAAGATGCATTTGCCATCCTCGATCCTGAGGTGGCTGGATGCTTCAACACGCCGAATTGTCGACTGCTTGCTCGACTTGAGTAGACCCCCAAGGGATAAAAATCGACAAGTCCAAATTGGATTCGTTGATGGGAAAGGGTCCGAGATGGCAGTGAAATATGTCTGCCTAGTGATATCAGAGCAACCGAACATCAGGAAGCTTGTCGCGGCTTCGAAGCGCAGCCCCCTCAGACGTGCGCGACTCCGACTCGTGAAACCCATACCTTCCCCGAGTGCCGTTCACGGGCAAGGAACTCTGCGCTGATGGTTTACCAAGGACCTGCCAGGCATCCGTAATTCGGAGAGCCGCTCACCATAGTTCACGAGCCAGGCCCGAGCATTTCTGTAGCACCTGTTGTCCGGATATTTGTAATGAACTAGTAGTAACTCAAGGCAGCAAGATAACCAAATTTAGCAAAACTAAAATTGTGGGGACGTGAGTACTGGACCCTAAGGACCCTTAGCCTCCGGATTCCTGCCAAGCTCGCTCCTGTCGATGCATCTGAATTCCGAAAGCAAGCAACCAAAAGTAATGGGCTAGTCAGTGTGCACCTCTACTCGATAGATATAAAGAGTAAAAGAGAAGTGTGTGCGGTCCGCTATACGGCCACGTATTCGATTTATCGCGTTCAGCAGGTAGTGACATGAAAGGTAGTCAGAGTTGATTCACCCACAATATATAAATAGATAGGGTTGGAGAGTATAGAACATGACACGAAAATGCCCGAGGATAAGTAGACGAATGCACCACAGACATTTGTGCCTCTAGTCCTCTCCATGTGTCATATGATACTCTAAAGTATACTGTGGAGAAATTGTAATGACTTTAAAGAAGGAATGGATTCGTTGAGCTATTATACAGATGATGATAAGGACCTCACGATGCCTTGTGACGATAAAGGAGGGTCTGAGTGAATTAAGGCTGTTATGGACGCCATAATGAGCCCATGGCTCTTTTACTAGTATACTTTCTCGTATACTACTATTACTTCGGAGGGTTCCCCAGATTTGTAAACTCGCCACTCCCGCGAAAAGCCCATGCTGGCGTCGCTTGGCTTCGCTGCGTAAGAATTCGCATTGCATCAACGATGATGCATCTCCTCAAATACAGATTCAGCCAGTCTCGTTAGAGCGTCCACCCTGATTCGTATGTCCGCTTCTCTGGGGATGGTCGGCTTCCTCAAAAACATATGCTCGAAGCCTATCACGAGTGGAGCCCCGGTTATCTCGATGCCGTTCGTCCTCTGTTCCATTGTGACGGTCTGAGCGTGCCTGTACCGACCATCCATCTCGTATTCCCACTTTTCGATCAAGATTAAATAGTCTCTGGGGTCGATTTTGAGGGTAAGTATGACTTTGACATCCCCTCCAGATGCTCGGGCCCAGTATCGGAGATCGGCCTGGAGCTTTGCATATGATTCTGAGAACGCGACCTCCAGAACCGCACTGGGCCAATCGAGATTTCTTCCTGGCGGAAGCCGATGCGGCCTCCACGCTTGATCTGCCCCCTTCATTCCCATAAATCCTGAATGCCAAGCGCTCCCGATCCCGGTCAGCGCCACTCTAGTGGGCATTACAGCCTCAGCTAGTATTATGCTGAAAGTGCTCGAAGCGATTTCGTGGGGGAAGCCGGATATTGTTCTGACTAGGAGATACTCCGATACAGGATCGTAGGCCGTCCAACAAGAGAATGGGGATTCTTCGGCTTTGGAGAATACACGGTCGAAAGTGTCCTTGTTGACGTTTGTCGCTATAAACCACTCGCTGAAGCTTTCTTGACTGGCTTTGGCTGCTTCTTCGAAATCGTCTTGAAATTGGCGCCTGCCATAATAGCGATAATGCCGGAATGCGGGAGATGCCAATGTATCCAAGAAGGAGAAACCGGGCCTGTCAATCACGGTCTGTGTTTCGGAGGAAGTAGCCATGATTGCCGTGCTGACAAGCATTGATGATAGCCATAAATGGGGTGAAGTCGCGCCAGATCAATGACATCAGGAGGGGAGTAACGGAGTATACTCCCGGGATTGGTTTGATTGGTGCCCGAAACTCAAAGTTCATCCACAAGCCCTAAGTGAGTTTAGTATTATAGGAAGAAAATTGGAGATACAGGACTAATGACATTCAAGCCAAATATCGCCGTAATGATGAAGATTATGGTAATGATGGTTTTTGGCTCGTCGAAGGAGAGCTTCGAGCGGAGCGAGGTTCTTAGGAGGGGTCGTCAGTGGCCCTTCTCGCCTTCCCTAACAATACCTATATTCGAATAGCTACGAGCGCTCGTCTTCCCTTCCCCTTCACGTAGAGGTAGGCTCCCTAGAGCATGGGACTGAACGTAAGCCTGATTAACCTTGCTTCTGCTCAAGGACCATAGATTTGTTCCTGATTCGCCGTCATCGATTCTATTATCCGCCTGGGGTTCAAAGGCCTTTGCCGGACTTGAGTTCCTCGGTGGATAAGTGGGAGTGATACTCGTGCTGATTCCGGTCCTCTTTTCGGATACCCGCGATGACGGGGTATCTAACGAAGAGAAGATATTAGCATGCGCATTATTTTGCGAGGCGAGTGCACTTACGCGTGACCTTCTGTAAGCCTAAGAAGATACTGAAAGCATAGGATATTGGTAACACAGACGCTGGAGCTTGACTCTTCCTGGATGAGACCGTCTCATTCTATTCGAGAAGACAATCGACAAGTACTATTGTGCATTCGCCTTCAGAGGAACATTATGGGCCTACAGTGAGCCGTCCGTGCTTGGGTTCTAAGGAAGCGGAGGTTGTACTTCTCGTGGCGTTCATGGCCATGGTTTCATAGCAAGGCTCTAGTCCAAGAACTCGTTAATCAGCCTGGGAAGCGACATCACCATAGAGGCTCGCCCCTGCCATCTACCAATATTTTTCTCTCACTGTTCTGCCCTCAGGGGGCTTAGACGTGGAGGATGATTCACGCATGAATGCACTGCAGGTTGTATGGGCTGCCCGATGCGGAAACAGACAGCATTAGCTGGAGGATTGTTACGCCACTTTGACACCGGAACTTGCGTGCGGCAAAAGTTCAGCTCCAATCATAATATGGCACAAGGTAACATCCCATAGGAGGCTGTGGTCTTCATCAAGCTTTACCGCAGCTTGTCAGCCTGGCAACACAGGAAGCACCCGTGAGACCGTGGTATGTCATTTCTTATCAGCAAATCAAATGGAATAGCCTTATTTGGAATATCGCAAAAGCGACCTTAACAGCAAGGCAGAATCCAGCGGACGAGAAATTAAAATGGTTGGGTGTGGTAAGAAGATGGTGGAGCAAGGCTGCGGCACAGCGGCTAAAAATGTGTGCGGCAGATGTTTGTTGTGATTCTCTCTTCTGGACCAACACAAGTGCTTTTCAACCTTGCCAGGCTTTCCAAATTCTCGTCTCCTTACTTATTCTCTGGCCTTCGCCTCCATTGCACCACATCCATACTCTCTTTCTGCACCACGGTCTCTAAGTTGACTGAACCTAACTGCACGCTTGCAAATTCTATACCTGTGAGCCTGTTGCTAACCCTCATACAACCAGACAAACAGAATGGCACCTCCATCATGGGCTGGAGGGCCACGAAATGCTCGCGGTCGATGGCCCCGTGGCCAAGACAGGCCCGGGCCCTGTCGATGGTTCTTACAAGGCCGATGCCGCTACGGCGAGCAATGTCGCTACGGCCACGATGGCGATTTCCCACCCGTCGAGCGCAAGGAAAAATCGGCCTTAACAGCGGAGGAGGCTACCGAGAAGGAAGAGTACAGGGAATGGAAACGCAGCCTAAAGAGACTCCCTTCTACCCCTTCAATACACCAGATGGAAGCCATAATGGACGACGCTTTGCAAATCCTCGCACACAAAAACCAGTCTCTACACCAGCAAATACCTCGCGATCTGGTTGACCAAGATAACACCGATGGACTCCAGTGGATCCGACAAATAATGAACCTTCGAATCTCATACCGATGTTCAGCGGGCGAGATGCTTTTGGTGGCGCGATCATTCTTGATGCTTGTTACACACGCGAGTTTATTGGACTGCCTATCTGTGGACAGCTATGTGGGGGACCTATACGTCTTCATCAGCGGTAGTGGTGGATCGCGAGCCATACCGTTCTTTCAACATGTCTGCAAGGCATTGGATGATACAGCGGCCAGAGGCAAAGACGCAGACCAAACCATCATGTGCTTGGTGAGAGCAATGCGCGAAGTCATCACCCGGAACCAAAAGACGCTGTATCACGAAGGCCTAACAGGGCTCATTGATAGTGTCTCACGGTTGTGTGATGATATTATGGTCGACAAGCCACTGATGGCTCCTACAAAGATTCAGATTGAAGAGCTACAACGTCTCAGGAAACGGGCGGATACCATGCTGGCAGGCAATCAACAAGGCGCCGATATCGATATTGCCACCACACTTCAGAAGATTGTTCGACCGAACTACCCCATTTTAGAGACACCAGGGTCTCTACACAACAATGACAAGGCGGCAATTGATCAAATCAAGATCATACCGACCGAAGATGAGATCCGCTGCGAGAAAGGGGTTCTTCTACCATCGACAGACTTTGGCACCCCGTATTTCTTGCAAGGGGCAGAGCGATTGATCGATGTACACTTTCGACTTCTCCGCCACGACATATTCGATGAGGCCACAAAGACTATAGCCGAAATCCTCCACGTCCATGATCGCAAGTTAAATCTCGGGCAATGGTTTAAATCTTCCGAGTCAAACAGAGCGATCCGTACATATAGCCGCGCCAATGTCGAGCGCCTGGAATTCACCAAACATCGTGGGTTGGAAATCGACATCTCTATGATGGAACCCCCTCAGCTTACGCGGAAAACAAATGCCGAGAAACAAAAGTGGTGGAATGATACGAGGCGTCTAGACGAAGGCTGCTTGCTGTGTCTGGTCTGGTTCCACAATGGGACAAGCTCCATCACTTTCCTCACCGTTAGCAAGAAAACCACTGCTGTTAATGAGCGCGGTTCGCTTGTATCTGGTCACAATCAGCGGGCCAGTATAACCACTAGCCTGATCCCCGGACAGGCGAGTCAGGATCTTGAAGCGCTGGTCAGGCGTAGCCACGAAGGCAACAAAGGCCGGAATATTCTTATTGAGTTTCCAAGCATCCTATGGGGAACATTTGCTCCGATCCTAGAGAATATGCAGCGGATGTACAGTGAAAGTCGACTTCCATTTTCAAGCTGGATTGTCCCAGACCTTCAAGGCAGTCCAGATCGAAGCTCCAAAACCGAAGTGCCACCACCTGTATATGCCAGAAGTCCGGACTTTAGCTTTGATCTTAGTTCAATTCTCAGTGACAAGTCAGCCGGGCTATCACTGATCCCCACCGACATTGCCCCCAGTTTGCACGAAAGGTTGAGAGCTTTGACCTCTCTCGATAAGGGTCAATGCGACGCACTGATTTCTGCCCTGTCTCATGAGTTTTGCCTTATCCAAGGGCCACCTGGAACGGGAAAGTCATATCTGGGCGTGCAGCTGATGCGGGTTCTGGTTTCGAACAAAAGCCGAGCCAATCTTGGTCCCATAGTCGTTGTGTGAGTGATCACAATTCATATTGAATGCAATAAACATACTGACAGACTTCTGTTACAGGTGCTACACGAACCACGCCCTAGACCAGTTTCTGGAGCACCTAGTTGACCAAGGAATCAACAAGGTCATTCGGATCGGTTCGAAGAGTTCCTCCCAAGCAATGGAAGGAAAGAATCTCAGGACGATGGCTCGAGAAGCGGACAAAACAGGTGGAGAGAATTACACCCTCGGAACCTGCCATTCCAGCCGTGAAAAGATGGAAAAGAATCTCCAGAAAAAGTTCGGTGCGCTCCAAGCTTTGAACCGAAGATACTGGGGAGGATTTGACTACCATTTACGGCGCATGTATCCTGAAATTCACGCGCAGTTTTCAGGAAAGGATGCAGAAGGGTACATAACGCAGGAAAAGGTTCCCGACCGATTCAAAAGATGGGTACAGGAGTCAAGACAAGGCAATACCCAAATCCATTCCCTAGGGAAACTGGAAGATATTCTCGACAAAGCGAAACGGAACATCTGGAGTCTCTCAGACAAGGATCGCAAATCCCTTATGGACCATTTAACGCAAGAAATTCGGGAAAGGATTATTGATGGGATACTGGACGATTTCCGCGAAGATGATGCGTTAGCCAAACAGATTCGAGATGTGTACGACGAGGTAGACCGAAGGGTTTTGGCCGATGCTGATGTTATCGGTGTCACCACTTCTGGACTTGCCAGGCGCATTTCTGTCTTACGCCATATCGAAAGCCGGGTTGTCATATGTGAGGAGGCTGGCGAGGTACTAGAGGCGCATATGCTTTCTGCGTTGATCCCCAGCGTGCAGCATCTTATCCAGATTGGGGACCACCAACAACTCCGACCGCAGATTGTCAATCACAAACTATCTTTGGAGAGCCACAGCAAAGATCTTTATCAGCTCGATCGCAGCCAGTTCGAGCGAATGGCGCTGGGTGAATCTGGTCTACCCGCATTTCCTACTTCGCAGCTGAATGTGCAACGCCGCATGCGCCCAGAGGTCTCCACGCTGATTCGAAATACACTTTACGAGAGACTAGTGGATAGCGACACAGTGAAGAACCTACCGAATGTCACGGGAATGGGGAAGGACGTGTTCTGGCTCGACCATGAGAACCAGGAGGACGCTGGGGATCAAGAGTTCCGAGGACGCTCTAAGAGTAATAGCTGGGAGGTCGCGATGACCCACGCTTTGGTGCGGCACATAGTACGACAGGGAGTTTATGGCAGCAAAGATATTGCAGTACTTACCCCATATGTCGGACAGCTTCAGAAGCTCCGCTCTGCGTTGCAAAACGACTTCGAAATCGTGCTGAGTGACCGAGACCAAGAAACGCTGATCAGAGATGGCCACGAAGACACTAAATCGGACGGCGAGGGCCACGCTCTACTACAGAAGAAATCAATGTCCGAACTTTTGCGAATTGCGACAGTCGATAACTTCCAGGGCGAAGAGGCCAAAGTCATCATCATCTCATTGGTTCGCAGCAACATGAATAACAAAGTCGGGTTCTTGAAGACAAGCAATCGGATCAACGTCTTGCTGAGCCGCGCCAAACATGGGATGTATCTCATCGGAAACTCCAAAACATACGCCAATGTTCCAATGTGGTCCAATGTGCTGGGCATGCTGCGTATGACCGACTCAATTGGGTCTAAGTTCAGTCTCCACTGTGACCGTCATCAGGAAACGGATGCCATGGTCGCCAGCCCGGAAGATTTTGAGATTCTAAGCCCTCAGGGGGGATGCAGGAAACAGTGTGACCAGTAAGGCCTCCAAATCCCTTGTTGCAAACCGTCAGCTAACAGAGTAGGCGCCTTCCACGCTGTGGACACCAGTGTCGCAGTAAATGTCACTCCGATGCCCTCCACAAGGCCTTTAAATGCCCGTTGCCCTGTCCGCGCGTGTTTCCATGCGAGCATGATTGCCCCAAGCTATGCGGTGAGCCATGCGGCCTCTGCATGACGGTCGCCCACGATATTCAGCTGCCGTGCGGTCACATCAAGGATAAGGCGCCATGCCACGAAGCTCAAAGTCCGGAGAAGGTGAAATGTCACATTTTGGTCAAGAAGTCGGTTCCATCCTGTGGACATGTCGCAACTGTCCCCTGCTTTACGGATGTCTCATGCAAGACGTTTCGGTGTAGGGAGCCCTGCCAAGAGATCCTTTCGTGTGGGCACAAGTGTCCTGGAACTTGCCATAGCTGCGCACCGCAGCCGCAGAAAGAGGCGGGTCCAAAAAAGACGATGCACCAGACGTGTAAGGTTGTATGTGGGAGGAAGTACGGAAGCTGCCATCACACCTGCCCCCGTACATGCCATGATGGCGAAGAGTGCGGCGTGTGTCAGACAAAATGCGAGGTAACCCCACTAAACACACCTTGGCCGTCAAAGTTATGGGACAATTACTGATATCTCTCTCACAGGTTCGGTGCGCACACTCAAAGTGTCCTAAAAAGTGTTTTGAAGCATGCCCTCCGTGTGTGGAAAGGTGCACCTGGCGATGCGAGCATCAAGGACAGTGTGGTCTTCCATGCGCAGCCCCATGCAACCGCCTTCCGTGCTCCAAGCGCTGCACAAAACCCTTGCAATGCGGCCACCAATGCCCAGGTGTTTGCGGAGAGCATTGCCCAGAAGGTTACTGCCAGATCTGCTCTGACAAGGGTGACGCGAGAGTGGATATGCTTGAATTCAAGTCATATTCAGAGATTGACCTTGACGAGAGTCCAATTGTCGTTCTGGGTTGTGGTCACTTCTTCACAGCAGAAACCCTAGACGGACATATTGGCATGCACAATGCGTATGAGACGGACAAGGCAGGAGAGTATGTCGCTCTGTCCCGACCCAGCTCGCTTAGCCAATTCATTCCGCGGTGCCCGGACTGTCAGAGCCCTATACAGCAATACGTTACGCAGCGGTACAATCGAGTTATCAACCAAGCCGCCCTCGATGAAACGTCCAAGCGGTTCATCGTCAGTGGCAACCAACGTCTGGCTCAATTCGACACCGATATCCAAGATATTGAAGCGCAATATCGTAGGGTCAGGGAAAGCACTACAAGACCTCTGTCGCATCACGGACAGGAAAGAGAAACGAACCAGAAATTGAAACTGGGTGGCAGTTTACCCAGGCAGATTGACTTGTTTGTTGACGAGTTCTCTGACACCGAGCACCCGATTCGAAAACTGCACGATGCGACAATTAAGGCAATGCGAGACACCCAGATAGAAAGCCAAATGGCAGGACTCTCAATCGAGACCCATGTTGCCAGTGTCTCGCTTGACCAATGCATGATGATAGGAGGCATGGTGAAGTTGGCAAAGCTTCACTATACGATTGTCGACCATTCCATTCAAATGGCCAAACACCACACACCTGCCTCAGCGAAAAAGACAGTGAGTAGTGCTGAAGGGTTGCTGGGCAGGATTGAAGACCTTATCGGCGACTCCGTCATAGAGAACTTTCCTCGCATGTTAATCGAGGTTCAGCTCTATTACGCCAACGTCGTGCTTCGACTTCGCTCGCACCGCCGCGTACTGGGAATAGAGACTGAAACGACCCCCTATACCGCAAAGGCAAAAGAGTATCTGCGACAAGCCGAGCAGCTTTGCGCCAAGGGTTTCCAAGATGCGGAGAAGTCTCTGAGCACTGTAAAAGAGGCACTGAAGTTGCTGAACGAGTACGAAGAGGTCACAAGCGAGGAGCTCGAAGCTATCAAGCTGGCTATGGTCAGTGGACGCGGAGGAATCTCCACTCATTCTGGGCATTGGTACAACTGCGAGAACGGGCATCCAGTAAGTCTTCTTATCAACCTCCCCATTCCATTTGGACTTGACTGACTGAGCATAGTTTGCGGTGGGAGAATGTGGAATGCCAATGGAGCTTGCTCGATGCCCTGAGTGCGGTGCACAGGTTGGAGGTGAGCACCACCGGCCCGCCGAGGGTGTGTCTCGAGCCACGCAGATGGAACGCTGAAGGACATGTCGTCTTTTTTTCTTTTCCTTTTATTTATCTTGTTGGAGTACATTCCCTACATATTTGTGACTTTCTCTTGCTCTAGAACCACATTTTCTCGGCTCGTTGGTGAGCTAGAGGTATTGGCAGACTAGACTAGAATCCCTTGTGTTTTGTGTATCTACTTGAAGAATCATTTCCGTGTTTTTGCTGTATTCTGCTTGACACCGTTCATTGTAGTGTTCGAGACGAAGCGAATACTAATCTTGACATCGAAGGAAACATGAGAGGCGTATATGGCTGGCAGCTTGGTTTTGGGTGTCAGAAAGGCTACCATAATACAATTATATCTAGGGAAGGCCTGCCGCCAGGCTTCAAAACTAATGTGAACTAGGATAAACTTTTGTCATTACTACCAGGCAAATCAGTGATGTATTGACCCTCCCTCAACAAGCTATGTAGCAGACAGGTTATGCGTCCGGCTTTGTTGTTTAAACCTGGGCCTTGGGATACCATATCCGCTCCTGCTATTATACCGTTGGCTGACTTTGTCTGACGCTTGAAGTCTTCCGTCTCATCGCCTTCATTTCCAGACTTCGATGGAAGGATCCATGCGTGGCTTCACACAAATAGCCCGGCTAGTGGGTGTGTCGACCTCTAGAAGTCCTTCAAGGTAGCTAGCTGGGCATCGAGTCGTGCTTGCGTCTGTTGCAGGGTTACGGGCGATGATCAGAAGCTTCTACAATTGCTCGAGGGTGTACAATGCAGTCATACATGGATTGAATATCTATCCTGTAAGCTCCAGTTTCTTTTCAAATTCTTCAAGACCTGCAAATCTTCCGAGACCATACGGTCTCAACCTATTCCAGGCCCGAGAATCCAACGCTTCCCGATCGGTGTGAATCTCGCTGGTTAGGCCTCGAAACAACGAAAGAATTCTAGGATCTAGGCCTTATCGCTGCGTACTACTCTGAGCGATCCTAGAAAAAAGCGATTCTGGGGTTAGACGATGATGATTAATGGAAGACGGGTGTAAAAAGTTCAATGTACCTAATAATTAACGTGCAGGACGGACAGAAGCTTGGGACATTGAGGACAGATCCACACCTGTGCCATTCAATGTGTTTGCTGCAGGGGTCGTCCAATGAGGACACCCGAGGAAGGTTCCAGGCTGTCAATTCAAAATTGCAACTGCAGGTGGAGTCTCGCGGAGAGAAATTCGCCATGGAGTCGGGCACTGCATCGTCAAGAGAGCCGCGAGCGTGTCACGGTGGACCCACAGGGGACTTCCAGCGGCTGCCCACTGTGCATACAAGAGAACAGATCCACCTGCAATTACCACCATCCCGGGTGTTACTAGTAGTATCTCCTGCCGTGGTCGTCCTACTAGAGCACGGGGGAAAGGCTGTAATTCGGACTTTTATTTCTCGGAGAGAACTTCGTTCGAGCCCTCGTGGGTTCGAAGGGGACTTAGGACGGCAACACTGCTGTAGTTGGGTGGAGACACTGATTCTAATTACAGTCACTCTCTATCCATACATTCAAGAATTCAATGCATCTTTTCAATCTATCTCAATAGGGTCTAGATTGAACAACGCGTTAAAAGGACAGGCGATTTGCTGGACTACAGACGTCGTCAATTCTTGCTAATGACAGACTTGCTCTTCCTTATTTGTAACTGTTGTTCACTGGGTAAACAGTGACAAGAACACATGGTTTCCAGAGAAAATGGCGCGACCTGATTTCGCCTTCAGGGAATTGTAAATATCCGTAAGCCAACTTGGACACAAGTGGGAGGTCGCCTTGGAAAGGAAATTCCTTTCGAAAGCCACGTTTGACTTGAGGAATCTCCTTCCTATGGACAGCCACTTCGATATTGAGCGAATATC
This sequence comes from Aspergillus carlsbadensis, assembly GCA_025688815.1. NCBI lineage: Eukaryota > Fungi > Ascomycota > Eurotiomycetes > Eurotiales > Aspergillaceae > Aspergillus > Aspergillus carlsbadensis. The sequence continues at coordinate 111,370 of MU628215.1, read as the reverse complement.
TACAGTCGGCTGCCTCGCTGAGCGGGGCGGTCCAATGAGGCGCCTTGAGCTCGAGGAGAACATCACACATTGCTGCAGCAGGTGAAGAGGATTGGAATTAGAAATCTCTGAGTTTCATGCATTCACTGGTCTTGAGGGATTTTTCTTCAATTAGTTCTGTTGGCCCGTTGTGTTTCTCCTCTCGTCACCTTCACTTCCTCCCTCGACGAGAACCTGCGCTGCACTTAAATAATCTTCATACACTCACTTTTCTTCCTTTTAATCTCTCCAACCTCTCTACACCTCTGAATTTCTCCAGAAACAGAACTTTTACATCTTTCCCTGGTCTTTCCTCCTTACTTCCCTTACCATCCCACCTCCACCAAACCATCTTCAAAACCTTCCAAAGCAGAAAGCTGAAGCAATCTTTACGCAAAAATGGCGGTCCCAGGCAGAGCCGATGTACCCTGGACGTTGGACGAGAAAAGAAGCCTGCTGAGACTGAGGTTTCAACACCGAGCGCTCTCGTGGCCGGAGTTCTATGCTGTACGTTCACTCCCTCTACTTCAGCCTCCAGATTGCACGTATCATACGCGTACTTCAAACCTTACAACCCCCCTTCCAGAGTCACGGAATACTCAAGATGGCTAACCTTTGCTTTTGTTCTGTTGCAGCTGAATTTGTTCCCGGGTCGATCTCTGCCATCGATCCAGGGCCTGTGGCATCGCCACGGAGAGCCGATGATCCTATTCAGGGAACGCACGAGTATCACCGAACTGGAAGCTGCCCTCGGCGCTGAGGACGAGGAACCCCACACCGAGGAACCCGGGACCCATGAGGCTGAGGAGGAGCAAGGAATCCACAACACTAGGAGCAGGAAGAAGAGGACTAGAGGACAAAGTGGCGTGGACCCTGAGAACGGGAATAGCACTGGGGGTCTCAACAAGCGCGTAAGTAACCACGCCTTATGTTTCTCTCTGTTGACTGGTCCTGACCTAACCCCCACCAAGCGCAGGGTTAATCCTTCTGGAAGCCCCAGGGCATTTGCAAGCAGCCCCACGAGTGCCGAATCCTCATCTCAGCCACATCACTCTGTGCATCGAACCCCCGAAGACTACACGTTCTTCATGCACATAGGCCCGAACGCGACAGTGCCTGCTCCTAGAACTACACGCAGTTCCGCGAGGCGCGCTGCTGCAGAACCTATCGCTCCACAGATGAGGGGCAGTGCAGAAACATTCAATCAGCCTCCCCAGAATGGACTCCACCTCGAGATCTCCGACGCGGGGCCCCTCGAACCGGTCTCGAATCAGCCCCAGATGAGCGCCTACGGACCTCAACATGATTACCCCGCATATTCAGCGACTAATGTGGAAAGCTGGTTATCAAACACTGTCCCAGCCGAAGGGATTCACCACGACTATCCTGACCCGGATCAGAACATACTCTCTTACATTTTTCCAGAGACACTGGGTACTCCTTCCACTGGGCACACTCAACCTGATTTCGAGCCTCAGTCTGTACAAGCAACTCAGGCTACTGTTCAAACTACGGAGCCAGAACACCCCACCACTGTGGTCCGCGAAGGCGCCGCTGGCGGAGAGCAAAATACCCCAGGAGCGACGACTGACGTTGAATCAGCGAGTAATAAGCTTCATCAAATCCACAACCAGCAGGCCATTCAATTCCACCGTCTCCAAATCCAGATCGGGGAGCTTATCGAGCAGGCAACCGTTGCGAGGAGACTTTCTAACCGCGCCGGCCAAATGCTAGGTACACTGCGGCAGTCAGGTGGCCTGAATGCGAGGGAAATGGAGGAGCTTACCAAAGCTGCTGATACCAACAATTCGGGTCGCTCACAGTAATGTGTTGGTCTTTCGATATTGGACTTTTATGATGAAACAGATACGAGGGTTATGCCATTGTAATGCCGTTCTTTGAGATGTCGTTTCGAGCGTTTGTACCACCATGGCGAACATTGAGCGGGTGTTATGGGCACAGGAGGCAATTGAGTGTTGGAGCTTATGCGCACAGTTTCCCAGTTTCCCAGTTTCGTGTTTTCTTTTCCAGGTCTCGTTTGTACTATCGTCAAGCACTCGAGGAGGGTGTATTGGCCCAGGAGGCAATTCGGTGTTGGAGTTTATGGGTGCGTACATCTTTACAGTTCTGTCTTTTCATTTCCTTATTGTTGTACTATCATCGAGACTGGGAAGCGGGTGTATCATGCTGGCACAGGTAATGGTTGGTTGTCATGGTTTATGGGTTTATGGGTTTGACTTTTTGTTCTCCTCGGTTTGTACCATAACTGGCAGATTAAGGCTCTCAGTAAGCTGGATACTCCTACAGCGATAGATATCCGCAATGAATACATACAAATTTATCTGAACCAGATTTGGGAGTCAACTGCGAGCGTCATTGTAAGAGGCTGAAGTAACGTGGTAAAAGAAGAATTAACAGAACCATGATCTACATTTCTGATGGTATCCAGACGATTTCTGACATTCTTGCAAGATACAGAAGCCTACGTATCCTCAAAAGTAATAGGAAAAGCTAGCATACACTCCTGATAGACTTTATAGAGTTCCACCACCAGCGCAGGACTAGTAGCCCATTCTCTAAGGATACAGAAGGTGCGAAACTTCTTTCTTGATAGCTCACTAAGGGACGACATGGTCCGTAATCCTGCACGCAAGTTCAAGTTGTTTCCTTCTCAACTATCGCCACATATGACCTAGTAGAGCTCTCTGTGAAGGCCTGCAATCCAATATAGCTGCCTCAATATCGGTATCGTCGGTATAGCGCTCTAGCTCCCTTGTCGAATTGTACTTAAGATCAAACTGACTTCGCAGCTTGTCTCTTTTTCTGGTCTGTAGTAATGTCCACTTTTACCCTTTCCCCACAATGTCTTCCGCAGCACCTTGCTACCTTACCCGTACTTCTGATATATCTTGAGGTCGGCGCTGTAAGGAATGTTTGCAAGGTGGTCGGAGGGCATCAATGGGTTTGGTATCGATTAGAAAAGGTAAAGTCAGGACAAGAGGACAGTCAGCCAAGAGCGGACGGAATAGTGAGGATCTAGGTAGTGTTAGCAAAGGTAGTACCTCATCTAAATGAATCGTGAAGCCAGACCTAAGATGGAAGGTTGTTAAGAGGTTTAATTCAATCTGGTGCAGTGCTGAGCTGCCCACAGCTAGACCATGGATATGGAATGCTCTCCGTTCCCTTCAATCAAGATGAAACTCGACGAAGCCGCCATTTCCTTCCGATCCAGTGTCACTCGCTTCCATTTTCCTTGTGAGGGCGGCTATTGTTCTGGGGTCGATTTCGCAGTGCAGAGGGAAGACCAAGAGGGTAGTGGACTTAGGTGGAACACAATAGTTAGTAGCCCCCAGAGCACAAGAACTGTGGTATCTCTCATGAAGCAATCGTAAGAATCCAATAACACCACCGTCAAGAGGTCCAACGCAATGTGGTCGAGTACTGGTTTCCTTGTAGCAAGGCTGAAGCTATGGAACGCCCAACATATCCCTCAGTAGTATTTCGGCTCGACGTCGACGATTTTGGGATTCCTTGGAGTGTCAGTCGACTTTCCTCTTCTTGTGGCTTGACAGGTGGCTTTCATTCAAAATTTTCTGTGGCGAGGGCGTGCCAGATCAGGGAATTGTTATGGCTGCCCTCACTTCCATTTACCTTAGATCACCGCACGGACCTCCTATGGCCTGCAGCCCACAGAACCAACCTATTTCTACTTCTCTCCTCTCCCTCTCTCTTTTCCCTCCTCGAGATCTCTTCTCTTTCGCTCTTCCAAGCTTCACTCTTGCTACCTTTCAGCTTTCACAGTCTACTAGGTAAGAAGTCTGTTCTCGTTCTTTACTCTCCTCTATAACACACCAAATCTCACTTGTGGTTGAAGGAAAGTGACTTGTTTCTGTGTCCTTCTCTGCTCTGTTGTTAAATTCACCTCTGCTACCTCTCCCAAGTTATTCCTCTCCCATTCTTTATAAGTGTGCTCGAAGCGAGCTGGTTTGTGGTCCTAGAGTTTCCTCTGTACCTTCACCTCAGTGTTTCCACCTATGACCACAACCAAACCACTTCCTCTACATGTTTCTCTTTTTCTCCCCTCAAAGTCCCCTTTCCTTCTCTCATCAACCTGTGTCACTGCCCGTCGACCCTTCTCGAGCCTCCGAGTGTACTGACAAACGACAGACCGTTTTCTCAACTTCAGATCCAAGCTTACCACGATCCAAGCACGAAACAAGCAATTCTCTGTTCAAAGATCGAGTATTCTGATAGTGGTTTCAGCCAAGATGTCCGAAGCGTCTGATGCAAATCTCCACTGGAGAAACGAGGATGGGAGCACCGCTCTCCAATCTAGCCTCAAGAAGCGCAAATTCGACAACACTGACGTTGATGCTGACGAGGATGATAGCAACAACCGTTCAAAGCAGGTAAGTAACCAATCCTCTCTCTCATGCATAATGTCAACATACCCCTTCGACTTCTGAAAGCTAATTCTTGTCAAGATGAAACCATTCGGTACCGAGAGGGTTGATGATGAGTACCACCTCCATGAATCGCATGGAATTAAACGTCCTTTCACGCCCAAAGAGGAGCCTATCTGTCCCAATGACAGAGCCGGCCACGAAGACGACGAGTGGGAGGCGGACCTCGAGTACATTCAGGAAATTGATTACGACGATGAAGATAAAACAGAGGACGAAAGGGCAGAAGGCGGCGATGTGGACCATGCAGATCACCATTTCGAAGACAAGGATGGGGAGGAAGAAGAAGAAAGAAAAGAAGAGGAGGAGGACGAGGACGAGGAGGCCGCTGGATCGACCACGCCTACCTATACTCCGAAATCCAGCGCGACCTTCTCCCGAGAGGATGTGTCTGCGACTGTGACTGGAACCTCCCCTGCGCCAGCGGCCGCGATGGCCATCAAGGCCGGTGCTAGCGCTCTTCCCTGCTCTCCAACGAAGACAACTGGGCTTTCGTACGCTGCTGGAGGCGCCCAGGCCCGGGATGGTTGCCCTCATGGATCCAACTCAATGTCTCAGCCCACCGCTAATCTGGGGGTCTCGACTCACCCAAAGCCAACTGTACGGTGTGTCGCAACGAGCTTCAATGGAGCCGAGACACCCACTTCGTACCAACCACGGAAGGCTTCCTTTCCGAACACCACCTCCTACAAGCTGGAAAACATCTTGTTTACTAGTGAGACCCGCTATGTTAACAACTGGACCCCAATCAACAAGACTACCGGAGGAAACACGCCAACTTCCTGGCAGCCGCTCCAGGATAGTTTCACGCGTGCCCGTACCTCGTCGATTCTCACCGCAGAGCCGTCACTTTACAAAGGTATATCACAGATCATCACCCGCCCGGCGACGGAGGCCGTGGGAACGGCTACGTCCCACGAAATCGAGGAACATTCGTCCCGAAGGCTAAATCTCTCCTCCCTGGCCGGAAATTCCCACGCACCGCCCTATCGGCCGAGGTTTCCCCCACTGTAGGCGACGCTATCGGTCGCGGTACCACATTTGGCAAGGTTTTGGAGATGGTAAAACAGGAAAAAGACGCAGAGCACCTCGAAATAGAGGAGGAGATCACCGCCCTCCAACAGCAGATCGACATCTTGAGGGAGCAGTCTAAGGCGGCGAAAAGCCAGTCCGACAAGGCGAGGGTCTTTTTTGAATCGGCTGCAGGTGCCCGGCGGGTGGGCAGATTTGAACCCGTTTGAAGTCTTTGATCTGATCAGTGGTGTCGCTGGTGCCGAGCCCGATGACGCTGACGCTGACGGAGAGCCTAAGACGTTTTAAGCCTTCCATGTTGAGTGAAGGAAGGATTTCCGAAGGAGGTCGGTGTTGCCACTGAGCTGTCGGAGCAAGAACGATGGTCTTTTTTTTTGTACTCAGTGGGGAATTTTTTATGGGGGTTGGTATTCTCATCTGAAGTATCGGTGTGCAGTTCTTGGTTTTGTTTCGTGCTCGGTCCTGGATATGATACGGAGTCTGGTGGTGCTTTGAATGTTCGAGTACGGTTCCTCTTGACTTGATTTCCTTTTTTCTTTGTGGTTGATGACATAACAGGGTGAAAATCGATGGAGATGACAGAATATGTACTATTAGTCTTGGGAATTTGGTTTGCTGCGTTATCTTTGGGATTGCAATTTAGTTTGGTTATCGTCGCACTGGGTCGCTCCCAATGAAGTTCGAAGCACGCAAGATCCTACGATAGATTCCGATCATGAGGTACTGGGGGAGCCTTACAACTTCTTCCCCTACTACTGCAAGCTCCCTCGGTTGATATGGGTACATAACAGGCCTTGCTAGTATGGGGTTAGCAGGCGAAGGTACCCATTCGTACCTCACCCGCCTGACTTAGGGCTACAGTATGTCTCAAGCCACCCGCTGTGGACCCAGAAGCCAAGATCAAAATCCGAGCCATCAAATTCATTCGTCAAACAACACTAAGGATAAGCAAGATAATTGGTCCACACTTCACTCAAACTCCACGCTACCACGATCTCCTGTCGAATAGATCCGGTTCGACATTAGGACGTGATCTTCTTTCCAGCCTCCAGGTCCCGAATCTCCTTCTTCAGCTGCGCTCGAACCCTTTTTACCGCGGCGTCCTCCCCAGCTAGGTCCTCCAGCTCCACGTCCGTCAGATCGTTCACAAAGGACGGCGTAAACAGAGTTATCGGCGTGTCTGGTCCGGTGAGAAGATAGAAGTCCGCGGCCTGCATGCAAACGTTGTCCACGAACCTCTTGCGGGACACTTTGTAGTATGCCTTGAGGATATCGTGGATCTCGTTGACTGTGTGCTCTCTGTTGCTCAGATGGTTCGACTTTGTGAAAGCAGTTAACCAGACAGCTTTCTTGCCACCGCTGCCAAAAAATGTATCACTTTCCACCGATCTCATCATCCGATTTTGCCGACTAGAAGGCATTAGCTAAGAAACTGCGGCTTCGAGACTGGGAACGTACTCTTTTTGCAAGTTGTCAGTAAAGTAATGATTGACTGTCATTGGTGTTCCGGAAAGTTCAATCTGGGACAGGAACTGGACCTGTTTAAGAGCCCCGTTGTACCGATCCAACAGATTATCCATTATTCGGGACAGAAGGGTCTCTCGGACCATTCTGTTCGGGCAGGCGTATTCAAGGGTTTTCAGCACAAACGAGTGGACGATTGTAATAACATCGCTGATGTAACCTTCTGCCAGAGTCGGCCACTTTGTGGACTGCTTCTTCATAGTAGTAGCGAGTAATGCAGGACTGAAGGTGCCTAGTTCAAACCCCCGAGAGTCGGTATACACCCTGTTCAGCCAATCGGTTATGCTCGTAAGAGGCTTGGAGACTTCAGCTGGCTCAGGTAGAATATCTTCGAGCTCAGGGCAAGGGCGAATCTTCCGACTGGAAATGGTATTGCTTTGGTCTTCAGAGTCAGACAGTGTGGCTGGCTCGGAGCTGCCATCTTCGGTCTGAAATTCCCGTAAGTGGCCTCGCTTTTCCATATCAATTGCGAATTCGGCGTTTCGGTTCACAATCAAGGTTGCTAGCCTAAGCTCCTGAGCCTCATCGAAACAATTGTTTGCGCCATAGTTGATGGTCTTTGCGTTCTGAACGATGGTTTGAAACTTAGATATGATATCAAGCAAGTATGCTCGCTGATGAGTGGCAGTTTCCCGTTCACCTCCAAGCCCATGTAGTTCGGCTCTAGCCTGATTAAGCTTGCTTCCAATCTCTGACCGTACCTTGATGGTGAAATTAGCATCTCGTCCTTGCAGTACAGAAGCGGAGCGATGCTCACCGACTGAAACTCCTGGCGCAATATCAATGACAGGATCTCCTGCAGGCGTGACCTGAGTGCTTCAATTCCCCACTTATCCTTGTCGACCGATGACCATGGTGGCTTGGCTTGCCATTCCTTTTCAGCCTCGTCTCTCTCGACGGTTTTCTCCTGTAGCTCCTTGTGATTGAGGTTTCGCACCACAAACCATCCGAATTTGGACTTTGAGCCGCCCCGATTGACCAAATCCACCACCTTCTGTTCCGTCCCTTTGTCAACCATGTCTGGCTTTGTCAGAATCCGTAGTGTTCTCGAGCCATCCGGATCGATCTCGCGGGCCTTCTGGTCGATTTTCTGAGTGGCAAGATCCGCGTACGCGGGTATCACGGGGAGGATAACCGATCGTGGGTTCTTCATGTAGCTGTCGACCATTTTGTTAATCATCGCCTTGTCTTCGTCGGTCGTGAATCCAGGCGTAGTGTTCTCAAAGGTTCCGGGGACGTCAATGATGCTAAGGTGGTGTTCATTCGGACCAGAGATTTCGAGGCGGAGCACGTCACTCGAAAAGGCGGGCAAACCATCATAGGTATCCTTCTTGGAAAGACCCATCAAATCGTGAACCTATTCATAGAAGCCAAGGGTCAGCATGGGGTAGTCATCTCCCGAGGCGTACACTCACCTGCGCCATCATCCGCACGAAGACAGCAGAATCCAGGCTCTGCAAATGATCAACCTGCCACGCCCGCAACTTCTCCGCTCTCTTTTCGTCCGCATCTGGAGCAGGGACAATTGAGGCGACTATTCTTCGTTCCGCTATCTTCAAGTCGCGGCGGAAAATGATCTGCGTTGCGAATCGAGTACACAGTCCACTGTCTCGCGGAAACGCCATCTTGGTTAGACCCTCCAGAATGGAGCTTTTCCCGCTCGACTGCTCGCCGACCACGACGAGCTGAGGGAGACTGATGTATTCCCCAACGCCGTGAGCAAAGAGATTGTCGATCTTTTCGAGCAGGGTGGGGTCGGCGAGCATGACGCTCTCGCCAGGTTTGTTGCAGACCATTTTGAAGAAAACACAGGGAATCTCAGCGGAAGAATGGGAAGAACTCGGCAGATGGTGAGAGATTGTGAGGAACAGTGGAATAGCAAAAGCTCGGGCGAGAAATTAAGAATAAGTAGGTTGTTCTGGGAATGAAGAAGCCTCGCAAGGTTGAGAAACAATTTGTGTTGGCCCAGGAGAGGAAACACCGCAACCGCCGCAGAGCCCGCGGCGCACATTCCAACAACTGTGCCGTCAGCCTTGCCATACTATCATTTACCAGAACCAATCATTTCCAACTCTCGTCCTTCTAAGATTTGCCTGCCTGTTGCTCTGCGGTAGTACCTAGAGTAAGCCCGCCTCACTGATATACTACCTAGTAGTAGGCAAGGCATACCGCAACCGCAACCAGTCAAGTCTCCGGCGTATAGGTAACCAAGGCACAATTTGTGGATTCCATATTAGTCAGTTGCTTCTTAGGTCTTGTTCGGCTAACATGGCCTAGACTTGATAGATCTATCGGAGCTTACCTATCTCATCCCCTCCGCCTCGCGCTGCGCATAAAGCGGCGGGATGGTGTAATGCAGGCTTATCGCCGGTTTTATCTTTCCCCCGCCGAGTTCTCGGACTTACACCCCGCACCCCTCAACTTGACTCCCAGTCGTCCTAAAAACCTTCAGTCATCGCACGAGGAACTCTAATTTCGACTGGAGTACTCTTCGAATAACAGAATAACCCTCAGAAACCTACTCATCATGGCCGAAGAACGACCGGTTATCGGGATCCTATCCGTCGGCGATATGGGTGTTGGAATCGGTAAACTGCTCATCAGCCAGGGATACAAAGTCGCAACATACGCCGAAGATCGAAGGCAAGTTTACTGTCAATATTTTACGATGTACGCGAGTGAAGCTAATCTTATCCAGCGAACATACCCGCGAAAGAGCCAAGTCTAGTGGCATCGAGCTTCTCCCTTCGGTCCCCGCTCTTGTGTCCGCGTCGGACTGCATTCTCTCCATCGTCCCGCCTCGGGACGCACTCGCGACAGCAAAACGCGTTGCTGAGGCCGTACCAAGTGAAGGCAATACGCGGGAAAATCCGCTGTACTACCTCGACCTGAACGCCATCGCACCCAGCCATGCCTCACAAATTGAATCCCTTGTCATCGTAAATCCCAACATCATCTTTATCGACGGCGGTATAATTGGAGGGCCTCCGCGCCCAAAGTCCGATGCACCAACCGGATGGACATGCCCATCCATCGTCGTTTCCGGACCAACCAAGCTCCCTTACACCCATCTCACCGAGATTCTCCACGTTGACCACATAGGCGACAATATCGGTCCAGCATCTGGGCTGAAAATGTGCTTCGCAAGTACAACGAAGGGGTTTATCGCGATCGCTATCCAATCCCTCGTGACGGCCAAAGCGATGGGCGTGTACCCGAAGTTCCGTGAGTACCTCGAGAAACACAATAATGGGGGCCTGGCAATCGCCGATCGCGGCGTCGTGGATATGCCGCCGAAGGCGTATCGATGGGTGAATGAGATGCAGCAGATTGGGAGGACTATGGAGGAGGAGGGTGGCTTTAGTGCTGGACTGTACGTGATTTACTCACGTCTTTCTGAAAGGTGTTCAATACTAATTTTGGTAGATTCGAGGGCGTCGCCGAGGTATATCGGGTAGTCGCGGAAGATACGGCGTTGGGCCAAGAGCAACCAGGGAGAAGGGAGAGGGGGACGACGGTTGACGAAGTTGTGGCCGTGATGAGAGAAGGGATGAAGGCCACGAAGGAGAAGCTGGAATGAGTGTCATTGTGGTGAAAAGGGCAGGTACACAGGCAGATCTCTGAGCCCTATCTGGGTCGCGCCTCCCTCGTTGGAACACACCTATAGCCCTTGAGAACGCAGGTGCGACCGTCGTACCTGCCCGTGTTGGACTAGATACATGGGTCGCACCTTCCGCAACGAAAGGCTGTCATTTAATAGGAAGGTGCGCCCATCGTACCTTCCATATAAGTCTGGAAATCCTGATCGCTCCTTCCATATATCCAGTGTATCATTCTGATTAGGAAGGTACGCCCATATGGGTATACATTCAAAGCCCCGCTACGGCCGACGCATTGCTTCTCCGTCGAATCTGACGTCTTCTGTCGGGTACGAACGATAGCCGTCCTCGCCACGAGATCTCCCGCAGGAATATCAATTAGAGAATGAAGCAGTGGCGCACCCGTAGCCGATCGTGTCGGAGGAAAGCCGAGGCGGAGAGTTTCAGTCCGTGTAACGGAGTGACAGCCCCCGCAGATCGGCTTGCTTCTCCACTGGGGCAAGCCACCCAGCAGCCAAGCTTTAAATAGTCCGCAGACCCCAACCGCGGGTGCCATGTTGTACTTCCTCGGATGCTCCTGCAGTCACGTTTTCGTCGAGACAACCGGCCTGTCCACATCCATCCATACTCGATTCCAAGGGTACCACCAGAAGTCAGACAGTGAAAGGAAGAAATCAACGACAATGTCTGCACCAACATCAGCCTCCGTCCTGGTCATCGGTAGCGGAAACGCCGGCCTCTGCGCGGCCATTTCAGCCGCAGAATCGGGCGCCCGCAATGTCCTCCTCATAGACTCCTGCCCCGAGACCTGGGCAGGCGGAAACTCTTACTTCACAGCGGGCGCATTTCGGACGGCCCACGGCGGGCTCTCCGACGTCCTCCCGCTCGTCAACAATGTCGACGCCGCAACAGCCTCTCGAATCGACATGGAGCCCTACACGGAGAAGCACTTCGGCGACGATATTGAGCGCATCTGCCTCGGCCGATCGGATCCGGACCTTGCGCGCACACTTGTGACCGATAGCAATAAAGCTGTCAAGTGGCTTGGGGGCCATGGGGTAAGGTTCCAGTTGTCGTTTAATCGGCAGGCGTATGAGATCAATGGGCGATGGAAGTTCTGGGGCGGGATGTGTTTGAAGACGCAGGATGGGGGGAAGGGGTTGGTGAGCGATGAGAAGAGAGCGGCAGAAAGGCTGGGAGTGAAGATTCTGTACGAAACTGCGGCGAAGAAATTGCTTTTTGACTCTGCGGGTGCCATCAGGGGTGTCATCGTGGAGGATAAATCCGGGGAGAGGGAAATCCAGACACGTGCTGTTATTCTTGCTGCAGGGGGCTTCGAGGCGAATCCGCGGATGCGTGCTCAGTATCTTGGTCCTGGATGGGATTTTGCCAAGGTTCGTGGGACGCCGTATAACAATGGCTCATGTTTGGAGATGGCGATCCGTGATGTCTCCGCAAAGCAAGCGGGGAACTGGTCTGGTTGCCATTCAGTCGCGTGGGATGCAAATGCACCAGCAAACTCGGGTGACCGTGAGATATCAAACGAGTTTACAAAGTCCGGATATCCTCTGGGACTCATGTTGAACCTTGAAGGGCAGCGGTTTGTCGACGAGGGCGTTGATATGCGCAACTACACTTATGCGATCTTTGGGAAGGCTATCCTTGCGCAGCCAGGCCATGCAGCGTTTCAGGTATGGGACGCCACCATGACCCCTTGGTTACGGAGTGAGGAGTATCGTGATGATATTGTTGAGCGGATTACCGCGCCAACACTGGAAGAGTTGGCTCAGAGATGTGCGGAGCGAGGGCTGAGGAACCCAGCCAAGTTCGTCTCGACGATTCACGAGTACAACGACGCTGTGGCGGCCTTTGACGCTGAGAATCCAAACCACAAGTGGGATCCAGCTATTAAAGACGGTCTGTCGACGCAGTCATCCCGAGCGCAACTCACCCTTGCCAAATCGAACTGGGCTACGCCACTAATAGAGGCACCGTTTGTCGCTGTCAAAGTTACCTGCGGGGTGACATTTACCTTTGGCGGACTTGCAGTCGACCACGAAACCGCTGGCGTTATCTCATCTGCTACAAACGCTCCCGTGCCTGGATTGTTCTGTGCGGGTGAAATGCTGGGCGGGTTATTCTACGACAACTACCCCGGAGGCAGTGGCCTTACATCCGGGGCAGTGTTTGGCCGGCGGGCTGGACGTGCTGCTGCTGCACTGGCGCGCGAGGCGGGTGTCAGCCCGAGGCTTTAAATTCGATTTACCTTTGAGAATTTACTTATTTTGGAAGGCTAGTATATTGAAAATGGGTGTATATTTCGGACCTCCTGTTACTCGGTACTCGCAAGACCCTATATAGAGGCAGTTAATAAAATTAGTGGCGTACAGGATGAGGTTGACTTACGCTTGACCGTCCCCATCAGTCTCCATGGCATCGTCATCCTCATCATCCGATGCTAAAGGAGGATCATAAAGATCAAAGTCCACATACGCCTCAAACTCGCACTCCATCCGATACGCATCACGTTCAGCATCCCCAGAAAGCTCATACCCAAGAATCTCCGCCAGCTCGCGAATATCCGAGTCCCGACATAGGTTCCCCCGTTTATAGAACCTGCGCGTCGTGTAATCCAACGGCCCCATGCCAAAAGCATGATCATTGACCGAAAGACACGCCGCAGAAGCAAGCATCTCCACGGCGTCCCGGCTGTCTCGTCCACCCGCATACGACAGCGCCCTGCGTCCCTTGCGACAGACCTGCTGAATGTCAGCCCCATAGTCCAGGAGTGTACTCACAACATCCGAGTCATCGATCGCCGCCGCAATGGACAGAGCGCTACGACCGAAGATATTCGGGTGGTTGATTCTCGCGCCGCGCTGCAGTAGCACAGCCACTGTCTCGGCATGCCCATGGCCCGCGGCGACAAGGAGAGGCGTATGCCCCATCGACGGCTCTGCGTAATTAACGTCAGCTCCGACCTCCAGCAACCGCTCAAGAACAGCCCAGTGCCCCTTTGCCGCGGCAAAGTGCAGGGCACTCCACCCGGTCCGAGGATGGCGCGCATGGATGTCCGCCCCATACTTCAGCAGAACCTCGAGGATATACATGCTACCCCCCTTTGCAACGGTGAGAAGCACTGCGCCATCCACCGGGTAGCTATAGGTATAGTTCACATCAACTCCGTAGCCGGGCCAGGCTAATAGCCTCTCGACCATCGCCGTGTTGTTGCTCTCGACGGCGCAGTGCAGCGCCCACTGCGCATGCGCGTGCGGAGGGCAGACCACCGCACCGTGGTACCCATTCGTCCGGCATAGAGCCTTACTCCCTTTCCATTCCTTCGCCTTTGCAATGAAGTCGAGCAAGACCAGGAGTGCCGCCGGGTTGGTGTTGCGCACGGCGTATATTATTGGCGTACACTCGTACCTCTCTGTGAGGCCGCCGGGGGTGATGTGGCTCGGGGGATCGTAGGGTACGCCGTCGTTGACGAGGAGCCAGACTGCTTCGGCGGAGGGGGTCCCCATGCAGGATTGGATGAGGGCTTCATAGCCGACGCTAGGATTCCCGTTCTTGTTGACGTGGCGGATGATGGGGAGGAGGGCGAGCATTCTCTTGTCGTCGTTAGCCTTTCTAGCATCCTTAAATTGTGTGATTAAATTTCCGATAGGGAAGATTTCCGCTGTGCGGATAGCGATCCGCCAGGATGTTTTGGATGTTGTAAGGAAGGAGGCGAGGTCGGCTGCTGGGAGGTATTCGATGATGTTCAGGATGAGTTCCTCGGGGAGCTTGAAGAGGTTGAATTGAGCCATGGCTGCGTTTAGAAAATAAGCACTGGGTCAGACAGGCGAGCGGACGGGGTCGCATCGGGGTGCCAAGGATTTCCGGGGTTCTATATACCATGGCATTCTTTGAGCGATCTTGTTTGTTTAACCAACAGAGTCTAAGACTATAGAATGTTATCTCGACAACGGCTTTTGTTCGCTTTGTTTCTTTCTTCAATGTCTCAAAACCATTGTCTGCTGATTATAAGGATTGATTATGCTTTAATCATAGCTTCCTAACTTGTTGAGCTCCTTACAGTAGATTTTTAACAAGTTTAATTCCTGCCCATGATAACTAAAGAAGGAGAATAGTTCTAAAGCTGTGTATGAATTATATAACAATAACTAAACATTTATGGTGTGATATGGTAGACTTTGATTTATCAAGCTGGGTGCATAGCCCTAAGCTCGAAGGAGCACTCCCTTACTACGGCTATGATTCAGCCAGGGACTGCATCAACAGCTGCGCAAAGCTCGGGAGGATATCCTAAAAACAGAGCCACAGGCTTTTTGAGCCAGGACTGAAGCGCGAGGAGACAAGGTTTCTCTGAAACTAATGATGCGGCAGTGTTTCAAATGTCGACCACGCACCCCTACCACGCGGAACGCTTAAAGCCTTGCGAGCGAGTTGAGCCATTGTGGCGTGTGTATTCCGTACCAGAGACCACGACATCTCGAAGGAGAACGCGTTACCGAGTCCTACCTTCAGGTCCACAGAAAATAGATTATGGATGTCTTGTAAGGCAGACGCATTACAGCACTTCCGTCAGCAGCCACGCATACCAGGTCCTTCTTATATTGAAACTTATATTTACCAGCTAGGGTCCGACCGATGCGAGACCCCCGACATATCCCAAGGTTCAGCTGCGGCCGGTACTTCAAACCCACCACCACCACCTTCTGTGCCAAATGCCCCGACGGCGAAGCTCATCGAAGCCTCGGAACTGAAAAATGCCGGGTCGATGAGTTCCCACGTCCAAGCGTTGGACGGGGAGAGCGTCAGTGGCTGAGGTGTGAAGTGTGCGATGTTATCTTTGGAATCTTTTTGTTAGTTATGATATATTGGGTTATGGGAATGTGGAGGGGGGAGGGGGTTCGTTTACCATCAATTTCAATGGCGAGGAGAAACTTTCGCAAGGTATCTTGGCATTTGATGAGGGTCTCGTTGCCTTGATCTAGACCGTGCAGTATATCGATCGCTGTGTTGACAAGGTTTCGGAGCTCCAAGATCGAAAGCATTGAAAATGCTCTTGAATATGCGGGGATTCTCTTGATAAGAAGCACAGCCAGAATTGCAAGGGAGGCATTGAATGCTAAAAAACGATAGGTTAGATAGATAGGGGACAATCAATATACAGAGATAAATTGACCTACTATAAAAGCAAGAAAACCACCAAGCCCCAAGCAGATTCTGATCACTTTTCGACCCGTGCAGGATACTCTTACTGATTTGTAGGACATTGCGGCACGTACGTACCAGCTCCGCGAGCAGTCCAGAACCGGAATTAAGTAGCCACTCCGACCGATGCTCGTGGGATGGGGTCATACTGCCCATGTCAAGGAACTTTCTGAGAATAGGTCGTATAATCAGAATCTTTGCACCCAGATAGCGAAGGGAGAGCAGGACGCGGAACCTCGTTGTGCCAACAGTGAGAGGGACATCGCTCAGAGCTTCTTTCGTGGTGTTTATGATCTGTAGAGTGGAGGGTAGGCTGTCCTGCCAGTGGGCTAGCTTCCAGGATAGTCCGGAAATCCGATCCAGCGTTTCGCTCATTGAGAGATTAGTATGAAACTGCAGGTTCTGGCCGTACAGCCGCTCCAGCGCGTCACCCATAATGTGTGTTATGGACCTATCATAGTCAATCAATTGTTCACAGGCGGTCCGAAATGTTACCCGTACAAGATAGCATCGAAGAACTCCAGGCTGGAAGCTGTTGTAGCGCTGGAAACATTGCTAAATGGTAGGCGCAAGCTTTCATCTAGTCTAACATGCGACAGTTGAATTAGGGGAGGGCGCCCATATCTGACACTTAGAAAACTAGAAAACTTCAGTGGCAAGCTTAGGAACTGTAGAGGGAAGCTCGGTTACCGATCATTCATAACACACCAGTACCACAGTCTTTTTCGAATCTCTTGATCGAGCTCTGGCAGGTTCCTAGATCCATCCACGACATGGAGCCCCAGTTGGTACGCCCCTTTCACTGCTAGGCCATGAAAGGTCCATGTCATCGAGGAAGATGGAGTTCCTTCCAGGTACGTTTCCATTAGAAGAGAAAGTTGCACTAGACTCATCAGACAATGCCGAAGAATACATTTGCGAATGTGCCGTACCGATCTCCAATGAAATGCGTCCAAAGACACTCGGTCTTATTAGTTGAAGTGCCTGGTCAAAGTAGATGTTGGATTTCGCTGCCCGTTCGCAAGTAGGTGACGTTGGGGACATAACATTTGTAGTAATTGCAAGTATAACGTTAAGTATACCGAGCCATGTTCTGCTCACAGAGCTAAGTCCATGACTCTGCAGTTTTGAGTAGGTCTCTCGGAAAGACCCTTCATGAATGCAGGGGATCATCAGATTGACCGTAGTGAAGTACAAGCGCAACAAGTGCTCTATTTCTTCCGCAGAAGGGAGCTTAAGCGGATCTTCACGAACCTTTCCTCGGCCCTCAAATAGAGGAGTCGCAATAGGAGGTCTTGCAAAGAGCGCGTCAGAGTTGCTTCCGCTCGATTGTCCAATTCCTATGGAGTGGCTCATAGTATAGCCAGGGTTTCTAAAGACCAGGTCGGGCTGATGGCCAACAGAGTTCATGACCATCCGCAAGAAGGCCACGTTAGAGGAACTGCCTTGAAGGTTTCAGAAGCTGTCAGCAAGGCCTCACTCAGTACAGCGGTGCAGCAGTTGTGGAGTGACTTACCAAAGTATTCGTCTTCATCTGCTCCATCTTTCAGGGGAACAGCCCCCATGCCATCCACTCCATGGTCTTGAATGGGTGTCCCTTCCACGTCCATAGGGGCCTGTGGATGCTGGCCTTCAGGGGCAGTGGCAGAGGTTACTGGTTGAACCTCTGAGGATCTCCTCTCTGAGCGCAGGGCTTGAAGTTGCTCTTCTATCGTTCGCAATCGTCGCTCCAGAAGCGCGTTCGCATCTAGCCTGTGCAAATCAGCAAAAGCGAGAATCTCATACACTACGTAGACATAGCACTCACAGATCACTCGTACGAGGACCACTTGCTGGGACATGCTGGCTGGGCAGCTGTTCATATTGACACTCCGTCCCCACGTCTTCGCACGAGGAACAGGGTCTAGCACCATTGCACTATTGAATCTATATTAGATCCGCAGTATGTAGTTTGGTGTCGGTGATAACATACGCGAGATTTGCGTGCGCGACAAGACCGGCACGCAACGGACACCCTCTTTCGTTTCCGGCCGCTCGCTCTTGCCGAACGGAGTTGATCGCACTCACCACCCAGCGGCGGGCTCGATGATTCATGAGATCGGTTGTCCGGCATGGTTAATTATAAAGGTATAAAATGAGCCTTCAATTTGCGGCATCTAAGGAAAACAAATATTACTCCTCTTAGTGCCCGCAAGTGGCAAGGGGAGCTGGTGTTAGAGGAGTCTAGAGCAGGCAGACAGACAATTCGGCAGAATACCGAAGGCCGAGAGGCGGTGTGGTCTCATTCCCCGCATTTCTCCGCAGAAGCACACAATATAGTATAGGGAAGGTATAGGGAAGGTAGCATTGGTTATTACTATTGATCTTGTTTGGACAGCTTATGGGACTTTATATTTGATATCCAGACTACTAGCTAAATGATATGTTCCTTAGGGCGAATATTTGTTATTTCATGAAGAAGCTTACTTCGGGTTCCAAAACTTGATCAGCGCTATATATATCCAGATTTTTACTGCTCTGACTCCATGTTTACTGCTAGACATTCCGAAATTTCATAGGGAATATGAGTGAACTTGGAACGCGAAAACTGCCCATTTAATTCAAGGCCCAGAATGGTCAGATGCCTGCCCCAGATTCTTGTTTATTGCGTGGAACTAGCAGCAAAAATGGTGAGGTTCATCCTGTGCCCCGATATCCGGAGACACTGCGGAAGTTGAAATTCGCAGAGTCGCAGGCCAGAATGACTGCCCCTCCTGACCGGGGAAAAGGAGAATATTTGTCCTGACACTAGACGCTTGGTTACTAAAAATGGGAAGTTTCTATTTTTTCTTTCGGCACTGAACCACTCATAATTATAAATGCGGCCAGTCCCCACCCCATGCATTTACATAGTGGGTAATATAGTCTTCATTATCCCCGGCATACCCGGTATACCCGGGGGTAGCACATTCACAGAGAGAGGCACATATCGCGTATCTTTTTCTCACTCCGCAATTGCTTAAAACACAAATACTCTCGCAAATCCCTGTTCAACGACCAAGTTCTTTCTTTTGATTTGTCTCTTCCGAGCGCAATGGCTCCCCCACACTCCGCAACGCCAAACACCCAGTCATTGGACGAGTTCTTCGATAATGCTGCGCGCCTGCTTGGAGAAGATAATGTATCACGGACACCCGAGCATGGTGCCCTTAGGGGGCCTGAGAATCAGGACTCGTACGGTGATCCGTTCTCAGAAGGCAGTACCAATAAACTGAGCGGCGCTGTTCGGCCCAAAGATGTGGAAGAAGTTCAGGAGATTGTGAAGCTTGCGAACAAGCACAAGATACCTCTGTGGACTGTTTCGAGGGGGAAGAACCTAGGGTATTTGATCTCTCCTCGATTTCCCTAAATAAACATCCTGCTGATCACTGGTCAGATATGGCGGATCCAGTGCTGTTGTCAAAGGGTCGGTGGTGCTTGACCTCCACCGAATGAATAAAATCATCGAGGTGAACGAGGAGTATGGGTATGCAATTGTGGAGCCCGGGGTGTCCTTTTTCGACCTTTACGAAGAGATCCAACGGAGAGGCCTGGATCTCTGGCCCTCCGTTCCAGCGATTGGCTGGGGCTCGGTCTTGGGAAACACCATGGACCGCGGTTTTGGCTATACTCCGAACGGGGAACATTCCCAGTCACAGTGTGGCATGGAGGTTGTTTTGCCGAATGGCGACTTGCTTAGGACGGGTATGGGGGCAATGAAGGGCAACAAGACTTTTGCGTTGTACAAAGGGTATGCCATCTAATAGGTGCAATATTCGATGAACATCGTGATTAACTGATACCTGGGCAGAGGGTTCGGACCGGGTCTGGATGGTCTATTCTACCAGTCAAACCTCGGTACGTCTCTTTCCTGATTTAAATCCCTTTGCAGGAGAAAACCTATTGACCATAGCAGGAATTGTCACGAAACTCGGCATCCACATAACCCCGGCCCCGGAAGCCTATGCCACCGTAGAAGTGAGCGTGCCTCGAGAAGAAGACCTTATTCCCCTGGTGGGCACACTTTCCGACCTCATGCGGCGCTCGATCATCCTAAACTCACCATCAATCGCCAACATATTCCGCCTAGCGTTAACGGCCCCCATCCCAGAAGTCCAAGCAAAAATCAGGGAGTACATGAAGCCAGACTCTTATGTGCCCTACCCCGTCCTCGAAAAAATTCGCAAGGAACAGAACTGGGGATTCTGGAAAGCCTACTTCTCCCTCTACGGCTCAGTCGAGATGCTCCCTGCGCTTCTCAAGACAATTCAGCGCGCATTCGCACCCATCCAAGGTGTCCAGATCACATGGCGCGAGTTTCCCGGAGTGCCCGGCCGTGCAATCACAACGACTGAGATCAAGTCAGAAGAGATCCCTCATAGCGGAATCCCCACACTCGAGCCACTGAATATCATCAACAGTCGTTCGGAAACCGGCGGACATATCGACTACTCGCCCATCATTCCTCCGTCGGGGCGCGAGCTGTATGAATGGTACCTGACGGCCAAGCAACGCACCATTGACGCAAAGTTCGATTTCTTTGCGGATTTCCACGTCTACCCGCGATATGTGGTTGGTATCGAGCTGATCATATACACACCAAGGGAAGAAGCACGTCTTCACAAATTGTATCATAATCTGGAGCAGGATGGTGCGAAGCAGAGGTATATAGCATACCGCACCCATGTGGACTATATGGATGATCTAGCGACGAGGCTGAACTTCAACGACTCTGCTTTCAGGAGGTTTATTAGCCTCTTGAAAGGTACACTGGATCCAAATGGGATTTTGTCTCCTGGAAAATCTGGGATCTGGAATCCCCCAGGTCAGCGGCCCAGACCAAGCGTGCATCTGTAGTAGTGGATCAATGTTAAATAGCATTATTTGTGGTATTTCTTACTTTCTTTTTTTTTTTT